>JANJGN010000360.1:25000-597950 GCA_026770705.1 Isurus oxyrinchus
AACCCTAACACTAAGCCTAACCATAACACTAATCCCTAATCCCTCACCCTAACCCTAAACTTTAACCCTAACCCAAACGCTAACCCTAAACGCCTAACCCTAACCCTAACCATAACCCCAACCCTAACCCTAACCCTTACTCCTAACCCTAACCCTAACCCTAACCCTTACCCTAACCCTCACCCTAACCCTAACCCTAACCCTAATCCTAACCCTAACCCTAACCCTAACTCCCACCCGCCCACCTACTGGCCCCACACACAGCCCCACCCACTTCCCTCACCCACCCTCACCCCTGACACACCCCCATCATCCTCCCCACCCACCCCCAACCACCCCCCACACATCCAACCTCCCCACCAGACCCCCCACCCTTCCCCCACACACCTAACCTCCCCCCACCCTCCTCCCCCACACCCAACCTCCCCACCACCCTCCCCACACCCGCCCACCATCCCCCTCACCCACCCCTCCCATTACCCTTCCCTCACCCTCCTATAACCCCCTCTGCCCAGCTTCCCCCCCTCAACACCTATCCCCCCACCCCCACCATCTCTCTGAAATGGCCACTCAATTCTCGAGGGCCAATGGGGGTGGGTAACATATGCTGGCCCTGACTACACCCCATGAAAGTCTAAATATTCTTAAATCTCCCTCCTCTGGAAAGGCTACTTCTGCCCATAACCGTATGGAATTCCCCGGCTCACTTCTGCTTTTGAATTTCTATTACGCAGAGACATTCAGACATTAGTTTCACTCCCTGTATCACACCTGATTTTCATTTAATTTGTAAAAGCTTTAGGAAACCTTGTCCTGCTCATGGTTGAGGTTTCCTGAAAAACATAAAGGCTGTTCTTCACCTGCCCACCAACTGTAAATTCAGTTAATTATCTGGTTAATGGCCTTAATGGGACTATCAATTATCAGTGGGCGCGCAGCCGACTCTCGCATACACCTGCCAAACGGAATATTGTGCTACTTGACGATGATGTCAGGATGCATGCCTGCATGTGGGATGCATGCTTGCGTGTGGGATGCATGCCTGCGTGTGGGATGCATGCCTGCGTGTGGGATGCATGCCTGCATGTGGGATGCATGCCTGCGTGTGGGATGCATGCCTGCGTGTAGGATGCATGCCTGCGTGTAGGATGCATGCCTGCGTGTAGGATGCATGCCTGCGTGTGGGATGCATGCCTGCGTGTGGGATGCATGCTCACGTGTGGGATGCATGCTCACGTGTGGGATGCACACTCGCGTGTGGGACACATGGAAAATTCTGGCCATTGTGTTGTATAGCATCATGTGACTATGTGAACCAATCAGCTCTAAGCACGGGAACCTTAAAGTGGGAGTTATTCTTCTGGTTGTGGAGTTTGATGGAAGCATGTAACTGCTGCTACAGCCTCTAAATAAAGTTTGATGTTTCTAATGAGAAATCTGTCCAGAAAATCAAGCCCGTAACAAACTGGCAATGAGGATAAATTGGATCTGGCATTGTCTATCACCAAGCGATTGTGAGTATCTTGTTTAAACAGAAGAAAGATATACTTAGCAGATATGCCACAATTTAGCAGGGTTGACCCCTTCAATTCATCCACAGATGATTGGTGTCAATATGTAGAATGCCTTGAATTCTATTTCCCGACAAATGAAATAACAGGGGAGGGAAAGAGGAGAGCAATTCTCCTAAGCATTTGCGGGAATAAAATCTGTAATTTAACCCAAGGTTTGACGGCTCCAAATGCCCCTGATTCAAAGAGCGAATTGGTAGACCTCGTTCACTTTCAACCCAAACCCTCAGTCACCAAGCAGAGGTCAAGATTTAGTTTGAGAATTACAAAGAAAAACAGGAAGAATTTAACGTCTCTCTGAACAAACTGAAGAACCAATTGGCAGAGAAGATGCAGAAATGTTCAAGGTTCCAGGAGGAAGACAACAGATACAAGAAGGGAACAGAAGCTGAATGAAGCTAAAGAGACTTTAGAAGGTGGCAGGGAAGGAAACTCTGTCACTAGAAGGGTTTAAAATTGATAAGGGGAGGAGGTACTGGGTAAGCTGTCACTACTTAAAGTTGATAAGGCACCAGGACCGGATGAGGTGCATCCAAGGATATTGAAGGAAGAGAGTGGAAATTGCAGAGGCACCGGCCATAACCTTCCAATGTTCCCTGGATTCGGGGGAGGTGCTGGAGGACTGGAGAATTGCAAACATTACGCCCTTGTTCAAAAAAGGTTGTAAAGATCTGCCCTGTGATTAGAGACCAGTGAGTTTAACTTCAGTGGTGGGGAAACTTCTAGAAACAATTATTCAGGATAGAATTAATAGTCATATGGAAAAATGTGATTGATCTGGAAGAGTCAGCATGGATTTGTTAAAGGAAAATTGTGTCTAACTAACTCGCTGGAGTTTTTTGAAGAGCTAACAGAGATAGGTGATGAGGGCAAGGATATGGATATGGACTTGCAAAGGGTGTGCGATACAATGCCCACAGACCTGTGAGAAAAATGATCAGTCATGGAATAAAAGGCACAGTAGCAACGTGGATACTGTTGGCCAGGTGCTGTAGCTGAACTGCCAGACACAGGCAAAAGCAACTTTTGACCTGAAGTAACCTGTGTCCAGTTGCTGGCCTGAGTGACTTTTGAAACCTGACTCCAGTCACTGGGTCTGAACTGGCTGGGACCAGTTCTGAAGTAGCTGAATGTCTTGAAGACAAAGGAAATGTGTTGAGTCCTTATTTAGAAAAGGGGGAAACGAGGTGATCCTTTAAGTCTTAGAACAGAGCCCATGGAGAAGATGCCACAGATCAGGAAAGCAGGCCTAAACCAACGGGAAGAGAGACAGCACAGCTTGAAGAGGTACAATTCAGTATAATACCGAGAGGATTTTGGGCGTGGGACAGCGAGACTCCGGAGACCAACCATCACAGAAGCAGAAGAGCCTACGTCAGCGACGTAGAGACGCAAGAGAGAGAGAACGGAACACCTGGCCAGTCTCAGCTCTCCTTCTCGGGTATTAACTTTTATATCCCGTGGCCACTCAGGGAGTGTCAGAGAAACCTAGTGGATGTGCGTTTAGCTCCTAGTTTTGGGTATAAAACTGTATAACCTGCTGTAAACTGCATGTCTATATTTAACCAGATATATCAGCTATATGTAGATGATCTAATGACGTGAATAAAGCGAATTTAGAGTTAAGAGAGAATTGACTCTTCTCCTCTGTGTACTAAGCCAATAACCATTACCAGTGACCTCCGGCAACAGTACAAAATTGGCTGAGGATAAGAAGCAGAGAGTAATGGTTAATGGGTATATTTTTGGCTGGAGGAAGGTTTGTCGTGGAGTTCCCTAGGGGTTGGTACTGGAATTCTTGCTTTTCCTGATATATATTAATGATCTAGATCTTGGTGTGCAGGGAGCAATTTCAACATTTGTGGATGACTCAAAACTTGGGAGAATTGTAAACTGTGAGGAGGACAGTGTAGAGCTTCAAAAGGACATTGACACATTGGTGGTGAGGGCTGATGGGTGGCAGATGGGGTTCAATGTGGAGAAGTGTGAGGTGAGACATTTTGGTACCTAGAACATGGAGAGACAGTGTAAAATAAAGGTACTATTCTAAAGGGTGTGCAGGAGCAGAGAGACCTGGGTGTATATCCACATAGGTCACTAAAGGTGGCAGGACAGGTAGAGAGAGCTGTTTCTAAAGCATACAGTATTCTAGGCTTCATTAATAGGAGCTTAGAGTACAAGAGCAGGGAGGTTGTGATGAATTTATATAAGACACCAGTTAGACCTCAGCTGGTATATTGTGTACAGTTCTGGGCACCACACTATAGGAAGAATGTGAACACATTGGAGAGAATGGGTGATGAACCCCTGAACAGGACCAAGTTGAGACTTTGCCTGAGAGAAGTATGGCCTCACTGGGAAGTGAAAGTGGAGGGCGAGACTAAACTCTGCACTAGACAGAAGATGATAAAATGGAAGATGGTTCAGAAAAGACAATGAACGTCCTCCCACACTACTACAGGTTCAACAGCTTCAGAGTTACTTATGAAGTGAGACATTCAAACACGACCCTTCCTGATACTTGCCAATTTGGAGGGGAAGGTGGAGAAAAGTCAAGGGAACCAAGAAGTGACTCATGATTTACATAGTTGTGAGCGACAATTTACGGTTTGAGGAGCAGCAAACGTACAAAACTGTGGTGGTGGTTGGAATTGGTTATCTGGTGTAATTGTTTCTGTACCAGACCCTTGTCATGTCACATGGAAGTGGAGGGCCAGATCACTCACAAACACATGGATCATTTGAGAAGAAGGGAGATACCCCAACAAAATGATGTTCCACCTGTAACTGTTGTGGGAGCCGTGGTCCCTGTTGAAATTGTTCAGCCAAGGATAGACATGCCAGATGTCTCTGTCAGAGTAGATGACACAGAACTGCATGTGCCTAAAGAGACACCTGATGTTGCTGCAATTCCAGATAATGTGGATCCTGCAAGAGGTTCGAAAGTCGTGGAGCTGTGACGTTCCACTCGGATCAGAAACCACTGGAGGGACTGAACTTGTAATTCCATGACCCATGTATATATTTGTAATGTCATGAGAGTAGATGTCTTTGTAACTACAAACTGTACAAAAAATCTAAAGGGGGAGTAATGTAGTAATTGTAACTTTAAGGAATATAGTTACCGTAGCTTTAAGACTTATTGCGTCATATAATGTCACATTACATTGCGAATGAGTCATCTGTAAACACAGGGAACCTTAAAGTGGGAGTTCTTCTTCCAGTTGCGGAGCTTGATAAAAGCATGTATCTGCTGCTGCACCCTGTAAGTAAAGTTTGATGTTTCTTATGAGAAACCTGTCTGGAAAATCAATTCCATAACACTGCTCATTCCAGGTATTAGTCTAGTAAACTTTCTCTGAACTGCTTCTAATGCATTTATTTCTTTCCTTAAGTAAGGATTCTCAGTACTGTGCAGAATATTCCAGATGTGGTCTCACTAGTGCCCTGTACAACTGAAGCATAACCTCCTGACTTTTATATTCAATTCCCCTCACAATAAGTGTTAACATTCTATTAGCTTCCTAATTACCTGCTGGACCTGCAAACTAACCTTTTGTGATTCATGCTCTAAGACACCCAGATCCCTCTGCATCTCAGAGCTCTGCAATCTCTCACTATTTAAATAATAAGCTTCTTTTATATTCTTCCTGCCAAAATGAACAATTTCACATTCGCCCACATTATACTCCATTTTCCAGATCGTTGCCCATTCACTCAACCTATTGATATTTTTTTGTCGTCTCCTTACATCCTCTTCACAATTTACTTTCCTACCTATCTCTGTGTCATCAGCAAATTTAGCAACTATTTCTTCCGTCACTTCATCTAAGTCATTTATATAAATTGTAAACAGTTGAAGTCCCAGCACTGCTCCTTGTGGCACACTGCCCGTCACATCCTGCCAACCAGAAAAAGGCCCATTTATGCCAACCTAGACAACATGGATTATTAGACAAAGTCAGCATGGGTTTATGAAAGGGAAATGATGTTTGACAAACCTACTGGAGTTTTTTGGTGGACATAACTAGCAGAATAGATAAGGGAGAAGCAGTGGATGTGGTGTATTTGGATTTTCAGAAAGCTTTTGATAATGTCCCACATAAGAGGTTAATGTGTAAAATTAAAGCACACGGGATTGGGGGTAATATATTAGTATGGATTGAGAATTAGTTAGCAGACAGGAAACAGACAGGGAGTGACAGACTGGATGCAGAGATGATGTTTCCTTTGGCTGGGGGAGGGGGTGTCTAGAACAAGGGGTCACAGTCTCAGTATACAGGTTAGACCATTTAGGACTGAGATGAGGAGAAACGTCTTCACTCAGAGGGTGGTGAACCTATGGAATTCTCTACCACAGAAGCTATGGAGGCCAAGTCATTGAATATATTTAAGAAGGAAATAGATAGATTCCTGGCCTCTAAAAGCATCAAGAGGCATGGGGGGAGAGTGAGAGTATGGCTTTGAGGTAGAGGATCAGCCATGATCATATTGACTGGGGGAACAGGCTCAAAGGGCTGAATGATCCACTCCTGCTCCTATTTTCGATGTTTCTATGTTTCTACTCTCTGCTTCCTGTTAGCCAGCCAATCTTCTATCCATGCCAACATGTTACCCCTACACCATGAGCTTTTACTTTCCACAATAAACTTTGATGTGGCACTTTATCAAATGCCTTCTGGAAATCCAAGTACAGTTGAAGAGACAGAGGATAAGGAGCAACAGGGAGAGAGAAGGTGAGGGAGATAGTGAGAGACAGAGAGAGAGAGTGAGGGAGAGAGAAAGGATGAGGTTGAGAGAGAGAAGCTGAGGGAAAGTGAGAGAGAGAGTAAGAGAGAAGGATATGGTGAGGGAAAAAGGGGGGGATAAAGTTGAGAGAGGGTGAGAGAGTGAAGGAGAAGGGGAGAGGGAGAGAGGGGGAGAGGGAACCAGCAACAGAAGGGCTAAGGAGTCTTTGGGGAGTCAGGAGGTGAGTTACTCATCACAAAATTCCTAGCCTCTGACATGCTCTTGTTGCCACAATATATGGCTAGTCCAGTTCAGTTTCTGGTCAATGGTAACTATCGAGAGCAGGTCAGAGGCAAGGAATCTTGCAATGAGTAACTCACCTCCTGACTCCCCAAAGCCTGTCCACCATCTACAAGGAACAAATCAGGAGTGTGATGGAATACTCCCCCCTTGCCTGGATGAGTGCAGCTCCCACAACACTCAAGAAGCTCGACACCATCCAGGACAAAGCAGCCGCTTGATTGGAACCACATCCACAAACATTCACTCCCTCCACCACCGACACACAGTAGCAGCAGTGTGTGTACCATCTACAAGATGCACAGCAGGAATTCACCAAGGCTCCTTCGACAGTACCTTCCAAACCCATGAACAATACCATCTAGAAGGACAAGGGCAGCAGATAGATGGGAACACCACCACCTGGAAGTTCCCCTCCAAGTCACTCATCATCCTGACTTGGAAATATATTACTGTCGCTGGGTCAAAATCCTGGAACTCCCTCCCTAACAGCACTGTGGACTGCAGCAGTTCAAGAAGGCAGCTCAACACCACCTTCTCAAGGGCAGTTAGGGATGGGCAATAAATTCTGGCCCAGCCAGCGATACCCACACCGCATGATTTCTTTTAAAAAAAGAGCAGGAGAGAGAGAGAGAGTGAGTGAGAAGGGGAGTGGGAGAGGGAGGGGCTGAGGAGGAGAGAATGTTATGGCACAGCTGATGGTAAATGCTATGCTTTCCAAATCCCTGTCATGAAGCTATTAAAATATATAACGTTATTGGAAATTATTATTTTTTAAATAGAGGGTTAGTCCATGGGTGTGCCTTAATTGGATTAAAGCCAGCTCGTCTGGGTGCTTTTATTTGTATTAGTTTTGAGATGTAAGAGAGGTAGAGTGCGTTTGCATTTTGTTGAATACAGCATTAAAGAAGGGGAGTGAAATCTAGCGGACACCAAGTAATGTTTATATTACTAATAAAATTAGTACTATGAAAGGGATTTTATTGTTAGAAGAGGTGAAGTTCAAAGAGGCTGATGATACATTGGGAATTTACATTCAGTGAGATGTGCTGGATATACCAATAATAGTTTTGTGTGTGTAGAGCAAAGACAATGTAAGATCAAAGTAGCTGTGAGCCTCCAACTGTCTCCACAGGAACCAAAGTGAGAGGAACCTCATTTTGAATTTGTAAGGTGAAAATGCTTTGCCTGATGTCTGGTTAAGGCTATGGGTTGCTGTTGCCTTAAAAGGGATTAGTTTAGGAATTTGTTAAAAGTTATGATAGTAATAATTTGTAGCCACGTGTATGTGTTTAATAAAATGTTTCATTTAGTTTAATGTAAAAACATCTCGATGACAGGTGGCCTGATTCCTGAATTTAGAGTTGCATCTCAAACAGACCACTTAAAATATAGGTTATGACAGTTGTTTAAAGTTTCCCTCTTGGATTTTTAAATAACTCAGCTTTACCAACTGCATTGGTCATAACAATCCCAAAGGGAAATTTGAAACAACTGCCACAACTTGTTTGGCAACTTGTGTAAATTTTGAGATGCCTGCCTTGAATTCAGTACTAATAAGACCACCAAGTCTATAGGTTTCTTACAAAACTAGATTAAACGTTTATGAAGAAAAATTATTTTTAAGCACATACATATGTCTACAAATGACTACTATAACTTCCAAATTTCCTATTTAATCTGACTCCCAGTTACACTTTCATTAAGCAATAGTAAGATGCATAGATTTTGAAAGAGCTGGGCAAGGTGACACAGACAAATTCAAAATGAGTTTTCTTAACTTTAGTTCTTTGAAAGCAGCAGCTTGAGGCTTAGATGCTGAAGGTTTTTCACATTTGTTAGAACTTAAAAATGCCTACTCTTACACACACCCTTCGCTCCTTTATACATATTTTCTCCTTTGAATGCAAATACCCATTGTTTCATCATGTCTTTGGACTTTATCTTTCCGACAATAAAAAACTCTCAAAGCACTAAGTTTTACCAGTAATCTTCAGGAAAAAAAAATGCACTGTTTCTAAACTTCACCAGGCTTGGTGACACATTTCACCTCTACTTTGAAAGCAATCTAGTCTGGTTTATTTCAAAATGCACCTTTGTAAAATGCAATTTTACATCTTAAATTCTAAACTTCCCCCATGTTTACATCAAAGCCTTCAGACACAGAAACCACTATTTTACAATAACTTCCAATAGCAATGTGAGAATTATCATCTCTTCATAACAGAGGGTGAGAGAGTGGGGGACACAGTGAGAGGGTCTGAGGAGGAGAGAGGCAGAAAGAAAGGGAGACATGTTAAGAGAGGGATAGAAGATGGAGAAGGGGAGAGGGAGAGAGGGGCTGTAGAGGAACAAGGGAGGGAGAGAGAGACTGAAGGGAGAGAGGGGCAGAGGAGGAGAGAGGGAGGTAGAGTGAGGAAGATAAAAATTATGGTGAGAGAGGGCGAAGGCTAAAGGAGAGGGGAAATGTGCAAGAGAGGGTGATGGAGAGCTCAAGGGAGAGGAAGGATGAGAGAAGGTTGAGGAAGAGAGGGATGCGTGAAAGAGAGGGGGATTGAGGCAGAAGGTGAGGGAGAGTGGATGAGGTAGAGATAGGGAGCGAAATAAAAAGTGGGCATGCAGGGGAGAGGGGAAATGAGGAAAGGATAGAGAAAGAGATGAAAGGGTTGCAAGGTGAGGATTATGAGAGGTGGTGAGGGAGAGAGCGGGTGAGAGAGAGAGAGAGAGGGAGAGAGAGTGTGTGTGGAAAGGAAAGAAGAAGAGGGGGAGGGGCTGAGAGTGAATGGGGAAGGGAGGTTGAGAGAATGGAATGAGTGTGAGGGAGATGTGGATAGAGATATGGATGGGAGTGAAATCTACACAATCTACACAGTTATACTGGGGCAAGAGGGGAAACATAGAAACATAGAAACTAGGAGCAGGAGTAGGCCATTCGGCCCTTCCAGCCTGCTCCACCATTCATTATGATCATGGCTGATCGTCCAACTCAATAACCTGCTCTCGCTTTCTCCCCATACCCTTTGATCCCTTTCACCCCAAGAGCTATATCTAACTCCTTCTTCAAAACATACAATGTTTTGGCCTCTACTAATTTTGTGGTAGCGAATTCCACAAGCTCACCACTCTCTGGGTGAAGAAATTTCTCCTCATCTCAGTCCTAAGTGGTCTACCCCGTATCCTCACACTGTGACTCCTGGTTCTGGACTCCCCCACCATTGGGAACATCCTTCCTGCATCTACCCTGTCTAGTCCTGTTAGAATTTTACAGGTTTCTATGAGGTCCCCCCTCATTCTTCTGAACTCCAGCGAATATAATCCTAACCGACTCAATCTCTCCTCATATGTCAGTCCTGACATCCCAGGAATCAGTCTGGTAAACCTTCGCTGCCCTCCCTCTATAGCAAGAACACCCTTCCTCAGATAAGGAGACCAAAACTACACAATATTCCAGATGTGATCTCACCAAGGTCCTGTACAATTGCAGCAAGACATCCCTGCTCCTGTACTCGAATCCTCTGGCTATGAAGGCCAACATATCATTGGCCTTCTTTACCACCTGCTGCACCTGGATGCTTACCTTCAGCGACTGGTGTACAAGGACACCCAGATCTTAAACAGAATTACCTGGAAAAACTCAGCAGGTCTGGCAGCATCGGCGGAGAAGAAAAGAGTTGACGTTTCGAGTCCTCATGACCCTTCGACAGAACTTGGACAAAAACAAAAAAGACAACAAAGACAAAAAACAAAAACTTTTGTTTTGGATTTCCAGCATCCGCAGTTTTGTTTTATCTTTGACACCCAGATCTTGTTGCACATTCCCTTCTCTTAATTTATAGCCATTCAGATAATAACCTGCCTTCCTGTTTTTGCTACCAAAGTGGATAACCTCACATTTAACCACATTATACTGCATCTGCCATGCATTTGCCCACTCACTCAGCTTGTCCAAATCACACTGAAGCATCTCTGCATCTTCCTCACAGCTCACCCTCCCACCCAGCTTTGTGTCATCTGCAAATTTGCAGATATTACATTTAATTCCCTCATCTAAATCATTAAAATATATTGTGAATAGCTGGGGTCCCAGCACCAATCCTTGCGGTACCCCACTAGTCACTGCCTGCCATTCGGAAAAAGACTCGTTTATTCCTACACTTTGTCTGCCAACCAGTTTTCTATCCATCTCAATAGACTACCTACAATCCCTTGCACTTTAATTTTACATGCCAATCTCTCATGCGGGACTTTGTCGAAAGCCTTCTGAAAGCCCAAATAAACCACATCCACTGGCTCCCCCTCATCAACTCTACTAATTACATCCTGGAAAAATTCCGGTAGATTTGTCAAGCATGATTTCCCTTTCATAAATCTACGCTGACTCTGTCCGATTCTGCCACTGTTTTCCACATGCTCAGCTATTAAATCTTTTTTAATGGACTCTAGAATTTTCCCCACTACCAACGTCAGGCTGACTGGTCTATAATTCCCTGTTTGCTCTCTGCCTCCCTTTTTAAATAGTGGGGTTACATTAGCTACCCTCTAGCCTGTAGGAACTGTTCCAGAGTCTATCGAATCTCGGAAGATGACCAGCAATGCATCCATTCTTTCTAGAGCCACTTCCTTAAGTACTCTGGGATGTAGATTATCAGGTCCTGGGGATTTATCGGCCTTCAATCCCATCAATTTCCCCAACACCATTTCCTTACGATTACTGATTTCATTCAGTTCCTCCCTCTCACTAAACCCTGTGTTCCCTAACGTTTCTGGTATGTTATTTGTGTCCTCCTTTGTGAAGATTTAGTTTGCATGTATTTAGTTAGTCAGCCATTTCTTTGTTCCCCATTATACATTCCCCTGTTTCTGACTGTAAGGGACCTACGTTTGTCTTCACCAATCTTTTTCTCTTCCCATACCGATAGAAAATTTTACAGTCAGTTTTTATATTCCCCACAAACTTACTCTCGTACTCTATTTTCCCCTTCTTAATCAATCCCTTGGTCCTCCTTTGCTGAATTCTAAACTGCTCCCAATCCTCAGGTCTGTTGTTTTTTCTGGCCAATTTGTATGCTCTTCCTTGGATCTAATACTAACTCTAATTTCCCTTGTAAGCAATGGTTTGGCCACCTTTCCTGTTTTACTTTTGCACCAGACAGGAATAAACAATTGTTACAGTTCACCCAGGCGCTCTTTGAATGTTTGCCATTGCCTATCCACCATCATCCCTTTAAGTAACGTCTCCTGATCCATCATAGCCAACTCGCGCCTCATACCATCGTAGTTTCCTTTATTAAGATTCAGGACCCTAGTCTCAGAATCAACTACGTCACTCTCCATCCTGATGAAGAATTCTATCATATTATGGTCGCTCATCCCCAAGGGGCCTCACACAACTAGATTGCCAATTATTCCGTTCTCATTACACAATACCCAGTCTAGGATGGCCTGTTCTCTTGTTGGTTCCTCAACGTATTGGTCCAGAAAACCATCCCGTATACACTCCAGGAATACCTCCTGTAGGGTATTGTTACTAATTTGATTTGCCCAATCTATATGCAGATTAAAGTCACCCATAATTACAGATGTTCCTTTATTACATGTGTCTCCAATTTCCTGTTTAATGCCATTCCCAACATCACCACTACAGTTTGGGGGTCTATACACAACCCCCACTAATGTTTTTTGTCCCTTAGTGTTTCTCAGCTCTACCCATACAGATTCTACATCGTTGGAGCTAATATCTTTCCTCACTATTGTATTAATTTTCTCTTTAACCAGCAATGCAACTCCACTGACTTTTTCTTTTTGTCTGTCCTAGATAGAGAGGATGTGAGAGGAGGAGAGAGTGAAAGAAAATGGGAGAGAGACAGAGCAGAAGAAGATGAAGAGAAAGAGAGAGAGGCACTGAGAAAGCCAGAGGCAGAGAGAAAAATCAGTACATGGCTTTATCTCAGCCACATGTATAACCTTGTGACTAACATCCCCCTCCTACACACTGCCTGTGTATTTAGTTTCAGTTGTTATTCACACATGACAGCCTTGCTGTGACAATATTACTCACTGTTATTTCAAGAAGCGAGAGTTGCACTGGAAGAAATGGCTTTGCTACTGCTCACTGCGTTTCTGCAAATTCTGCAGGGAATAACAGGTAAAATGTGCTTCATATGCTCTGGATTATCAACTGATAATGAGTGCGACGTGTTTTCTGCAAATTTCTGAAGTATTGTGTTCAGTTCTGGAAGGATGTGAGGCTCCTTGAGAGGGAGCAGAGGAGATTTACCAGAACGCTTTTAGGGATGGGGGGATTTTAGTTACAAGTTTGGGCTGGAGAAGCTGGGATTGTTCTCCTTGGAGCGAAGGAGATTGAGGGGAGGTTTGATAGAGGTGGACAAGATGAGGACAGGTTTAGAAAAGATAGACAAAGAGAAACTGTTCCCATGGTGCTGATGGGGAAACACAGGTCTAAGGTTTTGGGTAATGTGAGGAGGAACATTTTTACACAACGAGTGGTAATGAGTTGGAATTCGCTACCCATGAGGTTGGAGAATGCGGAGATGAGGAATAGCTTCAAATGGACGAGTGTTTGAGGGAAATAAACCTGCAGGATTACGTGGATCGAGTGGGAGGATGGGACTGACTGGACAGTCTACAGGGAGACAGCATGGACTCGATGGGCTCAATGGCCTCATTATGCCAGAAACGACTCGATGATTCTATAACAGTAAAAAGTAGCTGAGCAATTGCTGTCTTGACTCCTGTTTGTCTGTCCATGTGCAGCTTTTCATTAGATTGGGGTTCCTCAGTGGGAATATGAGGAGAGGCTGTTTGGAGATGTGACATTGGCTAGGTTGGAAGATTTAAACCCATCCAGCCCGACATGTAGAGTTTGTGCCAACTAGCAGAAAGAGAGGAGAGAGATGAGAGAGAGAGAGAGGAGAGAGAGGAGAGAGAGAGAGAGAGAAAGAGATAAGAGAGATGAGAGAGAGAGAGAGGAGAGAGAGGAGAGAGAGAGAGAGAAAGAAAGGAGAGAGGCGAAAGAGAGAGAAAGAAAGAGGAGAGAGAGAAAGAGGAGAGAGACGAGAGAAAGATAGGAGAGAGATAGTCTGCCATCCCTGCATTCAATTCACTGCTGGATGTTAACTGCTTTTGTTCTCAAGGAGAACTTCTCTCTCTTCCCTTTCTCTCCTCTTCCTCTCTCTCTTCACTCTTTCTCTCTCCACTCTCTTTCTCCCCTCTTTCTCTCTTCCCTCTTTCTCTCTTCTCTCTCTCGCCTCCTCATCTCTCTCCTCCCTTTCTCTCCGACATTATGTTGCTGCTTCTATCTTTCATCTACTCTCCTCTTTTGCTTTCTCTCTCTTTCTTGTTCCTTCTCTCCTTCTTTCCCGATGGCTTCCTTCAAATAGGCACTGACATGTTTTTAAAGGGGAGCTGATTTTTTTTTAATCAGGTCAGATTGAAGAATGAAATCGCCCAATGATATTACTACAATTCGCTCTCCCTCCCTTTCAGCACAGTCAGGATGTGTGGAGAGAGGAACTTGGTGAAACTACAATCACTGGGGAAGTGTTAGTGAGCAAACTGATGGAGCTATGGGCTGACAAGTCTCCGGGTCCAGATGGATTTCATCCTACGGACTTAAAAGAGGTGGCTTATGAGGTTGTAGATGTGTTGGTGTTAATTTTCCAAAATTCACTAGATTCTGGAAAGGCTCCAACAGATTGGAAAGTAGGAAATATAACCCCTCTATTCAAGAAGAGAGGGAGGCAGAAAACAAGAAACTACAAGCCAATAAGCTTGGTGCCTGTCATGGGGAAGGTGTTAGAATCTATCGCTAAGGAGGTTATCGCTGGGTACTTAGAAAAACTCAAGGTAATCAGGAAGAGTCAGCATGGATTGATGAAAGGGAAATTATGTTTAACCAATTTATTAGAGTTGTCTGAAGTGGTAACATGTGCTGTGGATAAAAGGGAGCCTGTACGTGCTGTACTTGGATTTCCAGAAGGCATTTGATAAGGTGCCACAGCAAAGGTTAGTGCAAAAAATAAAAGCTCATGGTGTCGGGGGTAACATATTAGCCCGGATAGAGGATTGACTGGCTGGCAGAAAACAGAGAGTATGCATAAATGGGTCTTTGTCTGACTGGCAGGATGTGACGAGAGGAGTCCCACAGGGTCTGAGCTGGGGCCTCAACTTTTTACAATTTACATCAATGACTTAGACGAGGGGAGTGAAGACATGGTAACTAAATTTGCAGATAACACATAGATAGGTCAGAAAGTTTGTTTGAGGAAGAGAGTTTCAAAGTCTCACAACCCTCTAAGAGGAAAGATTTTTTGCTAATTTCTGTCTTAAATGGTGTAATATCTGAATAACATTAATCCCATAAGGCAGTTTCTAATCCTGGATCTCCTGTAACTGAGAGTGGAACCAAAATGATTGAGGGAGCCGTCTGATTGCAAATTGAACCACACTCTCTGTTCATGATCTACTCCTCCATGTGATTTTCTAACTTTCCCCCTGGAATCTCACTGGTCTGAGAAAATCCTTCCTCTTTCTGAAGGGAAAGACTGTGTTTATCTGATGTGTTATGTCGAAACGATTCAGCTTGCTTTTGTGTGAGGAACATTGAGGCCAGATTGTTAGCGAGGGAGCTTTCCATGTGGCCTCACTCTCTGCCTGGTTTCAGAGGAGTGAAGTTGAATCATGGATGCTGATGTTTGATTTCACACAGCAGATCGAAGCTTGGGATTCTGCTCAGAAATTGAGAATTTTTTGCAAGTTAAATGGTTTGGCCGGGCTTGTGAATGCCAGAGCATCATGTCTCAGTCGAAAGGAGTTTCCTTTCAGCTCACAAATTCACCAGATCATTAGGAATAAGACAAGGCCATTCAGCCCATCAATTCTGCTCTGCTATTCCTTTAGAAACATAGAAACATAGAAACTAGGAGCAGGAGTAGGCCATTCGGCCCTTCCAGCCTTCTCCACCATTCTTTAGGATCATGGCTGATCATCCAACTCAATAGCCTGCTTCTGCTTTCTCCCCATATCCTTTGATCCTTTTCACCCCAAGAGCTATATCTAACTCCTTCTTCAAAACATACAATGTTTTGGCCTCAACTACTTACTGTGGTAGTGAATTCCACAGGCTCACCACTCTCTGGGTGAAGAAAGTTCTCCTCATCTCAGTCCTAAATGGTCTGCCCCGTATCCTCAGACTGTGATAATGGCTCCTCTGTACATTGACTCCATTTACCTAGCTTGACTCAATAACCCTCTAAATAAAAACCTCTCCACTTGGGATCTGACAGCCCCAGTTCAGCATGTGCAGCATTGAGGGAGACAGCTGTAGATTTCCAAACCCCTCACATGAAAAGCTGCTTTTGAATTTGAAATGCTTCGTGAAAAGAGCAGTGTGACAAACTGACAGGTGAGATTATATGAAGTTCTTTGTTCTGAACTCCCTCACCCACCGCAGGAAATAACATCTCTCTATCCAGTCATGTGATGTGGGCATTGCTGGCTAGACCAGCATTTATTGCCCACCCCTAACTGCCTTTGTTCAGAGGGTATTTAATGGTCAACCACATTGCTGTGGTTCTGGAGTCACATGTAGGCCAGACCAGGTAAGGATGGCAGATTTCCTTCCCTAAAGGGCATTAGTGAACCAGGTGGGTTTTCACAACAATCAGCAATGGTTTCATTGTCACCACCAGACTTTTAACTCCAGATTTTTTATTGAATTCAAATTCCCCCATCTGCCATAGTGGGATTTGAACCTGGTCCCCAGAGAATTACCCTGTTTCTCTGGATTACTAGTCCAGTGACAATACCATTATGCCATCACTTCCCCCAATTAACCTTGCATTGAGTCATGGAGTTATACAACACAGAAACAGGCTCTTCAGCCCATCGAGTCTGTGCCGGCCATCAAGCACCTATCTATTCTAATCCTTTTCAAGCACTTGGCCCGTAGCCCTGTATGGTATGGTGTTTCAAGTGCTCATCTAAATACTTGTTCAATGTTATGAGGGTTTCTGCCTCTATCACCCCCTCAGGCAGTGAGTTCCAGACTCCCACCACCTTCTGGGTGAAAAAATTCTTCCTCACATCCCCTCTAAACCTCCCGCCCCTTACCTTAAATCTATGCCCCCTGGTTATTGACACCTCCGCTGAGGGGAAAAGATTGTTCCCATCAACTCTACCTATGCCCCTCATCATTTTGTATACCTCTATCAGGTCCCCCCTCAGCCTTCTCTGCTCTAAGGAAAACAACCCCAGCCTATCCAGTCTCTCTTCATAGCTGAAACACTCCAACCCAGGTAACATCCTGGTGAATCTCCTCTGCACCCTCTCCAGTGCAATCACGTCCTTTCTATAGTGTGGCAACCAGAACTGCACACAGTACTCCAGATGTGGCCTAACTAGTGTTTTGTACAGTTCCAGCATAATCTCCCAGCTCTTATATTATTCTATGCCTTGATTAATAAAGGCAAGTATCCCATATGCCTACTTAACCACCTCATCTACCTATGCTGCTACCTTCAGTGTTCTATGGACATGTACACCAAGGTCCCTCTGATCCTCTGTACTTCCTAGGGTCCTACCATTCATTGTGTTTTCCCTTTTCATGTTAGTTCTCCCAAAATGCATCACCTCACACTTCTCAAGGTTAAATTCCATTTGCCACTGCTCTGCACATCTTACCAACCCATCTATATCGTTCTGTAATCTAAGGCTTCCCTCCTCACTATTTACCACCCCACAAATTTTCATGTCATTGCAAATTTACTGATTATACCTCCTATAATCATGTCTAAATCATTAATGTACACCTGGGCCTGGGATTTATCTACTTTTAAGCCGCTAAAAGCGCTAATACCTCCTCCCTCTCAATGCTAATTTGTTCAAGTATATCACAGACCGCTTCCCTGATTTCTACACCTGCATCATCCTTCTCCATAGTGACTACAAGATGAAAAGAAATCATTTAAAACCTTACCTACATCTTCCACTCCATGCACAGATTGCCACTTTGGTCCCGAATGGGCCTTACTCTTTCCCTGGTTATCCTCTTGCCCTTCATATCTTTGTGTAATGCCTTGGGATTTTCCATTTTCCTTTATCTTGTCCACCAGTGTTTTTTCATTCCCCTCTTTGCTCTCCTAATTGCTTTAAGTACCGCTCTCCACCCCCCACCATACTTTCTACACTCCTCTGGGGCTTCCGCTGTTTTAGCCCTCTGTATTTGCCATAAGACTCCTTTTTTACCCTGTCCAATCCTCTATATCCCCCAACATACAGGGTTCCCTGGTCTTGTTGGTCCTACACCTCACCTTTACAAGAACATCTTGGCCCTGAACCCCCACTATTTCCTTTTTGAATGACTCCCACTGGTCTGATGTAGACTTTCCTATGAGTAGCTGCCCCTAATCCACTTTGGCCAGACCCTGTCTTATCATATTGAAATCAGCCTGCCTCCAATTCAAGATGTTTATTTCCAGTCCATCTTTGCCCTTTTCTATAACTACCTTAAATTTTACTGAGTTATGGTCACTATCCTTGAAATGATCCCCCATTGACACTTCATAGAACCATAGAACAATACAGCACATAAAACAGGCCATTCGGCCCTTCTAGTCTGTGCCAAAATATTATTCTGCTAGTCCCATTGACTCGCACCTAGTCCATAACCCTCCAGACCTCTCCCACCTATGTATCTATCTAATTTATTCTTAAAACTTGAGTGAGCCCGCATTTACCACGTCAGATGGTAGCTCGTTCCACACTCTCACCACTCTCTGAATGAAGAAGTTCCCCCTAATGTTCCCCCTAAACCTTTCCCCTTTCACCCTAAAGCCATGTCCTCTCGTGTTTATCTCTCCTAATCTAAGTGGAAAGAGCCTACTCGCATTTACTCTGTCTATACCCCTCATAATTTTGTAAACTTCTCTCATATCTCACCTCATTCTTCTACGCTCCAAGGAATAAAGTCCTAACCTGTTTAATCTTTCCCTGTAACTCAACTCCTTAAGACCCGGCAACATCCTAGTAAATCTTCTCTGCACTCTCTCAATCTTACTGATATCCTTCCTGTAGTTAGGCGACTAGAACTGCACACAATACTCCAAAGTTGGCCTCACCAATGTCTTATACAACCTCACCATAACATCCCAACTCCTATACTCAATACTTTGATTTATGAAGGCCAGTATGTCAAAAGCTTTCTTTACAACCCTGTCTACATGTGACACCACTTTCAGGGGATTATGTATCTGAACTCCCAGATCCCTTTATTCCTCCGCACTCCTCAGTGCCCTACTATTTACTGTGTATGTCCTACCTTGGTTTGACCTTCCAAAATGTAACACCTCACATTTTTCTCATTAAATTCCATCTGCCATTTTCTGGCCCATTTTTCCAGTTGGTCCAGATCTCTCTGCAAGCTTTGAAAGCCTTCCTCGCTGTCCACAACACCTCCAATCTTAGTGTCATCAACAAACTCGCTGATCCAATTCACCACATTATCATCCAAATTATTGATTTGGACAACAAACAACAATGGTCCCAGCACAGATCCCTGAGGCACACCACTAGTCACAGACCTCCAGTCTGAGAAGCAATCATCCACTACCACTCTCTGTCTTCTCCCACACAGCCAATTTCGAATCCAGTTTACAACCTCTCCATGGATACCAAGTGTCTGAACCTTCTGAACTAACCTCCCATGTGGGACCTTGTCAAAGGCCTTACTAAAGTCCATGTAGACAACATCCACAGCCTTTTCTTCATCTACCTTCTTGGAAATCTCCTCGAAAAACTCTACAATGTTCATTAAACATGACCTACCACGCACAAAGCCATGTTGACTATCCTTAATCAGCCCTTGGCTGTCCAAATAATTATATATCCGATCTCTCAGAACACCTTCCAATAATTTACCTACTACTAGCGTCAGGCTCACTGGCCTGTAATTACCTGGTTTACTTTTGGAATCTTTTTTAAACAACGGAACAACATGAGCTACCCTCCAACCCTCCGGCACCTCACCCGTGGCTAAGGACATTTTTAATATTTCTGCCAGGTCCCCTGCAATTTCTACACTAGTCTCCCTCAAGATCCGAGGGAATATCATTTCAGGCCCGGGGGATTTATCTACCTTTATTCGCCATAAGGCAGCAAGCACCTCCTCCTCTTTAATCTCCATATGTTCCATGACACTACTGCTTGTTTCCCTTCCTTCCTTATACACTATGCCAGTTTCCTGAGTAAATACTGATGCAAAAAAACTGTTTAAGATCTGCCCCATCTCGTGAGGCTCCACACATAGACGACCACTCTGATCTTCAAGGGGACCAATTGTGTCCCTTACTATCCTTTTACTCTTAATATACTTGTAGAAACCCTTCGGGTTGACCTTCACATTATCTGCCAAAGGAACCTCATGTCTTCTTTTTGCCTTCCTGATTTCCTTCTTTAGTATTTTCTTACATTTTCTATACTCTACAAGTACCTCATTTGCTCCTTGTTGCCTATACCTGCTGTACACCTCTCTCTTCTTCTTAACCAGATCGCCAATATCCCTTGAAAACAAGGTTCCCTATGCCTGTTAACTTTGCCTTTAATCCTGACAGGAACATGCAAACTCTGCACTCTCAAACTTTCGCCTTTGAATGCCTTACACTTACTGAACACATCCTTGCCAGAAAACAACTTATCCCAATCCACTCTTCCTAGATCCTTTCTCATTTTCACAAAATTGGCCTTTCTCCAATTTAGAATCTCAACTCGAGGACCAGACCTATCCTTATCCATAATTAGCTTAAAACTAATGACATTGTGGTTACTGGACCCAAAATGTTCGCCTACACATACTTCTGTCACCTGATCTGTCTGATTCCCTAATAGGAGATCAAGTATTGCATCCTCTCTCGTTGGTACCTCTATATATTGATTTAGAAAACTTTCCTGAACACATTTGACAAACTCCAAGCCATCCAGCTCTTTTACAGTATGGGAATCCCAGTCAATATGTGGAAAGTTAAAATCTCCTACTATCACAACTTTCTGTTTCTTACATCGGTCTGCTATCTCTCTACAGATTTGCTCCTCTAATTCTCTCTGTCTATTGGGCGGTCTATAATACAACCCTATTAGTGTGGTCACACCTTTCCCATTCCTCAGCTCCACCCATATGGCCTATGTAGACGAGCCCTCTGGGCTGTCCTGCTTACACACAGCTGTGATATTTTCCCTGACTAGTAATGTCACTCCTCCCCCTTTCATCCCTCCCCCTCTATCACGTCTGAAACAACGAACCCCGGAACATTGAGCTGCCAGTCCTGCCCCTCCTGCAACCAAGTCTTACCAATAGCAAGAATGTCGTAATCCCACGTGCCAATCCACGCCCTAAGCTCATCTGTCTTTCTGACAATACTCCTTGCATTGAAATAGATGCACCTGAGAACATTTCTATCACGTACGGACCCTTGATTTCTGTCTATACATGCATTCCTCGCTTGACCTTTATCTCCTCCACCTCACTATCTGCTCTAAGACTCTGGTTCCCCTCCCCCTGCAAATCTACTTTAAACCCCCCGGAGCAGCACTAGCAAACCTACCCACAAGGATGTTAGTCCCCCTCCAGTTCAGGTGCAAGCTGTCCCGTCGGAACAGGTCCCACCTTCCCTGGAACAGAGCCCAATTGTCCAGAACTTGCCCGACTTCATTCAAGATTAGATCCAGGACAATCCCTTCTCTTGTAGGACGTTCTACATACTGACTTAAAAAGCTCTCCTGGATGCACTTTAAGAATTCCGCACCCTCTAAGCCTCTCACACTAAGACTACCCCTGTTAATATTGGGGAGTTGAAATCCCCAGCTACTATTAACCTATTAGTTTTACACTTCTCTGAGACTTGCTTACATGTCTGCTTTTCTATCTCCCCCGGACTGTTTGGGGGCCTATAGTACACTCCCAGCAAAGTGAATGCCCCTTTTTTTTTAAGTTGTACCCATATGCCTTCATTTGAGGAGCCTTCTAAGATGTCATCCCTCCTTACTGCTGTCATTGACTCCTTGATCAATAGCAATGCCACCTCCACTTTTACAGCACCCCGCCCAATCACGCCTGAAGATTCTATACCCTAGAATATTGAGCTGCCAGTCCTGCCCTTCCCTCAACCATGTCTCTGTGACAGCAACAATATCATATTCCCATGTGTTAATTAACACCCTCAATTCATCTGCTTGGCTCGTAAGACTCCTTGTGTTAAAATAGATACAATCCAGCCTTGCATTATTCCCTTGTGCCTTAACAGGTCTGTATTTGCTCTGACTTCCAGGCTGACTTAGTTTCTCTTCTATATTTGGCTGTGCATCGCCCCCTACTGTACCCCCACTCTGTATCCCATCCCCTGTCAAATTAGTTTAAACCCCCCCCTCCCAACAGCACTAGCAAACCTCCCCACAAAGATGTTGGTCCCATTCTGGTTCAGGTGCAACCCGTCTGATTTGTACAGGTCTCACCTTCATCAGAAACAGACCCAGTGATCCAGGAAACTCCTGCACCATCTCTTCAGCCATACATTCATCCTCTTTACCCTGCTATTCCTTTACTCTCCAGCATGTGACACAGGGAGAAATCCAAAGATTGCAACCCTTGAGGTCCTGCTTTTCAATCTGCTACCGAACTCCCTAAATTCTTGTTGCAGGACCTCATCCATCTTTCTACCTATGTCGTTGGTACCAAGGTGAACCACGACCTGTGTCTGTTCACCCTCCCCCTTCAGAACTCTCCGCTCTGCTCCCGCTCTTTATACAGATGCTGAATGTCCTCTGTAACATCCTGGACCCTGGCACCAGGGAGGCAGCACACCATCCTGGAGTCACATCTACAGCCACAGAAACACCTGTCTGTTCCCCTAACCAGCCTGGAGTCACATCTACAGCCACAGAAACACCTGTCTGTTCCCCTAACCATCCTGGAGTCACATCTACAGCCACAGAAACACTCGTCTGTTCCCCTCATTATTGATTCTCCTCCCACGATTGCTCTTGCCCTCTTACTCCTCCCCCCTTATGCAGCTGAGCCACCCAGAGAGCCGTGAACTTGGCTCTGGCTGCACTCTCCAGAGGAGCCTTCACCCTCACTGTTTTCCAACGCAGAAAAACGGTTCTTGAGTGAGATGCACTCTGAGGCTTTCCTGACTACCTGCCTCCCTTCTTCTAACTGGTGGTCACCCATTCACCCTCTGAATGTACTTCCTTAAGCTGCAAAGTGACCACATCTAAAACGTGTTATCCACTGCGTCAGGGATGCTCCGCTGCATCTCCAGCTGACGCTGGAGCTCTGAATCCCGGTGTTCGAGTTGATCATGCCTGGGGCATTGTCTGCACATGTGGTCATCCAGACTCCAAGGAGTGTCTAAGAATTCCCACATTCTGCAGGCTGTTCACCACACGAACTGAGCTCTGTCTCAATAGTGTCTGTCTTTTTAATTAATATACTATTTCCTTAAATTTAGGCCAAGTAGAAAACTATTTAGCTTTTCGTAAAAAAAAAAACTGGCCTCTGTAATGTTGCTTTAAATTGGGAAAAGGCACTTAACTACTACCTGAAAATCAGCTCACTCACTTCTCCCAATGTCAATGACTTCAAATTCAAGCACCGCGGGGTGTCTGGATGAGAACCGCCTCCTTCACAGGTAAACTCCGCCCCTGCTCATTATACAGCTGCTCAACTCCCTCACAGGTAAACTCTGCTCCTGCTCTTTATACAGCTGCTCAACTCCCTCACAGGTAAACTACTTTCCTACGCTTTATACAGTCGCTCCGCTCCCTCACAGGTAAACTCCGCTCCTGCTCTTTATACAGCCGCTCTGCTCCCTCACAGGTAAACTCCGCTCTGCTCTTTATGCAACTGATCTGGTCCCTCACAGGTAAACTCCGCTCCTGCTCTTTATACAGCCGCTCTGCCCCTGTCACAGGTAAACTCCGCTCCTTCGCTTTATACAGCCGCTCTGATCCCTCACAGGTAAACTCCGCTCTGCTCTGTATACAGCCGCTCCACTCCCTTACAGGTAAACTCCGCTCCGCTCTTTATACAGCCGCTCTGCCCCTGTCACAGGTAAACTCCACTCCTGCTCTTTATACAACCGCTCCGCTCCCTCACAGGTAAACTCCATTCCTACGCTTTATACAGTCACTCCGCTCCCTCACAGGTAAACTCCACTCCTGCTCTTTATACAACCGCTCTGCTCACTCACAGGTAAACTCCCGCTCTGGTCTTTATACAGCCGCTCTACTCCCTCACAGGTAAATTCCGCTCCTGCTCTTTATACAGCCGCTCTGCTCCCTCACAGGTAAATTCCGCTCCTGCTCTTTATGCAGTCGCTCCGCTCCCTCACAGGTAAACTCCGCTCCTTCTCTTTATACAGCCGCTCCACTCCCTTACAAACAAACTCCACTCTGCTCTTTATACAGCCGCTCTGCCCCGGTCACAGGGAAACTCCGCTCCTTCTCTTTATACAGCCGCTCCACTCCCTTACAATCAAACTCCACTCCGCTCCCTCACAGGTAAACTCCGCTCCTTCTGTTTATACAGCCGCTCCAGTCCCTTACAAACAAACTCCACTCTGCTCCCTCAGAGGTAAACTAAGCTCGGCTCCCTTACAGGCAAACTCCGGTCCTTCACAGGAAAACTCTGCTCAGGTCTTTAAACAGCCGCTCTGCTCCCTCACAGGTAAACTCCACTCCTGCTCTTTATACAGCTGCTCCATTGCCTCACAGGTAATCTCAACTCCGCTCCATCACAGGTAATCTCCGCTTATCCACAGGTAGACTCCGCTCCTGTTCTTTATACAGCCGCTCCACTCCCTCACAGGTAAATTCCGCTCCTGCCCTTTATACAGCTGCTCCGTTGCCGCACAGGTAAACTCAGCTCGTGCTCTTTATACGGCCACTCCAGTCCCTCACAGGTAATCTCCACACCGCTCCATCACAGGTAAACTACACTCCACTCCCTCACAGGTAATCTCCGCTCCTGCTCTTCATACAGCCACTTCGCTCCCTCACAGGTAAACTCCGCTCCTGCTCTTTATACAGCCGTTCTGCTCCCTCACAGGTAAACTCCGCTCCTGTTCTTTCTACAGCTGCTCCACTCCCTCACAGGTAAATTCCGCTCCACTCCCTCACAGGTAAACTCCGCTCCTGTTCTTTATACAGCCGCTCAACTCCCTCACAGGTAAACTCCGCTCCTGCTCTTTATACAGCCATTCTGCTCCCTCACAGGTAAACTCTGCACCTGGTCTTTATACAGCCGCTCTGTTCCCTCACAGGTAAACTCCGCTCCTGTTCTTTATACAGCCGCTCCGCTCCCCCACAGGTAAACACCGCTCCCTCACAGGTAAACTCCACTCCTGCTCCATCACAGGCAAACTCCACTCCACTCCCTCACAGGTAATCTCCACTCATCCACAGGTAAACTCCACTCAGCTCCCTCACAGGTAAACTCCCGCACTTTATACCATCGCTCCGCTCCCTCACAGGTAAACTCCACTCCTGCTCTTTATACAGCCATTCTGCTCACTCACAGGTAAACTCCACTCTGTTCCCTCACAGGTAAAATCTGCTCCTGCTCTTTATATAGCCACTTTGCTCACTCACAGGTAAACTCCGCTCCTGTTCTTTATACAGCCGCTCAACTCCCTCACAGGTAAACTCCGCTCCTGTTCTTTATACAGCCACTCAACTCCCTCACAGGTAAACTCTGCTCCTGTTCTGTATACAGCCACACAAATCCCTCACAGGTAAACTCTGATCCTGCTCTTTTTACATCTGCTCTGTTCCCTCACAGGCAAACTCCGCTCCACTCTTTATACAGTTGAACTGCTCCCTCACAGGTAAACTACACTCCTGCTCTTTATACAGCTGCTCCGCTCCCTCACAGGTGAACTCCCCACCACTCCATCAGAGGCAAACTCCACTGCATTCCCTCACAGGTAATCTCCGCTCATCCACAGGTAAACTCCACTCAGCTCCATCACAGGTAAACTCCCGCTCTTCATACAGCTGCTCTGCTCCCTCACAGGTAAACTCCGCTCCTGCTCTTCATACAGCCGTTTCGCTCCCTCACAGGTAAACTCCGCTCCTGCTCTTTATACAGCCTCTCTGCTCCCTCACCGATAAACTCTTTTCCTGCTCTTTATACAGCCGCTCTGCTCCCTCACAGGTAAACACTGCTCCTGTTCTTTATACAGCCGCTCCGCTCCCTCACAGGTAAACTCTGCTCCTGTTCTTTATACAGCCGCTCCGCTCCCTCACAGGTAAACTCTGCTCCTGTTCTTTATACAGCCGCTTCACTCCCTCACAGGTAAACTTTGCTCCTGCTCTTTATACAGCCGCTCAACTCCCTCACAGATAAACTCCGCTCCCCCACAGGTAAATCCCGCTCCTCCACAGGTAAACTCCGCTCCTCCACAGGTAAACTCCACTCAGCTCCCTCACAGGTAAACTCCCGCACTTTATACAGTCGCTCCGCTCCCTCACAGGTAATTTCCACTCCTGCTCTTTATACAGCTGTTCTGCTCCCTCACAGGTAAACTCCACTCCTGCTCTTTATACAGCTGCTCCACTCCCTCACAGGTAAACTCCACTCCTGCTCTTTATACAGATGCTCTGCTCCCTCACAGGTAAACTCCTGCTCTTTATACAGCCGCTCCACTCCCTTACAAACAAACTCCACTCTGCTCCCTCAGAGGTAAACTAAGCTCGGCTCCCTTACAGGCCAACTCCGGTCCTTCACAGGTAAACTCCGCTCAGGTCTTTATACAGCCGCTCTGCTCCTTCACAGGTACACTCCGCTCCTGTTCTTTATACAGCTGCTCCATTGCCTCACAGGTAATCTCAACTCCGCTCCATCACAGGTAATCTCCGCTTATCCACAGGTAGACTTCACTCCTGCCCTTTATACAGCTGCTCCATTGCCACACAGGTAAACTCAGCTCATGCTCTTTATACAGCCACTCCACTCCCTCACAGGTAATCTCCACTCCTTCTGTTTATACAGCCGCTCCAGTCCCTTACAAACAAACTCCACTCTGCTCCCTCAGAGGTAAACTAAGCTCGGCTCCCTTACAGGCAAACTCCGGTCCTTCACAGGAAAACTCTGCTCAGGTCTTTAAACAGCCGCTCTGCTCCCTCACAGGTAAACTCCACTCCTGCTCTTTATACAGCTGCTCCATTGCCTCACAGGTAATCTCAACTCCGCTCCATCACAGGTAATCTCCGCTTATCCACAGGTAGACTCCGCTCCTGTTCTTTATACAGCCGCTCCACTCCCTCACAGGTAAATTCCGCTCCTGCCCTTTATACAGCTGCTCCGTTGCCGCACAGGTAAACTCAGCTCGTGCTCTTTATACGGCCACTCCAGTCCCTCACAGGTAATCTCCACACCGCTCCATCACAGGTAAACTACACTCCACTCCCTCACAGGTAATCTCCGCTCCTGCTCTTCATACAGCCACTTCGCTCCCTCACAGGTAAACTCCGCTCCTGCTCTTTATACAGCCGTTCTGCTCCCTCACAGGTAAACTCCGCTCCTGTTCTTTCTACAGCTGCTCCACTCCCTCACAGGTAAATTCCGCTCCACTCCCTCACAGGTAAACTCCGCTCCTGTTCTTTATACAGCCGCTCAACTCCCTCACAGGTAAACTCCGCTCCTGCTCTTTATACAGCCATTCTGCTCCCTCACAGGTAAACTCTGCACCTGGTCTTTATACAGCCGCTCTGTTCCCTCACAGGTAAACTCCGCTCCTGTTCTTTATACAGCCGCTCCGCTCCCCCACAGGTAAACACCGCTCCCTCACAGGTAAACTCCACTCCTGCTCCATCACAGGCAAACTCCACTCCACTCCCTCACAGGTAATCTCCACTCATCCACAGGTAAACTCCACTCAGCTCCCTCACAGGTAAACTCCCGCACTTTATACCATCGCTCCGCTCCCTCACAGGTAAACTCCACTCCTGCTCTTTATACAGCCATTCTGCTCACTCACAGGTAAACTCCACTCTGTTCCCTCACAGGTAAAATCTGCTCCTGCTCTTTATATAGCCACTTTGCTCACTCACAGGTAAACTCCGCTCCTGTTCTTTATACAGCCGCTCAACTCCCTCACAGGTAAACTCCGCTCCTGTTCTTTATACAGCCACTCAACTCCCTCACAGGTAAACTCTGCTCCTGTTCTGTATACAGCCACACAAATCCCTCACAGGTAAACTCTGATCCTGCTCTTTTTACATCTGCTCTGTTCCCTCACAGGCAAACTCCGCTCCACTCTTTATACAGTTGAACTGCTCCCTCACAGGTAAACTACACTCCTGCTCTTTATACAGCTGCTCCGCTCCCTCACAGGTGAACTCCCCACCACTCCATCAGAGGCAAACTCCACTGCATTCCCTCACAGGTAATCTCCGCTCATCCACAGGTAAACTCCACTCAGCTCCATCACAGGTAAACTCCCGCTCTTCATACAGCTGCTCTGCTCCCTCACAGGTAAACTCCGCTCCTGCTCTTCATACAGCCGTTTCGCTCCCTCACAGGTAAACTCCGCTCCTGCTCTTTATACAGCCTCTCTGCTCCCTCACCGATAAACTCTTTTCCTGCTCTTTATACAGCCGCTCTGCTCCCTCACAGGTAAACACTGCTCCTGTTCTTTATACAGCCGCTCCGCTCCCTCACAGGTAAACTCTGCTCCTGTTCTTTATACAGCCGCTCCGCTCCCTCACAGGTAAACTCTGCTCCTGTTCTTTATACAGCCGCTTCACTCCCTCACAGGTAAACTTTGCTCCTGCTCTTTATACAGCCGCTCAACTCCCTCACAGATAAACTCCGCTCCCCCACAGGTAAATCCCGCTCCTCCACAGGTAAACTCCGCTCCTCCACAGGTAAACTCCACTCAGCTCCCTCACAGGTAAACTCCCGCACTTTATACAGTCGCTCCGCTCCCTCACAGGTAATTTCCACTCCTGCTCTTTATACAGCTGTTCTGCTCCCTCACAGGTAAACTCCACTCCTGCTCTTTATACAGCTGCTCCACTCCCTCACAGGTAAACTCCACTCCTGCTCTTTATACAGATGCTCTGCTCCCTCACAGGTAAACTCCTGCTCTTTATACAGCCGCTCCACTCCCTTACAAACAAACTCCACTCTGCTCCCTCAGAGGTAAACTAAGCTCGGCTCCCTTACAGGCCAACTCCGGTCCTTCACAGGTAAACTCCGCTCAGGTCTTTATACAGCCGCTCTGCTCCTTCACAGGTACACTCCGCTCCTGTTCTTTATACAGCTGCTCCATTGCCTCACAGGTAATCTCAACTCCGCTCCATCACAGGTAATCTCCGCTTATCCACAGGTAGACTTCACTCCTGCCCTTTATACAGCTGCTCCATTGCCACACAGGTAAACTCAGCTCATGCTCTTTATACAGCCACTCCACTCCCTCACAGGTAATCTCCACTCCACTCCATCACAGGTAAACTCCGCTCCGCTCCCTCACAGGTAAACTCCGCTCCACTCCCTCACAGGTAAACTCCGCTCCTGTTCTTTATACAGCCGCTCAACTCCCTCACAGGTAAACTCCGCTCCCTCACAGGTAAACTCTGCTCCTGCTCTTTATACAGCCGCTCTGCTCCCTCACAGGTAAACTCTGCTCCTGCTCTTTATACAGCCATTCTGCTCACTCACTGGTAAACTCCACTCTGCTCCCTCACAGGTAAACTCCGCTCCTGTTCTTTATACAGCCACTCAATCCCTCACAGGTAAACTCCCCTCCTTCTCTTTATACAGCCGCTCCACTCACTCACAGGTAAACTCTGCACCTGGTCTTTATACAGCCGCTCCACTCACTCACAGGTAAACTCCGCTCTGCTACCTCACAGGTAAACTCCGCTCCTGCTCTTTATACAGCCGCTCTGCTCCCTCACAGGTAAACTCCACTCCTGTTCTTTATACAGCCGCTCCACTCCCTCACAGGAAAACTCTGCTCCTGTTCTGTATACAGCCGCACAAATCCCTCACAGGTAAACTCTGATCCCGCTCTTTATACAGCCTCTCTGTTCCCTCACAGGTAAACTCCGCTCCTTCTCTTTATACAGCCGCTCCACTCCCTCAGATGTAAACACTGCTCCTGCTCTTTATACAGCCGCTCCGCTCCCTCACAGGTAAACTCCGCTCCTGTTCTTTATACAGTCGTTCCACTCCCTCACAGGTAAACTCCACTCCTGCTCTTTATACAGCCGTTCTGCTCCCTCACAGGTAAACTCCGCTCCTGTTCTTTATACAGCTGCTCCACTCCCTCACAGGTAAATTCCGCTCCACTCCCTCACAGGTAAACTCCGCTCCTGTTCTTTATACAGCCGCTCAACTCCCTCACAGGTAAACTCCGCTCCTGTTCTTTATACAGCCATTCTGCTCCCTCACAGGTAAACTCTGCACCTGGTCTTTATACAGCCGCTCTGTTCCCTCACAGGTAAACTCCGCTCCTGTTCTTTATACAGCCGCTCCGCTCCCCCACAGGTAAACACCGCTCCCTCACAGGTAAACTCCACTCCTGCTCCATCACAGGCAAACTCCACTCCACTCCCTCACAGGTAATCTCCACTCATCCACAGGTAAACTCCACTCAGCTCCCTCACAGGTAAACTCCCGCACTTTATACCATCGCTCCGCTCCCTCACAGGTAAACTCCACTCCTGCTCTTTATACAGCCATTCTGCTCACTCACAGGTAAACTCCACTCTGTTCCCTCACAGGTAAAATCTGCTCCTGCTCTTTATATAGCCACTTTGCTCACTCACAGGTAAACTCCGCTCCTGTTCTTTATACAGCCGCTCAACTCCCTCACAGGTAAACTCCGCTCCTGTTCTTTATACAGCCACTCAACTCCCTCACAGGTAAACTCTGCTCCTGTTCTGTATACAGCCACACAAATCCCTCACAGGTAAACTCTGATCCTGCTCTTTTTACATCTGCTCTGTTCCCTCACAGGCAAACTCCGCTCCACTCTTTATACAGTTGAACTGCTCCCTCACAGGTAAACTACACTCCTGCTCTTTATACAGCTGCTCCGCTCCCTCACAGGTGAACTCCCCACCACTCCATCAGAGGCAAACTCCACTGCATTCCCTCACAGGTAATCTCCGCTCATCCACAGGTAAACTCCACTCAGCTCCATCACAGGTAAACTCCCGCTCTTCATACAGCTGCTCTGCTCCCTCACAGGTAATCTCCGCTCCTGCTCTTCATACAGCCGCTTCGCTCCCTCACAGGTAAACTCCGCTCCTGCTCTTTATACAGCCTCTCTGCTCCCTCACCGATAAACTCTTTTCCTGCTCTTTATACAGCCGCTCTGCTCCCTCACAGGTAAACACTGCTCCTGTTCTTTATACAGCCGCTCCGCTCCCTCACAGGTAAACTCTGCTCCTGTTCTTTATACAGCCGCTCCGCTCCCTCACAGGTAAACTCTGCTCCTGTTCTTTATACAGCCGCTCCGCTCCCTCACAGGTAAACTCTGCTCCTGTTCTTTATACAGCCGCTTCACTCCCTCACAGGTAAACTTTGCTCCTGCTCTTTATACAGCCGCTCAACTCCCTCACAGATAAACTCCGCTCCCCCACAGGTAAATCCCGCTCCTCTACAGGTAAACTCCGCTCCTCCACAGGTAAACTCCACTCAGCTCCCTCACAGGTAAACTCCCGCACTTTATACAGTCGCTCCGCTCCCTCACAGGTAATTTCCACTCCTGCTCTTTATACAGCTGTTCTGCTCCCTCACAGGTAAACTCCACTCCTGCTCTTTATACAGCTGCTCCACTCCCTCACAGGTAAACTCCACTCCTGCTCTTTATACAGATGCTCTGCTCCCTCACAGGTAAACTCCTGCTCTTTATACAGCCGCTCCACTCCCTTACAAACAAACTCCACTCTGCTCCCTCAGAGGTAAACTAAGCTCGGCTCCCTTACAGGCCAACTCCGGTCCTTCACAGGTAAACTCCGCTCAGGTCTTTATACAGCCGCTCTGCTCCTTCACAGGTACACTCCGCTCCTGTTCTTTATACAGCTGCTCCATTGCCTCACAGGTAATCTCAACTCCGCTCCATCACAGGTAATCTCCGCTTATCCACAGGTAGACTTCACTCCTGCCCTTTATACAGCTGCTCCATTGCCACACAGGTAAACTCAGCTCATGCTCTTTATACAGCCACTCCACTCCCTCACAGGTAATCTCCACTCCACTCCATCACAGGTAAACTCCGCTCCGCTCCCTCACAGGTAAACTCCGCTCCACTCCCTCACAGGTAAACTCCGCTCCTGTTCTTTATACAGCCGCTCAACTCCCTCACAGGTAAACTCCGCTCCCTCACAGGTAAACTCTGCTCCTGTTCTTTATACAGCCATTCTGCTCACTCACTGGTAAACTCCACTCTGCTCCCTCACTGGTAAACTCCGCTCCTGTTCTTTATACAGCCGCTCAACTCCCTCACAGGTAAACTCCGCTCCTTCTCTTTATACAGCCACTCCGCTCCCTCACAGGTAAACTCTGCACCTGGTCTTTATACAGCCGCTCCACTCACTCACAGGTAAACTCCGCTCCGCTACCTCACAGGTAAACTCCGCTCCTGCTCTTTATACAGCCGCTCTGCTCCCTCACAGGTAAACTCCGCTCCTGTTCTTTATACAGCCGCTCCGCTCCCTCACAGGAAAACTTTGCTCCTGCTCTTTATACAGCCGCTCCGCTCCCTCACAGGTAAACTCTGCTCCTGCTCTTTATACAGCCATTCTGCTCACTCACTGGTAAACTCCACTCTGCTCCCTCACAGGTAAACTCCGCTCCTGTTCTTTATACAGCCACTCAACTCCCTCACAGGTAAACTCCGCTCCTGTTCTTTATACAGCCGCTCCACTCCCTCACAGGAAAACTCTGCTCCTGTTCTGTATACAGCCGCACAAATCCCTCACAGGTAAACTCTGATCCCGCTCTTTATACAGCCTCTCTGTTCCCTCACAGGTAAACTCCACTCCTTCTCTTTATACAGCCGCTCCACTCCCTCAGATGTAAACACTGCTCCTGCTCTTTATACAGCTGCTCCGCTCCCTCACAGGTAAACTCCGCTCCTGTTCTTTATACAGTCGCTCCACTCCCTCACAGGTAAACTCTGCTCCTGCTCTTTATACAGCCGCTCCACTCCCGCACAGGTAAACTCCGCTCCTGTTCTTTATACAGCCGCTCCGCTCCCTCGCAGGTAAACTCCGCTCCACTCCCTCACAGGTAAACTCCGCTCCTGCTCTTCATACAGCCGCTTCGCTCCCTCGCAGTTAAACTCCGCTCAACTCCCTCACAGATAAACTCCGCTCCCCCACAGGTAAATCCCGCTCCTCCACAGGTAAACTCCACTCAGCTCCCTCACAGGTAAACTCCCGCACTTTATACAGTCGCTCCGCTCCCTCACAGGTAAATTCCACTCCTGCTCTTTATACAGACGCTCTGCCCCGGTCACAGGTAAACTCCGCTCCTTCTCTTTATACAGCCGCTCCACTCCCTTACAAACAAACTCCACTCTGCTCCCTCAGAGGTAAACTATGCTCCGCTCCCTTGCAGGGAAACTAAGCTCAGCTCCCTTACAGGCCAACTCCGGTCCTTCACAGGTAAACTCCGCTCCTTCTCTTTATACAGCCGCTCTGCTCCCTCACAGGTAAACTCCGCTCCTGTTCTTTATACAGCTGCTCCATTGCCTCACAGGTAATCTCAACTCCGCTCCATCACAGGTAATCTCCGCTTATCCACAGGTAGACTTCACTCCTGTTCTTTATATAGCCGCTCCGCTCCCTCACAGGTAAATTCCGCTCCTGCCCTTTATACAGCTGCTCCATTGCCACACAGGTAAACTCAGCTCATGCTCTTTATACAGCCGCTCTGCTCCCTCACAGGTAAACTCCGCTCCTGTTCTTTATACAGCCGCTCCGCTCCATCACAGGTAAACTCCGCTCCGCTCCCTCACAGGTAAACTCCGCTCCTGTTCTTTATACAGCCGCTCCACTCCCTCACAGGTAAACTCCGCTCCGCTACCTCACAGGTAAACTCCGCTCCTGCTCTTTATACAGCCGCTCTGCTCCCTCACAGGTAAACTCCGCTCCTGTTCTTTATACAGCCGCTCCGCTCCCTCACAGGTAAACTCTGATCCCGCTCTTTATACAGCTGCTCTGTTCCCTCACAGGCAAACTCCGCTCCTGTTCTTCATACAGCCTCTCGGTTCCCTCACAGGTAAACTCCTCTCCTGCTCTTTATACAGTTGCTCTGTTCCCTCACAGGTAAACTCCACTCCTGCTCTTTATACAGCCGCTCCACTCCCTCAGATGTAAACACTGCTCCTGCTCTTTATACAGCCGCTCCGCTCCCTCACAGGTGAACTCCCCACCACTCCATCACAGGCAAACTCCACTGCATTCCCTCACAGGTAATCTCTGCTCATCCACAGGTAAACTCCACTCCTCCACAGGTAAACTCCACTCAGCTCCCTCACAGGTAAACTCCCGCTCTTCATACAGCCGTTTCGCTCCCTCACAGGTAAACTCCGCTCCTGCTCTTTATACAGCCGCTCTGCTCCCTCACAGGTAAACTTCGCTCCTGTTCTTTATACAGCCTCTCCGCTCCCTCACAGGCAAACTCCGCTCCTGCTCTTCATACAGCCGTTCTGCTCCCTCACAGCAAACTCCGCTCCTGCTCTTCATACAGCCGCTTCGCTCACTCACAGGTAAACTCCATTCTGCTCCCTCACAGGTAAACTCTGCAATTGGTCTTAATACAGCCGCTCCACTCACTCACAGGTAAACTCCGCTTCGCTCCCTCACAGGTAAACTCTGCTCCTGTTCTTTATACAGCCTCTCCGCTCCCTCACAGGCAAACTCCGCTCCTGCTCTTCATACAGCCGTTCTGCTCCCTCACAGCAAACTCCGCTCCTGCTCTTCATACAGCTGCTTCGCTCACTCACAGGTAAACTCCATTCTGCTCCCTCACAGGTAAACTCTGCAATTGGTCTTAATACAGCCGCTCCACTCACTCACAGGTAAACTCCGCTTCGCTCCCTCACAGGTAAACTCTGCTCCTGCTCTTTATACAGCCGCTCCACTCCCTCACAGGTAAACTCCGCTCCTGCTCTTCATACAGCCGCTTCGCTCACTCACAGGTAAACTCCATTCTGCTCCCTCACAGGTAAACTCTGCAATTGGTCTTAATACAGCCGCTCCACTCACTCACAGGTAAACTCCGCTTCGCTCCCTCACAGGTAAACTCTGCTCCTGCTCTTTATACAGCCGCTCCACTCCCTCACAGGTAAACTCCGCTCCTGCTCTTCATACAGCCGCTTCGCTCACTCACAGGTAAACTCCATTCTGCTCCCTCACAGGTAAACTCTGCAATTGGTCTTAATACAGCCGCTCCACTCACTCACAGGTAAACTCCGCTTCGCTCCCTCACAGGTAAACTCCACTCCACTCCATCACAGGCAAACTCCACTCAGCTCCCTCACAGGTAAACTCCCGCACTTTATACAGTCGCTCTGCTCCCTCACAGGTAAACTCTGCTCCTGCTCTTTATACAGCCACTCCGCTCACTCACAGGTAAACTCCGCTCTGCTCCCTCACAGGTAAACTCTGCTCCTGCACTTTATACAGCCGCTCCATTCCCTCACAGGTAAATTCTACTCCTGCTCTTTATACAGCTGCACTGCTCCCTCACAGGTAAACCCCGCTCCTGTTCTTTATTCAGCCACTCTGCTCCCTCACAGGTAAATTCTGATCCCGCTCTTTATACAGCTGCTCTGTTCCCTCACAGGCAAACTCCGCTCCTGTTCTTCATACAGCCTCTCGGTTCCCTCACAGGTAAACTCTGCTCCTGCTCTTTATACAGTTGCTCTGTTCCCTCACAGGTAAACTCTGCTCCTGCTCTTTATACAGTTGCTCTGTTCCCTCACAGGTAAACTCCACTCCTGCTCTTTATACAGCCGCTCCACTCCCTCAGATGTAATCACAGCTCCTGCTCTTTATACAGCCGCTCCGCTCCCTCACAGGTGAACTCCCCACCACTCCATCACAGGCAAACTCCACTGCATTCCCTCACAGGTAATCTCCGCTCATCCACTGGTAAACTCCACTCCTCCACAGGTAAACTCCACTCAGCTCCCTCACAGGTAAACTCCCGCTCTTGATACAGCCGCTCTGCTCCCTCACGGGTAATCTCCGCTCCTGCTCTTCATACAGCCGCTCCGCTCCCTCACAGGTAAAATCTGCTCCTGTTCTTTATACAGCCGCACTGCTCCCTCACAGGTAAACTTCGCTCCTGTTCTTTATACAGTCGCTCCGCTCCCTCACAGGTAAACTCTGCTCCTGCTCTTTATACAGCCGCTCCACTCCCTCACAGGTAAACTTCGCTCCTGTTCTTTATACAGCCGCTCTGCTCCCTCACAGGTAAACTCCGTTCCTGCTCTTTATACAGCCTCTCCGCTCCGTCACAGGCAAACTCCGCTCCTGCTCTTCATACAGCCGTTCTGCTCCCTCACAGGTAAACTCTGCTCCTGTTCTTTATACAGGCGCTCAACTCCCTCACAGCAAACTCCGCTCCTGCTCTTCATACAGCCGCTTCGCTCACTCACAGGTAAACTCCATTCTGCTCCCTCACAGGTAAACTCTGCAATTGGTCTTAATACAGCCGCTCCACTCACTCACAGGTAAACTCCGCTTCGCTCCCTCACAGGTAAACTCTGCTCCTGCTATTTATACAGCCGCTCCGCTCACTCACAGGTAAACCCCGCTCCCTCACAGGTAAACTCCACTCCACTCCATCACAGGCAAACTCCACTCAGCTCCCTCACAGGTAAATTCCCGCACTTTATACAGTCGCTCCGCTCCCTCACAGGTAAACTCCGCTCCTGCTCTTTATACAGCCACTCTGCTCACTCACAGGTAAACTCCACTCTGCTCCCTCACAGGTAAACTCCGCTCCTGTTGTATATACAGCCGCTCTGCTCCCTCACAGGTAAACTCTGCCCCTGCTCTTTATACAGCCACTCCGCTCACTCACAGGTAAACTCCGCTCTGCTCCCTCACAGGTAAACTCTGCTCCTGCTCTTTATACAGCTGCACTGCTCCCTCACAGGTAAACTCCACTCCTGTTCTTTATACAGCCACTCTGCTCCCTCACAGGTAAATTCTGATCCCGCTCTTTATACAGCTGCTCTGTTCCCTCACAGGTAAACTCCGCTCCTTCTCTTTATACAGCCGCTCCACTCCCTCACGTGTAAACACCGCACCTGCTCTTTATACAGCCGAACCGCTCCCTCACAGGTAAACTCTGCTCCCTCACAGGTGAAATCCCCACCACTCCGTCACAGGCAAACTCCACTGCACTCCCTCACAGGTAATCTCCGCTCATCCACAGGTAAACTCCACTCCTCCACAGGTAAACTCCACTCAGCTCCCTCACAGGTAAACTCCTGCTCTTTATACAGCTGCTCTGCTCCCTCACGGGTAAACTCCGCTCCTGCTCTTTATACAGCCACTCAACTACCTCACAGGCAAACTCCACTCCTGCTGTTCATACAGCCGTTTCGCTCCCTCACAGGTAAATTCCACTCCTGCTTTTTATACAGCTGCTCTGCTCCCTCACAGGTAAACTCTGCTCCTGTTCTTTATACAGCCGCTCCGCTCACTCACAGATAAACTCCGCTCCTGTTCTTTATACAGCCGCTCCGCTCACTCACAGGTAAACTCCGCTCTGCTCCTGCTCTTTATACAGCCACACAAATCCCTCACAGGTAAACTCCGCTCCTGCTCTTTATACAGCCACTCTGCTTCCTCACAGGTAAACTCCGCTCCTGCTCTTTATACAGCTGCTCCGCTCCCTCACAGGTAAACTCCGCTCTGCTCCCTCACAGGTAAACTCCTGCTCTTTATACAGCCGCACTAATCCCTCACAGGTAAACTCCGCTCCTGCTCTTTATACAGCCGCTCTTTTCCCTCACAGGTAATATCCAATCCTTCTCTTTATACAGCCAATCCGCTCCCTCACAGGTAAACTCTGCTCCTGCTCTTTATAGAGCCGCTCTGCTCCCTCACATGTAAACTCTGTTCCTTCTATTTATACAGCCGCTCAACTCCCTCACAGGTAATCCCCGCTCCCTCACAGGTAAACTCCACTCCTGCTATTTATACAGCCGCTCCGCTCACTCACAGGTAAACTCCGCTCTGCTCCCACACAGGTAAACTCTGCTCCTGCTCTTTATAGAGCCGCTCCGCTCACTCACAGGTAAACTCCACTCCTGCTATTTATACAGCCAATCCGCTCCCTCACAGGTAAACTCTGCTCCTGCTCTTTATAGAGCCGCTCCGCTCACTCACAGGTAAACTCCACTCCTGCTATTTATACAGCCAATCCGCTCCCTCACAGGTAAACTCTGCTCCTGCTCTTTATAGAGCCGCTCCACTCCCTCACAGGTAATCTCTGCTCTTGCTCTTCATACAGCCGCTTCGCTCCGTCACCGTTTAACTCTTTTAGAGATCTTTATACAGCCGCTCTGCTCCCTCACAGGTAAACTCCACTCTGCTCCCTCACAGGTAAACTCCGCTTCACTCCCTCACAGGTAAATGCTGCTCCTGTTCTTTATAGAGATGCTCAGCTACCTCACAGTTAAAAACCGCTCCTGTTCTTTATACAGCCGCTCAACTCCTTCACAGATAAACTCCGCGCCCCCACAGGTAATTCCCGCTCCTCCACAGGTAAACTCCACTCAGCTCCCACACAGGTAAACTCCGCTCCTGCTCCCTCACAGGTAAACTCCTGCTCTTTATACCGTCGCTCCGCTCCCTCACAGGCAAACTCCACTCCTGTTCTTTATACAGCCACTGAACTCCCTCACAGGTAAACTCTGCTCCTGCTCTTCGTACAGCCATTCCGCTCCCCCACAGGTAAACCCCGCTCCCTCACAGGTAAACTCCACTCCGCTCCATCACAGGTAATCTCCACTCATCCACAGGTAGACTCCACTCAGCTCCCTCACAGGTAAACAATGCTCCTGCTCTTTATACAGCCGCTCCGCTCCCTTACAGTTAAACTCTGCTCCTGTTCTTTATACAGCCGCTCTCAACTCCCTCACAGGCAAACTCCGCTCCTGCTCTTCATACAGCCGCTTCGCTCCGTCACCGTTTATCTCTGCTAGTGCTCTTTATACAGCCGCTCTGCTCCCTCACAGGTAAACCTCGTTCTGCTGTCTCACACGTAAACTCCGCTCTGCTCCCTCACAGGTAATCTCCTGCTCTTTATACAGCCGCTCCGCTCCCTCACAGGTAAACTCCGCTCTGCTCCCTCACAGGTAAACTCCGCTCCTGCTTTTTATACATCTGCTCTGCCACTGTCACAGGTAAACTCTGCTCCTGTTCTTTATACAGATGCTCAGCTACCTCACAGCTAAAATCCGCTCCTGCTCTTTATACAGCCACTCTGCTCCCTCACAGGTTTACTGCACTCCTGTTCTTTATACAGCTGTTCTGCTCCCTCACAGGTAAACTCCGCTCTTGCAATTTATACAGACGCTCCGCTCCCACACAGGTAAACTCCGCTCCTGCTCCCTCACAGGTAAACTCCACTCCTGCAATTTATACAGCCGCTCCGCTCCCTCACAGGTAAACTCCACTCCTGCAATTTATACAGCCGCTCCGCTCGCTCACAGGTAAACTCCGCTCCTGCTCTTCATACAGCCGCTCCGCTCCCTTACAGGCAAACTCCACTCCTGTTCTTTATACTGCTGCTCCACTCCCTCACAGGTAAACTCTGCTCCTGCTCTTCGTACAGCCATTCCGCTCCCCCACAGGTAAACCCCGCTCCCTCACAGGTAAACTCCACTCCGCTCCATCACAGGTAATCTCCACTCATCCACAGGTAGACTCCACTCAGCTCCCTCACAGGTAAACAATGCTCCTGCTCTTTATACAGCCGCTCCGCTCCCTTACAGTTAAACTCTGCTCCTGTTCTTTATACAGCCGCTCTCAACTCCCTCACAGGCAAACTCCGCTCCTGCTCTTCATACAGCCGCTTCGCTCCGTCACCGTTTATCTCTGCTAGTGCTCTTTATACAGCCGCTCTGCTCCCTCACAGGTAAACCTCGTTCTGCTGCCTCACACGTAAACTCCGCTCTGCTCCCTCACAGGTAATCTCCTGCTCTTTATACAGCCACTCCGCTCCCTCACAGGTAAACTCCGCTCCTGCTCTTTATACAGCCGCTCCACTCCCTCACATGTAAACTCCGCTCTGCTCCCTCACAGGTAAACCTCGTTCTGCTCCCTCACAGGTAAACTCCTTCTCTTTATACAGTCGCTCCGCTCCCTCACAGGTAAACTCCGCTCCTGCTCTTTATACAGCCGCTCCACTCCCTCACATGTAAACTCCGCTCTGCTCCCTCACAGGTAAACCTCGTTCTGCTCCCTCACAGGTAAACTCCTTCTCTTTATACAGTCGCTCCGCTCCCACACAGGTAAACTCCTGTTCTTTATAGCGATGCTCAGCTACCTCACAGCTAACATCCGCTCCTGCTCTTTATACAGCCACTCTGCTCCCTCACAGATAAACTCCACTCTGCTCTTTATACAGCCGCTCTGCCCCGGTCACAGGTAAACTCCGCTCCTTCTCTTTATACAGCCGCTCCACTCCCTTACAAACAAACTCCACTCTGCTCCCTCAGAGGTAAACTATGCTCCACTCCCTTGCAGGGAAACTAAGCTCAGCTCCCTTACAGGCCAACTCCGGTCCTTCACAGGAAAACTCCGCTCTGGTCTTTATACAGCCACTCTGCTCACTCACAGGTAAACTCCGCTCTGCTCCCTCACAGGTAAACTCCACTCCTGCTCTTTATGCAGCCGCTCTGCTCCCTCACAGGTAAACCTCGTTCTGCTCCCTCACAGGTAAACTCCCACTCTTTATACCGTCGCTCCGCTCCCTCACAGGTAAACTCCACTCCTGTTCTTTATACAGCCGCTCTATCCCTCACAGGCAAACTCCGCTCCTGTTCTTTATACTGCTGCTCCGCTCCCCCACAGGTAAACCCCGCTCCCTCACAGGTAAACTCCACTCAGCTCCCTCACAGGTAAACAATGCTCCTGCTCTTTATACAGCCGCTCCGCTCCCTTACAGTTAAACTCTGCTCCTGTTCTTTATACAGCCGCTCTCAACTCCCTCACAGGCAAACTCCGCTCCTGCTCTTCATACAGCCGCTTCGCTCCGTCACCGTTTATCTCTGCTAGTGCTCTTTATACAGCCGCTCCGCTCCCTCACAGGTAAACCTCGTTCTGCTGCCTCACACGTAAACTCCGCTCTGCTCCCTCACAGGTAATCTCCTGCTCTTTATACAGCCGCTCCGCTCCCTCACAGGTAAACTCCGCTCTGCTCCCTCACAGGTAAACTCCGCTCCTGCTCTTTATACAGCTGCTCTGCCACTGTCACAGGTAAACTCTGCTCCTGTTCTTTATACAGATGCTCAGCTACCTCACAGCTAAAATCCGCTCCTGCTCTTTATACAGCCACTCTGCTCCCTCACAGGTAAACTCCGCTCTGCTCCCTCACAGGTTTACTGCACTCCTGCTCTTTATACAGCCACTCTGCTCCCTCACAGGTAAACTCCACTCCCTCACAGGTAAACTCGCTCCTTCTTTTTACACAGCCTCTCCGCTCCCTCACAGGTAAACTCCGCTCCCTCACAGGTAAACTCCGCTCTGCTCCCTCACAGGTAAACTCCGCTCTGCTCTTTATACAACCGCTCCACTCCCTTACAAGCAAACTCCGCTCTGCTCGCTCACAGGTAAACTCCACTCTGCTCTTTATACAACCGCTCCACTCCCTTACAAGCAAACTCCTCTCCGCTCCCTGACAGGTAAACTCCGCTCTGCTCCCTCACAGGTAAACTCCGCTCCTGCTCTTTATACAGCCACTCTGCTCCCTCACAGGTAAACTCCGCTCCTGCTTTTTACACAGCCTCTCCGCTCCCTCACAGGCAAACTCCGCTCCCTCACAGGTAAACTCTGCTCTGCTCCCTCACAGGTAAACTCCGCTCTGCTCTTTATACAACCGCTCCACTCCCTTACAAGCAAATTCCGCTCCTGCAATTTATACAGACGTTCCGATCCCTCACAGGTAAGCTCCACTCCTGCAATTTATACAGCCGCTCCGCTCCCTCACAGGTAAACTCCACTCCACTCCCTCACACGAAATCTCCGCTCATCCACAGGTAAACTCTGCTCCCCCACAGGTAAACACCACTCAGCTCCCTCACTGGTAAACTCCTGCTCTTTATAAAGCCGCTCCGCTCCCTCACAGGTAAACTCCGCTCCCCCACAGGTAAACCCTGCTCCTGCTCTTCATACAGCCTCTCCGTTCCCTCTCAGGTAAACTCCGCTCCTGCTCTTTATACAGCCGCTCTGCTCCCTCACAGGTAAACTCCACTCCTGCTCTTTATACAGCCGCTCTGCTCCCTCACAGGTAAATTCCGCTCCTGTTCTTCATACAGCCTCTCTGTTCCCTCACAGGTAAACTCCGCTCCTGTTCTTTATACAGCCGCTCAACTCCCTCAAAGGTAAACTCCTATCCGGCTCTTTATACAGCCACTCCGTTCCCTCACAGGTAAACTCCGCTCCTGCTCTTTATACAGCCGCTCTGCTCCCTCACAGGTAAACTCCACTCCACTCCCTCACAGGTAAACTCCCGCTCTGGTCTTTATACAGCCACTCCGTTCCCTCACAGGTAAACTCCGCTCCTGTTCTTTATACAGCCGCTCCGCTCCCTCACAGGAAAACTCCGCTCCTGTTCTTTATACAGCTGCAATGCTCCCTCACAGGTAATCCCCGCTCCCTCACAGGTAAACTCCTGCTCTTTATACCGTCGCTCCGCTCCCTCACAGGCAAACTCCACTCCTGTTCTTTATACAGCCACTGAACTCCCTCACAGGTAAACTCTGCTCCTGCTCTTCGTACAGCCATTCCGCTTCCCCACAGGTAAACCCCGCTCCCTCACAGGTAAACTCCACTCCGTTCCATCACAGGTAATCTCCACTCATCCACAGGTAGACTCCACTCAGCTCCCTCACAGGTAAACAATGCTCCTGCTCTTTATACAGCCGCTCCGCTCCCTTACAGTTAAACTCTGCTCATGTTCTTTATACAGCCGCTCTCAACTCCCTCACAGGCAAACTCCGCTCCTGCTCTTCATACAGCCGCTTCGCTCCGTCACCGTTTATCTCTGCTAGTGCTCTTTATACAGCCGCTCTGCTCCCTCACAGGTAAACCTCGTTCTGCTGTCTCACACGTAAACTCCGCTCTGCTCCCTCACAGGTAATCTCCTGCTCTTTATACAGCCGCTCCGCTCCCTCACAGGTAAACTCCGCTCTGCTCCCTCACAGGTAAACTCCGCTCCTGCTTTTTATACATCTGCTCTGCCACTGTCACAGGTAAACTCTGCTCCTGTTCTTTATACAGATGCTCAGCTACCTCACAGCTAAAATCCGCTCCTGCTCTTTATACAGCCACTCTGCTCCCTCACAGGTTTACTGCACTCCTGTTCTTTATACAGCTGTTCTGCTCCCTCACAGGTAAACTCCGCTCTTGCAATTTATACAGACGCTCCGCTCCCACACAGGTAAACTCCGCTCCTGCTCCCTCACAGGTAAACTCCTGCTCTTTATACCATCGCTCCGCTCCCTCACAGGCAAACTCCACTCCTGTTCTTTATACAGCCACTGAACTCCCTCACAGGTAAACTCTGCTCCTGCTCTTCGTACAGCCATTCCGCTCCCCCACAGGTAAACCCCGCTCCCTCACAGGTAAACTCCACTCCGCTCCATCACAGGTAATCTCCACTCATCCACAGGTAGACTCCACTCAGCTCCCTCACAGGTAAACAATGCTCCTGCTCTTTATACAGCCGCTCCGCTCCCTTACAGTTAAACTCTGCTCCTGTTCTTTATACAGCCGCTCTCAACTCCCTCACAGGCAAACTCCGCTCCTGCTCTTCATACAGCCGCTTCGCTCCGTCACCGTTTATCTCTGCTAGTGCTCTTTATACAGCCGCTCTGCTCCCTCACAGGTAAACCTCGTTCTGCTGTCTCACACGTAAATTCCGCTCTGCTCCCTCACAGGTAATCTCCTGCTCTTTATACAGCCGCTCCGCTCCCTCACAGGTAAACTCCGCTCTGCTCCCTCACAGGTAAACTCCGCTCCTGCTTTTTATACATCTGCTCTGCCACTGTCACAGGTAAACTCTGCTCCTGTTCTTTATACAGATGCTCAGCTACCTCACAGCTAAAATCCGCTCCTGCTCTTTATACAGCCACTCTGTTCCCTCACAGGTAAACTCCGCTCTGCTCCCTCACAGGTAAACTCCGCTCCTGCTCTGTATACAGCCGCTCTGCTCCCTCACAGGTAAACTCCGCTCCTGCTCTGTATACAGCCGCTCCGCTCCCTCACAGGTAAACTCCAGCTCTTTATACAGTCGCTCCGCTCCCTCACAGGTAAACTCCACTCCGCTCCATCACTGGCAAACTCCACTCAACTCCCTCACACGTAATCTCCGCTCATCCACAGGTAAACTCTGCTGCCCCACAGGTAAACTCCACTCAGCTCCCTCACAGCTAAACTCTCGCTCTTTTTACAGTCGCTCAGCTCCCTCACAGGTAAACCCCGCTCCTGTTCTTCATACAGCCACTCCGCCTCCTCACAGGTAAACCCCGCTCCCTCACAGGTAAACTCCGCTCTGCTCCCTCACAAGTAAACTCCACTCCTGCTCTTTATACAGCCACTCTGCTCCCTCACAGGTAAACTCCGCTCCTGCAATTTATACAGATGCTCCGCTCCCTCACAAGTAAACTCCGCTCCTGTTCTTTATACAGCCGCTCCGCTCCCTCACAGGTAAACTCCGCTCCTTCTCTTTATACAGCCGCTCTGCTCCCTCACAGGTAAACTCTGCCCCTGCACTTTATACGGCCGCTCCGCTCCCTCACAGGTAAACTCCGCTCCTGTTCTTCATACAGCCGCTCCGCTCCCTCACAGGTAAACTCCGCTCCTGTTCTTCATACAGCCGCTCCGCTCCCTCGCAGGTAAATTCCGCTCCTTCTCTTTATACAGCCGCTCTGCTCACTCACAGGTAAACTCCGCTCTGCTCCCTAACAGGTAAACTCCACTCCTGTTCTTTATACAGCCGCTCTGCTCCATCACCGGCAAACTCCACTCTACTCCCTCACAGGTAATCTCCGCTCATCCACAGGTAATCTCCACTCAGCTCCCTCACACGTAATCTCCGCTCATCCACAGGTAAACTCCACTCCTCCACAGGTGATCTCCACTCAGCTCCCTCACAGGTAAACTCCCGCTCTTTATACAGTCGCTCCGCTCCCTCACAGGTAAACTCTGCTCCTGCACTTTATACTGCCGCACAATTCCCTCATGGGTAAGGTCCGCTCCTGCTCTTTATACAGCCGCTCTGCTCCCTCACAGGCAAACTCCGCTCCTGTTCTTTATACAGCCGCTCCGCTCCCTCACAGGTAATCTCCGCTCTGCTCCCTCACAGGTAAACTCTGCTCCTGCACTTTTTACGGCCGCACAATTCCCTCACAGGTAAACTCCGCTCCGCTCTTTATACAGCCACTCTGCACCCTCACAGGTAAACTCCGCTCCTGTTCTTTATACAGCCGCTCCGCTCCCTCACAGGTAAACTCTGCTCTGCTCCCTCACAGGTAAACTCCACTCCTGCTCTTTATACAGCCGCTCCGCTCCCGCACAGGTAAACTCCACTCCACTCCCTCACAGTTAATCTCCGCTCATCCACAGGTAAACTCCACTCCTCCACAGGTAAACTCCCGCTCTTTATACAGTCGCTCCGCTCCCTCACAGTTAAACTCTGCTCCTGTTCTTTATACAGCTGCTCAACTCCCTCACAGGTAAACTCCACTCTGCTCCATCACAGGCAAACTCCACTCCACTCCCTCACAGTTAATCTCCGCTCATCCACAGGTAAACTCCACTCCTCCACAGGTAAACCCCCGCTCTTTATACAGTCGCTCCGCTCCCTCACAGTTAAACTCTGCTCCTGTTCTTTATACAGCCGTTCAACTCCCTCACAGGCAAACTCCGCTCCTGCTCTTCATACAGCCGCTCTGCTCCCTCACAGGTAAACTCCCGCTCTTTATACAGCCGCTCCGCTCCCTCACAGGTAAACTCCGCTCTGCTCCCTCACAGGTAAACTCCGCTCTGCTCTTTATACAACCGCTCCACTCCCTTATAAGCAAACTCCGCTCTGCTCCCTCACAGGTAAACTCCACTCTGCTGCCGCAGAGGTAAACTCCGCTCCTGCTCTTTATACAGCCGCTCTGCCCCGGTCACAGGTAAACTCCGCTCAGGTCTTTAAACAGCCGCTCTGCTCCCTCACAGGTAAACTCCCGCTCTTTATACAGCCGCTCTGTTCCCTCACAGGTAAACTCCACTCCTTCTCTTCATACAGCCGCTCTGCTCCCTCACAGGTAAACTCCCGCTCTGGTCTTTATACAGCCGCTCCGCTCCCTCACAGGTAAACTCCGCTCCTGTTCTTTATACAGCCGCTCTACTCCCTCACAGGTAAACTCCGCTCCTGCTCTTTATACAGCCGCTCTGCTCCCTCACAGGTAAACTCCGCTCCTGTTCTTTATACAGCCGCTCCGCTCCCTCACAGGTAATCTCCACTCCGCTCCATCACAGGTAAACTACACTCCACTCCCTCACAGGTAAACTCCGTTCCTATGCTTTATACAGTCACTCCGCTCCCTCACAGGTAAACTCCGCTCTGCTCCCTCACAGGTAAGCTCTGCTCCTGCACTTTATACTGCCGCACAATTCCCTCACGGGTAAGGTCCGCTCCTGCTGTTTATACAGCCGCTCTGCTCCCTCACAGGCAAACTCCGCTCCTGTTCTTTATACAGACGCTCCGCTCCCTCACAGGTAATCTCCGCTCTGCTCCCTCACAGGTAAACTCTGCTCCTGCACTTTATACGGCCGCACAATTCCCTCACAGGTAAACTCCGCTCCGCTCTTTATACAGCCACTCTGCACCCACACAGGCAAACTCCGCTCCTGTTCTTTATACAGCCGCTCCGCTCCCTCACAGGTAAACTCTGCTCTGCTCCCTCACAGGTAAACTCCACTCCTGCTCTTTATACAGCCACTCCGCTCCCTCACAGGTAAACTCCACTCCACTCCCTCACAGTTAATCTCCGCTCATCCACAGGTAAACTCCACTCCTCCACAGGTAAACTCCCGCTCTTTATACAGTCGCTCCGCTCCCTCACAGTTAAACTCTGCTCCTGTTCTTTATACAGCTGCTCAACTCCCTCACAGGTAAACTCCACTCTGCTCCATCACAGGCAAACTCCACTCTGCTCCATCACAGGCAAACTCCACTCCACTCCCTCACAGTTAATCTCCGCTCATCCACAGGTAAACTCCACTCCTCCACAGGTAAACCCCCGCTCTTTATACAGTCGCTCCGCTCCCTCACAGGTAAACTCCGCTCCTGTTCTTTATACAGCTGCACTGCTCCCTCACAGGTAAACTCCACTCCTGCTCTTTATACAGCCGCTCCACTCCCTTATAAGCAAACTCCGCTCCGCTCCCTCAAGGTAAACTCCGCTCTGCTCCCTCACAGGTAAACTATGCTCCGCTCCCTTGCAGGGAAACTCAGATCAGTTCCCTTACAGGCAAACTCTGGTCCTTCACAGGAAAACTCCGCTCAGGTCTTTAAACAGCCGCTCTGCTCCCTCACAGGTAAACTCTGCTCCTGCTCTTCATACAGCCGCTCTGCTCCCTCACAGGTAAACTCCCGCTCTTTATACAGCCGCTCTGTTCCCTCACAGGTAAACTCCACTCTTTCTCTTTATACAGCCGCTCTGTTCCCTCACAGGTAAACTCCCGCTCTGGTCTTTATACAGCCGCTCTGCTCACTCACAGGTAAACTCCCGCTCTGGTCTTTATACAGCCGCTCCGCTCCCTCACAGGTAAACTCCGCTCCTGCTCTTTATACAGCCGCTCTACTCCCTCACAGGTAAACTCCGCTCCTGTTCTTTATACAGCCGCTCCGCTCCCTCACAGGTAATCTCCACTCCGCTCCATCACAGGTAAACAACACTCCACTCCCTCACAGGTAATCTCCACTTATCCACAAGTAAACTCCGCTCCCCCACAGGTAAACTCCACTCAGCTCCCTCACAGGTAAACTCCCGCTCTTTATACAGCCGCTCTGCTCCCTCACAGGTAAACTCCGCTCCTGTTCTTTATACAGCCACTCTGCTCCCTCACAGGTAAACTCCGCTCCTGTTCTTTATACAGCCGCTCCGCTCCCTCACAGGTAATCTCCACTCCGCTCCATCACAGGTAAACTACACTCCACTCCCTCACAGGTAAACTCCGTTCCTACGCTTTATACAGTCACTCCGCTCCCTCACAGGTAAACTCCACTCCTTCTCTTTATACAGCCGCTCTGTTCTCTCACAGGTAAACCCCACTCCTTCTCTTTATACAGCCGCTCTGCTCCCTCACAGGTAAACTCCGCACTGTTCTTTATACAGCCGCTCTGCTCCCTCACAGGTAAACTCCGCACTGTTCTTTATACAGCCACTCCACTCCCTCACACGGAATCTCCACTCCGCTCCATCACAGGTAAACTACACTCCACTCCGTCACAGGTAATATCCGCTTATCCACAAGTAAACTCCGCTCCCCCACAGGTAGACTCCACTCAGCTCCCTCACAGGTAAACTCTGCTCCTGCTCTTCATACAGCCGCTCTGCTCACTCACAGATAAACGCCGCTCCTTCTCTTTATACAGCAGCTCCACTCCCTCACAGGTAAACTCCACTCCGCTCCATCACAGGCAAACTCCACTCCACTCCCTCACAGGTAATCTCCACTCATCCACAGGTAAACTCCACTCCCTCACAGGTAAACTCTCGCTCTTTATACCGTCGGTCTGCTCCCTCACAGGTGAACTCCGCTCCTGCTCTTTATACAGCCATTCTGCTCACTCACAGCTAAACTCCACTCTGCTCCCTCACAGGTAAACTCCGCTCCTGTTGTATATACAGCCGCTCTGCTCCCTCACAGGTAAAATCTGCTCCTGCTCTTTATACAGCCACTCCGCTCACTCACAGGTAAACACCGCTCCTGCTCTTCATACAGCCGCTCTGCTCCCTCACAGGTAAACTCCGCTCCTGTTCTTTATACAGCCGCTTCGCTCCCTCACAGGTAAACACCACTCAGCTCCCTCACAGGTAAACTCCGCTCCTGCCCTTCATACAGCCGCTCTGCTCCTTCACAGGTCAACTCCGCTCTTGTTCTTTATACAACCGCTCCACTCCCTTACAAGCAAACTCCGCTCCGCTCCCTCACAGGTGAACTCCACTCTGCTCCCTCAAAGGAAAACTCCTCTCCTGCTCTTTATACAGCCGCTCAACTCCTTCACAGGTAAACTCCGCTCCTGTTCTTTATACAGCCGCTCTGCTCCCTCACAGGTAAACTCTGCTCCTGTTCTTTATACAGCCGCTCTGCTCCCTCACAGGTAAACTCTGCTCCTGCTCTTTATACAGCCGCTCCGCTCCCTCACAGGTAAACTCCACTCTGGTCTTTAAACAGCTGCTCCGCTCCCTCACAGGTAAACTCCGATCCTGCTCTTTATACAGCCACTCCGCTCCTTCACAGGTAAACTCCACTCTGGTCTTTAAACAGCCGCTCCGCTCCCTCAGAGGTAAACTCCGCTCCAGCTCTTTATACAGCCACTCCGCTCCCTCACAGGTAAACTCCGCTCCTGTTCTTCATACAGCCACTCTGCTCACTCACAGGTAAACTCTGCTCCGCTCCCTCTCAGGTAAACTCCGCTCCTGCAATTTATACAGCTGCTCCGCTCCCTCACAGGTAAACTCCGCTCCTGTTCTTTATACAGCCGCTCCGCTCCCTCACAGGTAAACTCCACTCCGCTCCATCACACGTAATCTCCGCTCATCCACAGGTAAACTGCCGCTCTTTATACAGCCGCTCCAGTCCCTTACAAACAAACTCCACTCTGCTCCCTCACAGGTAAACTAAGCTCGGCTCCCTTACAGGCCAACTCCGGTCCTTCACAGGTAAACTCCGCTCCTGTTCTTTATACAGCCGCTCCGCTCCCTCACAGGTAAACTCTGCTCCTGTTCTTTATACAGCCGCTCCGCTCCCTCACAGGTAAACTCTGCTCCTGTTCTTTATGCAGCCGCTCTGCTCCCTCACAGGTAAACTCTGCTGTGTTCTTTATGCAGCCGCTCTGCTCCCTCACAGGTAATCTCCGCTCTGCTCTTTATACAACCGCTCCACTCCCTTACAAGCAAACTCCGCTCCGCTCCCTCAAGGTAAACTCCGCTCTGCTCCCTCACAGGTAAACTCCGCTCAGGTCTTTAAACAGCCGCTCTGCTCCCTCACAGGTAAACTCTGCTCCTGCTCTTTATACAGCTGCTCCATTGCCTCACAGTAATCTCAACTCCGCTCCATCACAGGTGATCTCCGCTTATCCACAGGTAGACTCCGCTCCTGTTCTTTATACAGCCGCTCCGCTCCCTCACAGGTAAAACCCGCTCCTGCCCTTTATACAGCTGATCCATTGCCGCACAGGTAAACTCAGCTCGTGCTCTTTATACAGCCACTCCACTCCCTCACAGGTAATCTCCACACCGCTCCATCACAGGTAAACTACACTCCACTCCCTCACAGGTAATCTCCTCTTACCCACAAGTAAACTCCTCTCCCTCACAGATAAACACCGCTCCTGCTCTTTATACAGACGCTCTGCTCCCTCACAGGTAAACTCCCGCTCTTTATACAGCCGCTCTGTTCCCTCACAGGTAAACCCCACTCCTTCTCTTTATACAGCCGCTCCGCTCCCTCACAGGTAAATTGCGCTCCTGCCCTTTATACATCTGTTCCATTGTCTCACAGGTAAACTCAGCTCGTGCTCTTTATACAGCCACTCCACTCCCTCACACGTAATCTCCACTCCACTCCCTCACAGGTAATATCCGCTTATCCACAAGTAAACTCCGCTCCCCCACAGGTAAACTCCACTCAGCTCCCTCACAGGTAAACTCTGCTCCTTCTCTTTATACAGCCGCACCGCTCACTCACAGATAAACGCCGCTCCTGCTCTTTGTACAGCTGCTCAACTCCTTCACAGGTAAACTCCACTCTGCTCCATCACAGGCAAACTCCACTCCACTCCCTCACAGGTAATCTCCGCTCATCCACAGGTAATCTCCACTCCTCCACAGGTAAACTCCACTCAGCTCCCTCACAGGTAAACTCCGCTCCTGCTCTTTATACAGCCATTCTGCTCACTCACAAGTAAACTCCACTCTGCTCCCTCACAGGTAAACTCCGCTCCTGTTGTATATACAGCCGCTCTGCTCCCTCACAGGTAAAATCTGCTCCTGCTCTTTATACAGCCACTCTGCTCCCTCACAGGTAAACTCCGCTCCTGCTCTTCATACAGCCGCTTCGCTCCCTCACAGGTAAACTCCACTCAACTCCCTCACAGGTAAACTCCGCTCCTTCTCTTTATACAGCCGCTCCAGTCCCTTACAAACAAACTCCACTCTGCTCCCTCAGAGGTAAACTATGCTCCGCTCCCTTGCAGGGAAACTAAGCTCGGCTCCCTTACAGGCCAACTCCGGTCCTTCACAGGAAAACTCCGCTCAGGTCTTTAAACAGCCACTCTGCTCCCTCACAGGTAAACTCTGCTCCTGTTCTTTATACAGCCGCTCCGCTCCCTCACAGGTAAACTCTGCTCCTGCTCTTCATACAGCCGCTCTGCTCCCTCACAGGTAAACTGTGCTCCTGTTCTTTGTACAGCCGCTCCGCTCCCTCACAGGTAAACTCCGCTCCTGTTCTTTGTACAGCAGCACTGCTCCCTCACAGGTAAACTCTGCTCCTGTTCTTTATGCAGCCACTCTGCTCCCTCACAGGTAAACTCTGCTCCTGTTCTTTATACAGCCGCTCTGCTCCCTCACAGGTAAACTCTGCTCCTGTTCTTTGTACAGCCGCTCCGCTCCCTCACAGGTAAACTCCGCTCCTGCTCTTTATACAGCCGCTCTGCTCCCTCACAGGTAAACTCTGCTCCTGTTCTTTGTACAGCCGCTCTGCTCCCTCACAGGTAAACTCTGCTCCTGTTCTTTATACAGCTGCTCTGGTCTTCTCTGTCTTCTATGACCAAGCCAATTCTGTATCCACCTTGCCAGCTCACCTCTGATCCCGTGCAACATTACCTTCTGTACCAGTCTGCCATGAGGGACCTTGTCAAAGGCCTTACTGAAATCCATGTACATAACATCCACTGCCCTTCCATAGTCAATCATCTTTATCACTTCCTCGAAAAACTCCATCAAGTTAGTGAGACACGACCTCCCCTTCACAAAACCATGCTGCCTCTCACTAATACGCCCATTTGCTTCCAAATGGTAGTAATTCCTATCACGAAGAATCTTCTCCAATAATTTCCCTCCCACTGCCGTAAGGCTCACCGGCCTGTAATTTCCTGGATTATCCCTGCTACCCTTCTTAAACAATGGAACAACATTGGCCATTCTCCAGTCCTCTGGGACCTCACCCGTAGCCAGTGAGGATACAAAGATTTCTGTCAAGGCCCCAGCAATCTCCTCCCTTGCCTCCCTCAGTACTCTGGGGTAGATCCCATCTGGCCCTGGGGACTTATCCACCTTCATATTCTTCAAGATGCCCAACACCACCTCTTTTTTGATCTCAACATGATCCAGGCTATCTACACGCTCTTCCTTAGACAAATCGACTGCTAAGTCCTTCTCTCTGGTGAATACTGATGAGAAGTATTCATTTAGTATCTCCCATTTCTTCTGGCTCCACACACTGTCCCTGAGTGGGCCCAGCCTTTCCCTGATTACCCTCTTGCTTGCTGGTCAGTCAGTCCTGAGATCTCGCTGGTCAGTCAGTCCTGTTAACTCACTGGTCAGTGAGTCCTGAGAGCTCGCTGGTCAGTCAGACCTATGAGATCACAGAATCACTGAATTTTAACTGCACAGGCCATTCGGCCCATCATGTCTGCACCAGCTCTCCAAAAGAGCATTATCACCTAGTGCCATTGCCCTGCCTTTTCCCCGTACTCCTACTCATTGTTTCTATTCAAATAATCATCTAATGTCCTCTTGAATTCCTCGATTGAACCTGCCTCCACCATACTTCCAGGCAGTGCTTTCCAGACCCGAACCACTCTCTGTGTGAAAAAGTTTTTACTCATGTCACAAAATCACAGAATGACAGAATCACACAGTGCAGAAGAGGCCCTTTGGCCCATCGAGTCTGCTTCTTTTGCAAATCACTTTAAATCTGTGCCTTCTCGTTTCTCATCCCTGGAACCATTCTTGTAAACGTCTTCTGCCCTCTATCCAATGTGTTCACATCCTTCCTACAGCGTGGTGCCCAGAACTGTACACAATGCTCCAGCTGAGGTCTAATTAGTGTCTTATATAAATTCAGCATAACTTCCCTGCTCTTGTACTCCATGTCCCTATTAATAAAGCCCAGGATACTATATGCTTTATGAACTGCTCTCTCCACCTGTCCTGCCACCTTCAATGATCTATGTTCATATACACCCAGGTCTTTCTGCTCCTGCATCCCCTTCAAAATTTCACCCCTTAGTTTATATTGTCTGTCTATGTCCTTCCCACCAAAGTGTCTCACCTCACACTTCTCCACATTGAACTTCATCTGCCACTGATCTGCCCACTCCACTAACTTGTCCATGTCTTCTTGAAGTCCCACACCGTCCTCCTCGTAGTTCACAACACTCCCAAGCTTTGTATCATCCACAAACTTTGAAATCGTCCCCTGAACACCAAGATCTAGATCATTAATATATATCAGGAAAAGCAAGGGTCCCAATACTGACCCCTGGGGAACTCCACTACAAACCTTCCTCCAGTCCGACAAATAATTATTGACCATTATTCTCTGCTTCCTAATTTTCAACCAATTTTGAATCCACGTTGCTACTGCCCCTTTTATTCCATAAGCAATAACTTTTCTCACAAATCTATTGTGTGGCACGGTGTCAAATGCCTTTTGAAAGTCCACATCGACATCATTACCCTCATCAACCTTTTTTGCTACCTCTTCCAAATACTCCAGAAAGTTAGTTATGTAGAAATCCATACTGGCTCTTCCTCATCAACTCATATTTTTCCATGTGACGACGAATTCTATCCTGAATAATTGTTTCTAGAATCTTCCCCACACTGAAGTTAAATTGACTGGTGTAATTGCTGAGCTTATCCTTACAACCTTTTTTGAACAAGGGCGTAATGTTTGCAATTCTCCAGTCCTGTGGCATCTCCCCTGAGTCTAGGGAAGTCTGAAAGATTATGGCCAGTGCCCCTGCAATTTCTCTCACTTCCTTTAATACCCGTGGATGCATCTCATCAGTCCTGGTGCCTTGTCAACTTAAGTACCGACAGCCTATTCAACACTTCCCCCTTATCAGTTATGAACCCTTCTTGTGACAGAGTTTCCTTGTATGTCACCATGGCCTGGGTAGCATCTACCTCCTTGGTAAAGACGGATGCAAAGTATTCATTTAATACCTCAGCCGTGGCCCCTTTGTCCATGTATGAATTCCCTTTTAGGTCCCTAATCGGCCCCACTCCTCCTTTTCCCACCCTTTTACTATTTATATGCCTATAGAAGACGTTGGGATTCCCCTTTATGTTTGGCTGCCAGTCTTTTCTCATAATCCCTCTTCACTTCTCTAATATGTTTGTTCACCTCCCCTCTGAACCTTCTGTATTCCTCTTGGTTCTCAATTGTATTTTCTGCCTGACACCTGTCATAAGCCCACTTTTTCTCCTTTATCTTAATTTCAATCTCCTTTTTCATCCAGGGAGCTCAGGATGTGTTTGCCCTACCTTTCCCTTTCGATGGGATATACCTTGACTGTGCCCAAACCAATTCTTTTTTGAAGGTAGCCCATTGTTCAGCTACAGTTTTTCCTGCCAATCTTTCGTTCCAGTCTCTCCGGCCCAGCTCCGTTCTTGCCACATTGAAGTCAGCTCTTGTCCAGTTAATTATTTTTACTCTGGTTTGCCCATCATCCTTTTCTATCATCATCCTAAACCGTACAATACAATGATCACTGTCTCCTAAATGCTCCCCAACTGACACTTGATCCACTTGGTCCACCTCATTCCCAAGATCCAGGTCCAACAGTGCGTTTTTCTTGTTGGATTGGACACATACTGCTGTAGAAAATTCTCCTGAACACAGTCTAGGAACTCTTGCCCCTCTCTGCCCTTTACACTACCACTGTTCCAGTCTACATTAAAGTCCCCCATTGTAACTACTCTATAATGCCTGCATCTCTCTGTAATTTCCCTGCAGATTTGTTCTTCTACGTCCTTCTCACTATTTGGTGGTCTATAGACTACACTGAACAATGTAATTGCTCCCTTTTTGTTCCTTAGCTTGAGCCAAACTGATTCTGCCCTTGACCCCTCTGGGACACCCTCTTCCTCCAGCACTGCAATGCCCTCCTTAACCAATACTACCACAATGGATCAGTTGGTCCCTGTGATCTCACAGGTCACTCCGTCAGTTCAGAAGCAGATTCCACGTCCAGTCTGTCTGTGTTAGAAAGTTGAGAAACTTGCTGCTTAACTGTGTAATCAGGGAGACATTGGAGCACAATTCTTATGCCAGATGACAGGCAAGACAGAAAGGTTAATAGCGGCAAAGGGGAGATGCAGCAGTGAAAGGTCAGGGGAAAGGGTTGTGGGCAGTGCAGAGCACCCAGAATCAAGGAACAACAATCGGTGGGTAGAGCGACAAACCTGTTCAACTCTTTAGTGGAAAAAATGGTTTGAAGCACATTTGAACCTCACATTTCCTTTGGCCTTTACTCAGAATTTGCCAGGGCCGCTTCTGGAGTTTGTGGTTTTACACAACATCAGGGAGGTGTCAACTCCATCAACAGTGCAGCACCCAGGCAGGCAGGAGAGCCACAGGCAGCCAACAGCAGACCACAGAACGGTAACAGGGTAAAACAGGAGCAGGGCAGGGAACAGCAGGGAGTCACGTGTAGAGCGGGACAGGGAATCACGTGTAGAGCGGGACAGGGAGTCACGTGTAGAGCGAGGCAGGGAGTCACGTGTAGAGCGAGGCAGGGAGTCACGTGTAGAGCGAGGCAGGGAGTCACGTGTAGAGTGAGGCAGGGAGTCACATGTAGAGCGAGGCAGGGAGTCACGTATAGAGCGAGGCAGGGAGTTACATGTAGAGCGAGGCAGGGAGTCACGTGTAGAGTGAGGCAGGGAGTTACGTGTAGAGCGAGGCAGGGAGTTACATGTAGAGCGAGGCAGGGAGTCACGTATAGAGCGAGGCAGGGAGTCACGTGTAGAGCGAGTTAGGGAGTCACGTGTAGAGCGGGACAGGGAGTCGGGTGTACAGGGGGACAGGGAGTCACATGGAGATGGGGACAGGGAGTCACGTGTAGAGCGGGACAGGGAGTCACGTGTAGAGCAGGACAGGGAGTCGGGTGTAGAGGGGGCAGGGAGTCACATGTAGAGGGGGCAGGGAGTTATGTGTAGAGGGGGGCTGGAAGTCAGTTGGAGAGGAGGACAGGGGGTCAAGTATAGAGGGGGTAGGGAGTCACATGTAGAGTGAGACAGGGAGTCATGTGTAAAGTGGACAGGGAGTCACATGGAGTGGGGGACAGGGAGTCACGTGGAGATGGGGACAGGGAGTCACGTGTACAGTGGGACAGGGAGTCACGTGTAGAGGGGGACAGGGAGTCACATGTAGAGGGGACAGAGAGTCGCGTTTAGAGCAGCACAGGACAGGGAGTCACGTGTAGAGGTGGACAGGGAGTCAAGTGTAGAAGGGGCAGGGAGTCACATGTAGAGGGGGCAGGGAGTCACGTGTAGAGGGGGCAGGGAGTTATGTGTAAAGTGGACAGGGAGTCACATGGAGTGGGGGACAGGGAGTCACGTGCAGAGTGGGACAGGGTGTCACGTGTAGAGCGTGACAGGGAGTCACGTGTAAAGCGGGACAGGGAATCACGTGTAGAGTGGGACAGGGAGTCACGTGTAGAGGGGGACAGGGAGTCGGGTGTACAGGGGGACAGGGAGTCACATGGAGAGGGGACAGGAGTCACTTGTAGGTGGGAACAGGGAGACATGTGTAGGGCTGGACATGGAGTGACTTGCAGGGTGGGTCAGGGAATCACATGGAGGCGGCCAGGGAGTCACGTGTAGAGGGGGCAGGGAGTCACGTGTAGTGTGAGGCAGGGAGTCACATGTAGTGTGAGGCAGGGAGTCACGTGTTTCGAGTGGGACAGGGAGTCACGTGTAGAGCGAGGCAGGGAGTCACATGTAGAGTGGGACAGGGAGTCATGTGTAGAGCGAGGCAGGGAGTCACATGTAGAGGGGGACAGGGAGTCACATGTTGAGCGTGACAGGGAGTCACATGTAGAGGGGGACAGGGAGTCACGTGTAGAGCGAGGCAGAGAGTCACGTGTTGAGCGGGACAGGGAGTCACGTGTAGAGCGAGACAGGGAGTCACGTGTAGAGCGAGACAGGGAGTCACGTGTAGAGCGGGACTGGGAGGCAGGTGTAGAGTGGGACAGGGAGCCACGTGTAGAGCGGGACAGGGAATCACGTGTAGAGGGGGACAGGGAGTCACGTGTAGAGGGGGACAGGGAGTCACGTGTAGCGGGGGACAGGGAGTCACGTGTAGAGCGGGACAGGGAGTCACATGTAGAGGGGACAGGGAGTCACATGTAGAGGGGGACAGGGAGTCACGTGTAGAGCGGGACAGGGGGTCACATGTAGAGCGTGGCAGTGAGTCATGTGTAGAGGGAGACGGGGAGTCACATGTAGAAGGTCAGGGAGCCACGAGTAGAGTGGGACAGGGAGTCATGTGTAGAGGGGGTCAGGGAATCACGTGTAGAGCGTGACAGTGAGTCACGTATAAAGGGGAACAGGGTGTCACGTGTAGAGGGGGGCAGGGAGTCACGTGTAAAGTGGACAGGGAGTCATGTGTAGAGTGGGACAGGGAGTCACGTGTAGAGTGGGACAGGGAGTCACGTGTAGAGCGGGACAGGGAGTCACGTGTAGAGCGGGGCAGTGAGTCACGTGTAAAGGGGGACAGGGAGTCACGTGTAGAGGGGGACAGGGAGTCACGTGTAGAGTGGGACAGGGAGTCATGTGTAGGGCTGGACAGGGAGTGACTTGCAGGGCGGGTCAGGGAATCACATGGAGGCGGCCAGGGAGTCACGTGTAGAGTGGGACAGGGAGTCACGTGTAGAGTGGGACAGGGAGGCAGGTGTAGAGCGGGACAGGGAGTCACGTGTAGAGCGTGACAGGGAGTCACGTGTAGAGCGGGACAGGGAGTCATGTGGAGAGGGGGACAGGGAGTCACGTGTAGAGCGGGACAGGGAGTCACGTGTAGAATGGGACAGGGAGTCACGTGTAGAGCGGGACAGGGAGTCACGTGTAGAGCGGGACAGGGAGTCACGTGTAGAGCAGAGTGGGACAGGGAGTCACGTGTAGAGGAGAACAGGGAGTCACATGTATAGGGGACAGGGAGTCACGTGTAGAGTGGGACAGGGAGTCACGTGTAGAGTGGGACAGGGAGTCACGTGGAGAGGGGGACAGGGAGTCACGTGTAGAGCGGCACAGGGAATCACGTGTAGAGCGGGACAGGGAGTCACATGTAGAGCGGGACAGGGAGTCACGTGTGGAGCGGGACAGGGAGTCACGTGTAGAGCGGGACAGGAAGTCACGTGTAGAATGAGACAGGGAGTCACATGTAGAGGAGAACAGGGAGTCGGGTGTACAGGGGGACAGGGAGTCACATGGAGAGGGGACAGGAGTCACTTGTAGAGGGAGACAGGGAGTCCGCGTAGAGTGGGACAGGGAGTCACGTGTAGAGCAGGACAGGGAGTCATGTGCACAGGGGGACAGGGAGTCACGTGTAGAGTTGGTCAGGGAGTCACATGTAGAGGGGGACAGGGAGTCACGTGTAGAGCGGGACAGGGAGTCACGTGTAGAGCGTGACAGTGATTCACGTGTAGAGGGAGATGGGGAGTCACGTGTAGAGCGTGACAGTGAGTCACGTGTAGAGGGAGACGGGGAGTCACGTGTAGAGCGGGACAGGGAGTCACGTGTAGAGCGGGACAGGGAGTCCATGTAGAATGGGACAGGGAGTCACGTGTAGAGCAGGACAGGGAGTCACGTGTAGAGGGGGACAGGGAGTCAAGTGGAGAGCGGGACAGGGAGTCACGTGTAGAGCGGGACAGGGAGTCACGTGTAGAGTGGGACAGGGAGTCATGTGTAGAGGGGGACAGGGAGTCACGGGTTAAGGGGACAGGGAGTCACCTGTAGAGTTGGTCAGGGAGTCACGTGTAGAGCGGGAATGGGAGTCACGTGTAGAGCGGGACAGGGAGTCACGTGTAGAGGAGAGCAGTGAGTCACATGTAGAGGGGGACAGGGAGTCACATGCAGAGCGGGACAGGGAGTCAGGTGGAGAGGAGGGCAGGGAGTCACGTGTAAAGTAGACAGGTAGTCACGTGTTGAGGAGAATAGGGAGTCATGTGCAGAGGGTGGCAGGGAGTCACGGGTTAAGGGGACAGGGAGTCACATGTAGAGGAGGACAGGGAGTCACATGTAGAGTGGGACAGGGTGTCATGTGCAGAGGTGGACAGGGAGTTACGTGTAGAGTAGGTCAGGGAGTCACATGTAGAGGGGGACAGAGATTCGCGTGTAGAGCAGCACAGGACAGGGAGTCACGTGTAGAGGTGGACAGGGAGTCACGTGGAGATGGGGACAGGGAGTCACATGTAGATGGGGACAGAGATTCGCGTGTAGAGCAGCACAGGACAGGGAGTCACATGTAGAGGTGCGCAGGGAGTCACGTGTAGAGGAGGACAGGAAGTCACATGTAGAGGAGGACAGGGAGTCACATGTAGAGCCAGACAGGGAGTCACGTGCTGAGCGGGATAGGGAGTCACTTGTGGAGTGGAGCAGGGAGTCACATGCAGAGGGGGACAGGGAGTCACATGTAGAGGGGGACAGGGAGTCACATGTAGAGCGTGACAGTGAGTCACGTGTAGAGGGAGACAGGGAGTCACGTGTAGAGTTGGTCAGGGAGTCACGTGTAGCGGGAGACAGGGAGTCACATGTAGAGCGGGACAGGGGGTCACATGTAGAGCGTTGCAGTGAGTCATGTGTAGAGGGAGACGGGGAGTCACATGTAGTGGGGACAGGGAGCCACGTGTAGAGTGGGACAGGGAGTCACGTGTAGAGGGGGACAGGGAGTCACGTGTCGAGCGGGGCAGTGAGTCACGTGTAAAGGGGGACAGGGAGTCACGTGTAAAGGGGGACCGGGAGTCACATGGAGAGTGGGTCAGGGAGTCACATGTAGAGCGTGGCAGTGAGTCACATGTAGAGGGGGACAGAGAGTCACGTGTAGAGCAGAGTGGGACAGGGTGTCACTTTAAAGGGGACAGCGAGTCACGTGTAGAGGGGGCAGGGAGTCACATGTAGAGCCAGACAGGGAGTCACGTGTAGAAGGTGCAGGGAGTCACATGTAGAGCCAGACAGGGAGTCACATGTAGAGGGGGCAGGGAGTCACGTGTAGTGTGAGGCAGGGAGTCACGTGTTTCGAGTGGGACAGGGAGTCACGTGAAGTGCGAGGCAGGGAGTCACGTGGAGATGGGGACAGGGAGTCACGTGTAGCGGGGGACAGGGAGTCGGGTGTACAGGGGGAAAGGGAGTCACATGGAGAGGGGACAGGAGTCACTTGTAGGTGGGGGCAGGGAGTCACATGTAGAGCGGGACAGGGAGTCACCTGTAGAGTTGGTCAGGGAGTCACGTGTAGAGTGTGATAGTGAGTCATGTGTAGATTTGGTCAGGGAGTCACGTGTAGAGCATGACAGTGAGTCATCTGTAGAGCAGGACAGGGAGTCACGTGTAGAGTTGGTCAGGGAGTCACGTATAGAGGAGAACAGGGAGTCACATGTAGAGCGGGACATGGAATCACGTGTAGAGCGGGACAGGGAGTCGGGTGTACAGGGGGACAGGGAGTCACATGTAGAGCGGGACATGGAATCACGTGTAGAGCGGGACAGGGAGTCGGGTGTACAGGGGGACAGGGAGTCACGTGTAGAGGGGGACAGGGAGTCACGTGTAGAGGGGGACAGGGAGTCACGTATAGAGGGGGACAGGGAGTCGGGTGTACAGGGGTACAGGGAGTCACATGGAGAGGGGACAGGGAGTCACATGTAGAGGGGACAGGGAGTCACATGTAGAGCGGGACAGGGAGTCACGTGTAGAGGGGGACAGGAGGTCACATGTAGAGGGGACAGGGAGTCTCGTGTAGAGCGGGACAGGGAATCACGTGTAGAGGGGGACAGGGAGTCCGTGTAGAGCGGGACAGGGAGTCACGTGTAGAGGGAGACGGGGAGTCACGTGTAGAGTTGGTCAGGGAGTCACGTGTAGAGCATGACAGTGAGTCACGTGTAGAGTTGGTCAGGGAGTCACGTGTAGAGTTGGCCAGGGAGTCACGTGTAGAGTGGGACAGGGAGTCATGTGTCGAGCGGGACAGGGAGTCACGTGTAGAGCGGGACAGGGAGTCACGTGCAGAGCGGGACAGGGAGTCACGTGTAGAGTGTGACAGTGAGTCATGTGTAGATTTGGTCAGGGAGTCACGTGTAGAGCATGACAGTGAGTCACCTGTAGAGCAAGACAGGGAGTCACGTGTAGAGTTGGTCAGGGAGTCACGTATAGAGGAGAACAGGGAGTCACGTGTAGAGTGGGACAGGGAGTCACGTGTAGAATGGGACAGGGAGTCACGTGTAGCGGGGGACAGGGAGTCACGTGTAGAGCGGGACAGGGAGTCGGGTTTACAGGGGTCAGGGAGTCACATGGAGAGGGGACAGGAGTCACTTGTAGGTGGGGACAGGGAGTCACATGTAGAGCGGGACATGGAATCACGTGTAGAGCGGGACAGGGAGTCGGGTGTACAGGGGGACAGGGAGTCACGGGTAGAGGGGGACAGGGAGTCACGTGTAGAGGGGGACAGGGAGTCACGTATAGAGGGGGACAGGGAGTCGGGTGTACAGGGGTACAGGGAGTCACATGGAGAGGGGACAGGGAGTCACATGTAGAGGGGACAGGGAGTCACGTGTAGAGCGGGACAGGGAGTCACGTGTAGAGGGGGACAGGAGGTCACATGTAGAGGGGACAGGGAGTCTCGTGTAGAGTGGGACAGGGAATCACGTGTAGATGGGGACAGGGAGTCCGTGTAGAGTGGGACAGGGAGTCACGTGTAGAGTTGGTCAGGGAGTCACGTGTAGAGCGTGACAGTGAGTCACGTGTAGAGTTGGCCAGGGAGTCACGTGTAGAGTGGGACAGGGAGTCATGTGTAGAGCGGGACAGGGAGTCACATGTAGAGCGGGACAGGGAGTCACGTGCAGAGCGGGACAGGGAGTCACGTGTAGAGTGGGACAGGGAGTCACGTGCAGAGTGGGACAGGGTGTCACGTGTAGAGCGTGACAGGGAGTCACGTGTAAAGCGGGACAGGGAATCACGTGTAGAGTGGGACAGGGAGTCACGTGTAGAGTGGGACAGGGAGTCGGGTGTACAGGGGGACAGGGAGTCACTTGTAGGTGGGAACAGGGAGACATGTGTAGGGCTGGACATGGAGTGACTTGCAGGGTGGGTCAGGGAATCACATGGAGGCGGCCAGGGAGTCACGTGTAGAGGGGGCAGGGAGTCACGTGTAGTGTGAGGCAGGGAGTCACATGTAGTGTGAGGCAGGGAGTCACGTGTTTCGAGTGGGACAGGGAGTCATGTGTAGAGCGAGGCAGGGAGTCACATGTAGAGGGGGACAGGGAGTCACGTGTAGAGCGGGACAGGGAGTCACGTGTAGAGGGAGACAGGGAGTCGCATGTAGAGCCAGACAGGGAGTCACGTGTAGAGGGGGCAGGGAGTCACGTGTAGAGGGAGACGGGGCGTCACATGTAGAGGGGGACAGGGAGTCACGTGTAGAGGGGACAGGGAGTCACGTGTAGAGCAGAGTGGGACAGGGAGTCACGTGTAGAGGGGGCAGGGAGTCACGTGTAGAGGGAGACAGGGAGTCACATGTAGAGGGGGACAGGGAGTCACGTGTAGAGGGGGCAGCGAGTCACGTGTAGAGCGAGGCAGGGAGTCACATGAAGAGTGGGACAGGGAGTCATGTGTAGAGCGAGGCAGGGTGTCACATGTAGAGGGGGACAGGGAGTCACATGTTGAGCGTGACAGGGAGTCACATATAGAGGGGGACAGGGAGTCACGTGTAGAGCGAGGCAGGGAGTCACGTGTTGAGCGGGACAGGGAGTCACGTGTAGAGCGAGACAGGGAGTCACGTGTAGAGCGAGACAGGGAGTCACGTGTAGAGCGGGACAGGGAATCACGTGTAGAGGGGGACAGGGAGTCACGTGTAGAGGGGGACCGGGAGTCACGTGTAGCGGGGGACAGGGAGTCACGTGTAGAGCGGGACAGGGAGTCACATGTAGAGGGGACAGGGAGTCACATGTAGAGGGGGACAGGGAGTCACTTGTAGAGCGGGACAGGGAGTCACGTGTAGAGCGAGACAGGGAGTCACGTATAGAGGGAGACAGGGAGTCACGTGTAGCGGGGGACAGGGAGTCACGTGTAGAGCGGGACAGGGAGTCACTTGTAGAATGGGACAGGGAGTCAAATGTAGAGGGGGACAGGGAGTCACGTGTAGAGTGGGACAGGGAATCACGTGTAGAGGGGGACAGGGAGTCGGATGTACAGAGGGAAAGGGAGTCACATGGAGAGGGGACAGGAGTCACTTGTAGGTGGGGACAGGGGGTCATGTGTAGAGTGGGACAGTGAGTCTCCTGTAGAGAGAGACAGGGAGTCCGTGTAGAGTAGGACGGGGAGTCACGTGTAGAGCGGGACAGGGAGTCACATGTAGAGTAGGTCAGGGAGTCACATGTAGAGCGTGACAGTGAGTCACGTGTAGAGGGGGACAGGGAGTCACATGTAGAGTTGGTCAGGGAGTCCCGTGTAGAGCGTGACAGTAAGTCACGTGTAGAGGGAGACGGGGGTCACATGTATAGGGGACAGGGAGCCACGTGTAGAGCGGGACAGGGAGTCACGTGTAGAGCGGGGCAGTGAGTCACGTGTAAAGGAGGACAGGGAGTCACGTGTAGAGGGGGCAGGGAGTCACGTGTAGAGTGGGACAGGGAGTCGGGTGTACAGGGGGACAGGGAGTCACATGGAGAGGGGACAGGAGTCACTTGTAGGTGGAGACAGGGAGTCATGTGTAGGGCTGGACAGGGAGTGACTTGCAGGGCGGGTCAGGGAATCACATGGAGGCGGTCAGGGAGTCACGTGTAGCGGGGGACAGGGAGTCGCATGTAGAGCGGGACAGGGAGTCACGTGTAGAGTAGGTCAGGGAGTCACATGTAGAGCGTGGCAGTGAGTCACGTGTAGAGTGGGACAGGGAGTCACATGTAGAGTTGGTCAGGGAGCCACGTGTAGAATGGGACAGGGAGTCACGTGTAGAGGGGACAGGGAGTCACGTGTAGAGCAGAGCGGGACAGGGAGTCACGTGTAGAGCAGAGCGGGACAGGGAGTCTTGTGTAGAGTTGGTCAGGGAGCCACGTGTAGAGTGGGACAGGGAGTCACGTGTAGAGGGGACAGGGAGTCACATGTAGAGTTGGTCAGGGAGTCCCGTGTAGAGCGTGACAGTGAGTCACGTGTAGAGGGAGACGGGGAGTCACATGTATAGGGGACAGGGAGCCACGTGTAGAGCGGGACAGGGAGTCACGTGTAGAGCGGGGCAGTGAGTCACGTGTAAAGGGGGACAGGGTGTCACGTGTAAAGGGGAACAGGGTGTCAAGTGTAGAGGGGGACAGGGAGTCACGTGTAGAGGGGGACAGGGAGTCGGGTGTACAGGGGGACAGGGAGTCACATGGAGAGGGGACAGGAGTCACTTGTAGGTGGGGACAGGGAGTCATGTGTAGGGCTGGACAGGGAGTGACTTGCAGGGCGGGTCAGGGAATCACATGGAGGCGGCCAGGGAGTCACGTGTAGCGGGGGACAGGGAGTCGCATGTAGAGCGGGACAGGGAGTCACGTGTAGAGTAGGTCAGGGAGTCACATGTAGAGCGTGGCAGTGAGTCACGTGTAGAGCGGGACAGGGAGTCTTGTGTAGAGTTTGTCAGGGAGCCACGTCTAGAGTGGGACAGGGAGTCACGTGTAGAGGGGACGGAGTCACGTGTAGAGGGGGACAGGGTGTCACATGTAGAGTTGGTCAGGGAGTCACGTGTAGAGCGTGACAGTGAGTCATGTGTAGAGGGAGACGGGGAGTCACATGTAGAGGGGACAGGGAGCCACGTGTAGAGTGGAACAGGGAGTCACGTGTAGAGGGGGACAGGGAGTCACGTGTAGAGTAGGTCAGGGGGTCACATGTAGAGCGGGGCAGTGAGTCACGTGTAGAGGGAGTCGGGGAGTCACATGTAGAGCGGGACAGGGAGTCATGTGCATAGGGGGGCAGAAAGTCACGTGTAGAGTAGGTCAGGGAGTCACGTGTAGAGGGGGACAGGGAGTCACGTGTAGAGCGGGGCAGTGAGTCACGTGTAAAGGGGGACAGGGAGTCACGTGTAGAGGGGGACAGGGAGTCACGTATAGAGGGGGACAGGGAGTCACATGTAGAGCCAGACAGGGAGTCACGTGTAGAGGGGGCAGGGAGTCACGTGTAGTGTGAGGCAGGGAGTCACGTGTAGAGGGGGACAGGGAGTCACGTGTAGAGCGGGACAGGGAGTCACGTGTAGAGGGGGCAGGGAGTCACGTGTAGTGTGAGGCAGGGAGTCACATGTAGTGTGAGGCAGGGAATCACGTGTTTCGAGTGGGACAGGGAGTCATGTGTAGAGCGGGACAGGGAGTCACATGTAGAGGGGGACAGGGAATCACGTGTAGAGGGGGACAGGGAGTCACGTGTAGAGGGGGACAGGAGTCACTTGTAGAGCGAGGCGAGGAGTCATGTGTAGAGCGAGGCAGGGAGTCACGTGTAGAGTGGGACAGGGAGTCACATGTAGAATGGGACAGGGAGTCAAATGTAGAGGGAGACAGGGAGTCACGTGTAGAGCGGGACAGGGAGTCGGATGTACAGGGGGAAAGGGAGTCACATGGAGAGGGGACAGGAGTCACTTGTAGGTGGGGACAGGGAGTCACATGTAGAGCGGGACAGGGAGTCACGTGTAGAGCGTGACAGTGAGTCACCTGTAGAGGGAGACAGGGAGTCCGTATAGAGTGGGACAGGGAGTCACGTGTAGAGGGGGACAGGGAGTCACATGTAGAGTTGGTCAGGGAGTCACATGTAGAGCGTGACAGTGAGTCACGTGTAGAGGGAGACAGGGAGTCACATGTAGAGCGGGACAGGGAGCCACGTGTAGAGGGGGACAGGGAGTCACGTGTAGAGTGGGACAGGGAGTCACGTGTAGAGCGTGACAGGGAGTCGGGTGTACAGGGGGACAGGGAGTCACATGGAGAGGGGACAGGGAGTCACATGTAGAGCGGGACAGGGAGCCACGTGTAGAGTGGGACAGGGAGTCACATGTAGAGCCAGACAGGGAGTCACGTGTTTCGAGTGGGACAGGGAGTCACGTGTAGAGCGTGGCAGTGAGTCACGTGTAAAGGGGAACAGGGAGTCACATGTAGAGGGGGACAGGGAGTCAAGTGTAGAGGGGGACAGGGAGTCACGTGTAGAGCGGGACAGGGAGTCGGGTTTAGAGGGGGACAGGGAGTCACATGGAGAGGGGACAGGGAGTCACATGGAGAGGGGGACAGGAGTCACGTGTAGAGCAGAGCGGGACAGGGAGTCGGGTGTAGTGGGGGACAGGGAGTCACATGGAGAGGGGACAGGGAGTCACATGGAGAGGGGAACAGGAGTCACGTGCAGAGCAGAGCGGGACAGGGAGTCGGGTGTAGAGGGGGACAGGTAGTCGGATGTAGAGTAGGACAGGGAGTCACGTGTTTCGAGTGGGACAGGGAGTCACGTGTAGAGCGAGGCAGGGAGTCAAGTGGAGAGGGGGACAGGGAGTCACGTGTAGAGCGGGACAGGGAGTCACGTGTAGAGCGAGACAGGGAGTCACGTGTAGAGCGGGACAGGGAGTCACGTATAGAGCGGGACAGGGAGTCACGTGTAGAGCGGGACAGGGAGTCACGTGTAGAGTGGGACAGGGAGTCACGTGTAGAGTTGGTCCGGGAGTCAAGTGTAGAGTGGGACAGGGAGTCACGTGTAGAGTTTGACAGTGAGTCACGTGTAGAGGGAGACGGGGAGTCACATGTAGAGGGGACAGGGAGTCACGTGTAGAGTAGGTCAGGGAGTCACATGTAGACTTGGTCAGGGAGTCACGTGTAGAGTAGGTCAGGGGGTCACATGTAGAGGGGACAGGGAGTCACGTGTAGAGTAGGTCAGGGAGTCACATGTAGAGCATGGCAGTGAGTCACGTGTAGAGGGGGACAGGGAGTCACATGTAGAGCGGGACAGGGAGTCACATGTAGAGGGGGACAGGGAGTCACATGTAGAGGGGGCAGGGAGTCACGAGTAGAGGGGGCAGGGAGTCACGTGTAGTGTGAGGCAGGGAGTCACATGTAGTGTGAGGCAGGGAGTCACGTGTTTCGAGTAGGACAGGGAGTCACGTGTAGAGCGAGGCAGGGAGTCACATGTAGAGTTGGTCAGGGAGTCACGTGTAGAACGTGAGAGTGAGTCACGTGTAGAGGGAGACAGGGAGTCACGTGTAGAGTTGGTCAGGGAGTCACATGTAGAGTTGGTCAGGGAGTCACGTGTAGAGCGTGACAGTGAGTCACGTGTAAAGGGGGACAGGGAGTCACGTGTAAAGGGGGACAGGGAGTCACGTGTAGAGCGTGACAGTGAGTCACGTGTAGAGGGGGACAGGGAGTCACATGGAGAGGGGACAGGGAGTCACGTGTAGAGTGGGACAGGGAGTCACATGTAGAGTGGGACAGGGAGTCACATGTAGAGCGGGACAGGGAGTCATGTGTAGAGCGTGACATGGAGTCCCATGTAGAGCGGGACAGTGAGTCACATGTAAAGGGGAACAGGGAGTCATATGTAGAGGGGGACAGGGAGTCACGTGTAGAGTGGGACAGGGAGTCACGTGTAGAGCGGAACAGGGAGTCGGGGGTACAGGGGGTCAGGGAGTCACATGGAAAGGGGACAGGAGTCACTTGTAGGTGGGGACAGGGAGTCACATGTAGGGCTGGACAGGGAGTGACTTGCAGGGCGGGTCAGGGAATCAGATGGAGGCGGCCAGGGAGTCACGTGTAGAGGGGACAGGGAGTCACGTGTAGAGGGAGACAGAGAGTGACATGTAGAGCCAGACAGGGAGTCACCTGTAGAGGGGGCAGGGAGTCACGTGTAGAGGTGGACAGGGAGTCACGTGTAGAGGTGGACAGGGAGTCACGTGTAGAGGGGGCAGGGAGTCACGTGTAGAAGGGGCAGGGAGTCACATGTTGAGGGGGCAGGGAGTCACATGTAGAGGAGGACAGGGTGTCACATGTAGAGCCAGATAGGGAGTCACGTGTAGAGGGAGCAGGGAGTCACGTGTAGAGAGGGACAGGGAGTCACATGTAGTGTGAGGCAGGGAGTCATGTGTTTCGAGTGGGGCAGGGAGTCACGTGTAGAGCGTGACAGGGAGTCACGTGTAGAGAGAGACAGGGAGTCACGTGTAGAGCGGGACAGGGAGTCACGTGTAGAGCGAGACAGGGAGTCACGTCTAGAGGGAGACAGGGAGTCACATGTAGAGCATGACAGGGAGTCACGTGTAGAGTGGGACAGGGAGTCACGTGTAGCGGGGGACAGGGAGTCACGTGTAGAGTGAGACAGGGAGTCATGTGTAGAGCGTGACAGGGAGTCACGTGTAGAATGGGACAGGGAGTCATGTGTAGAGTTGGACAGGGAGTCACGTGTAGAGCAGGACAGGGAGTCACATGTAAAGAGTGGCAGTGAGTCACGTGTAGAGTGGGACAGGGAGTCACATGTAGAGGGGGACAGAGAGTCACATGTAGAGTAGGTCAGGGGGTCACATGTAGAGGGGGACAGGGAGACACGTGTAGAGCGGGACAGGGAATCACGTGTAGAGCGGGACAGTGAGTCACCTGTAGAGGGAGACAGGGAGTCCGTGTAGAGTGGGACAGGGAGTCACGTGTAGAGCGGGACAGGGAGTCACGTGTAGAGTTGGTCAGGGAGTCACGTGTAGAGCGTGACAGTGAGTCACGTGTAGAGTTGGTCAGGGAGTCACGTGTAGAGTGTGCCAGTGAGTTACCTGTAGAGCAGGACAGGGAGTCACGTGTAGAGTGGGACAGGGAGTCACGTGTAGAGTGGGACAGGGAGTCGGGTGTACAGGGGGACAGGGAGTCACATGGAGAGGGGACAGGAGTCACATGTAGAGGGGACAGGGAGTCACGTGTAGAGGGGGACAGGGAGTCACGTGTATAGCGGGACAGGGAGTCACATGGAGCGGGGACAGGAGTCACTTGTAGGTGGGGACAGGGAGTCAAGTGGAGAGGGGGACAGGGAATCACGTGTAGAGTTGGACAGGGAGTCACGTGTAGAGGGGACAGGGAGTCACATGTAGAGGGGACAGGGAGTCACGTTTAGAGGGGGACAGGGAGTCACGTGTAGAGGGGGACAGGGAATCACGTGTAGAGTTGGACAGGGAATCACGTGTAGAGTTGGACAGGGAGTCACGTGTAGAGCGGGACAGGGAGTTATGTGTAGAGGGGGCAGGGAGTCCGTGTAGAGCGAGGCAGGGAGTCACGTGTAGCCGGGGACATAGAGTCACGTGTAGAGCGGGGCAGTGAGTCACATGGAGAGGGGACAGGGAGTCACCTGTAGAGGGGGACAGGGAGTCACGTGTAGAGTAGGTCAGGGGGTCACATGTAGAGGGGGACAGTGAGTCACATGTAGAGGGGACAGGGAGTCACGTGTAGAGTGGGACAGGGAGTCACGTGTAGAGCGGGACAGGGAGTCACGTGTAGAGTTGGTCAGGGAGTCACTTGTAAAGAGTGGCAGCGAGTCACGTGTAGAGTGGGACAGGGAGTCACGTGCAGAATGGGACAGGGAGTCGGGTGTAGAGTGGGACAAGGAGTCACTTGTAGAGGGGGACAGAGAGTCACATATAGAGTTGGTCAGGGAGTCACATGGAGAGGGGACAGGAGTCACTTGTAAGTGGGGACAGGGAGTCAAGTGGAGACGGGGACAGGGAGTCACGTGTAGAGTAGGTCAGGGAGTCATGTGTGGAGTGGGACAGGGAGTCACGTGTAGAGGGGGACAGGGAGTCACGTGTAGAGGGGGACAGGGAGTCACGTGTGGAGTGGGACAGGGAGTCACGTGTAGAGGGGGACATGTATTCGGGTGTACAGGGGGACAGGGAGTCACATGGAGAGGGGACAGGAGTCACTTGTAGGTGGGGACAGGGAGTCACGTGTAGAGTAGGTCAGGGAGTCACGTGTAGAGTGGGACAGGGAGTCACGTGTAGAGCGGGACAGGAAGTCACGTGTAGAGGGGGACAGGGAGTCGGGTGTAGAGTGGGACAGGGAGTCACATGGAGAGGGGACAGGAGTCACGTGTAGAGCGGGACAGGGAGTCACGTGTAGAGTGGGACAGGGAGTCACGTGTAGAATGGGACAGGGAGTCACGTGTAGAAGGGGCAGGGAGTCACATGTAGAGGGGGCAGGGAGTCACGTGTAGAGCAGGACAGGGGGTCACATGTAGAGCATGACAGGGAGTCACGTGTGGAGTGGGACAGGGAGTCACGTGTAGAGCGGGACAGGGAGTCATGTGGAGAGGGGGCAGGGAGTCACATGTAGAGGGGGCAGGGAGTCACATGTAGAGGGGGCAGGGAGTCACATGTAGAGTGGGACTGGGAGTCACCTGTAGAATGGGACAGGGAGTCACGTGTAGAGTGGGACAGGGTGTCACGTGTGAAGTGGGACAGGGAGTCACGTGTAGAGCGGGACAGGGAGTCATGTGGAGAGGGGGCAGGGAGTCACATGTAGAGGGGGCAGGGAGTCACATGTAGAGGGGGCAGGGAGTCACATGTAGAGGGGGCAGGGAGTCACATGTAGAGTGGGACTGGGAGTCACCTGTAGAATGGGACAGGGAGTCACGTGCTGAGCGGGACAGGGAGTCACTTGGAAAGGGGCACAGGGAGTCACCTATCGATTGCGTCAGGAAGTCACATGTCAAGGGGACAGGGAGTCACATATGGGAGGGGGCACGGAGTCACATCTAGAGCAGGACAGGGAGCCATTTGTGGATTGGGGCAGGGAGTCACATGTAGAGGGGGAGAGTGAGTCACATGCAGAATAGGACAGGAGTCACTAGGATGATAGGACAGGGAGTCACGTGTAGGAGGGGACATGGAGTCACGTGTAAAGGGGACAGGGAGTCATGTGTAGAGTGGGGGCAGGGAGTCACGTGTAGAGGGGACAGGGAGTCACATGTAGAGAGGGGGCAGGGATTCACGTGTAGAGGGGGAGAGTGAGTTACATGCAGAATAGGAGAGGGATTCACGTGTAAAGGGGACAGGGAGTCACATGTAGAGGGGGCAGGTAGTCACGTGTAGAGGGGGCAGGGAGTCACGTGTAGAGGGGGCAGGGAGTCATGTGTAGAGAGGGACAGGGAATCATGATTAGAGGGGAACTGTGTCACATGTGGAGGGGGCAGGGAGTCACATGTAGAGGGGGCAGGGAGTCACGTGTAGAGAGGGACAGGGAGTCACGTGCAATGTGGGGCAGGGAGTCACATGTGGAGGAGGCAGGGAGTCACGTGCCAAGGGGGACAGGGAGTCACGTATTGAGGGGGACAGGGAGTCATTTGTAGAGCGGGACAGGGTGTCACGTGTAGGGTGGGGCAGGGAGTCACGTGTAGAGGGGGGCAGGGAGTCACGTGTAGAGTGGGACAGGAAGTCACGTGTAGAGAGGGACAGGGAGTCACGTGCAATGTGGGGCAGGGAGTCACATGTGGAGGAGGCAGGGAGTCACGTGCCAAGGGGGACAGGCAGTCACGTGTCGAGGGGACAGGAAGTCATGTGTAGGGTGGGGCAGTGAGTCACGTGTCGAAGGGGACAGGGAGTCACATGTAGAGGGGGCAGAGAGTCACATGTAGTGTGGGGCAGGGAGTCACGTGTAGAGTGAGAAAGGGAATCATGTGTAGAGGGGGCAGGGAGTCACATGTAGAGAGGGACAGGGAATCATGATTAGAGGGGAACTGTGTCACATGTGGAGGGGGCAGGGAGTCACATGTAGAGGGGGCAGGGAGTCACGTGCCAAGGGGGACAGGGAGTCACGTATCGAGGGGGACAGGGAGTCATTTGTAGAGCGGGACAGGGTGTCACGTGTAGGGTGGGGCAGGGAGTCACGTGTAGAGGGGGGCAGGGAGTCACGTGTAGAGGGGACAGGGAGTCACGTGTAGAGAGGGGGCAGGGATTCACGTGTAGAGGGGGAGAGTGAGTTACATGCAGAATAGGACAGGGATTCACGTGTAAAGGGGGACAGGGAGTCACATGTAGAGGGGGCAGGGAGTCACGTGTAGAGGGGGCAGGGAGTCACGTGTAGAGGGGGCAGGGAGTCACGTGTAGAGGGGGACAGGGAGTCACATGTAGAGGGGGCAGGGAGTCACGTGTAGAGGGGGCAGGGAGTCATGTGTAGAGGGGGCAGGGAGTCATGTGTAGAGAGGGACAGGGAATCATGATTAGAGGGGAACTGTGTCACATGTGGAGGGGGCAGGGAGTCACATGTAGAGGGGGCAGGGAGTCACGTGCCAAGGGGGACAGGGAGTCACGTATCGAGGGGGACAGAAAGTCATGTGTAGGGTGGGGCAGTGAGTCACGTGTCGAAGGGGACAGGGAGTCACATGTAGAGGGGGCAGAGAGTCACATGTAGTGTGGGGCAGGGAGTCACGTGTAGAGTGAGAAAGGGAATCATGTGTAGAGGGGGCAGGGAGTCACATGTAGAGAGGGACAGGGAATCATGATTAGAGGGGAACTGTGTCACATGTGGAGGGGGCAGGGAGTCACATGTAGAGGGGGCAGGGAGTCACGTGCCAAGGGGGACAGGGAGTCACGTATCGAGGGGGACAGGGAGTCATTTGTAGAGCGGGACAGGGTGTCACGTGTAGGGTGGGGCAGGGAGTCACGTGTAGAGGGGGGCAGGGAGTCACGTGTAGAGTGGGACAGGGAGTCACTTAGAAAGGGGCACAGGGAGTCACCTATCGATTGCGTCAGGAAGTCACATGTCAAGGGGACAGGGAGTCACATGTATATGGGGCTGGGAGTCACGTGTGGGAGGGGGCACGGAGTCACGTCTAGAGTGGGACAGGGAGCCATTTGTGGAGTGGGGCAGGGAGTCACATGTAGAGGGGGAGAGTGAGTCACATGCAGAATAGGACAGGGAGTCACGTGTAGGAGGGGACATGGAGTCACGTGTAAAGGGGGACAGGGAGTCACGTGTAGGAGGGGACAGGGAGTTACGTGTAGAGGGGGACAGGGAGTCACATGTAGAGGGGGCAGGGAGTCACGTGTAGAGGGGGCAGGGAGTCACGTGTAGAGGGGGCAGGGAGTCATGTGTAGAGAGGGACAGGGAATCATGATTAGAGGGGAACTGTGTCACATGTGGAGGGGGCAGGGAGTCACATGTAGAGGGGGCAGGGAGTCACGTGCCAAGGGGGACAGGGAGTCACGTATCGAGGGGGACAGGGAGTCATTTGTAGAGCGGGACAGGGTGTCACGTGTAGGGTGGGGCAGGGAGTCACGTGTAGAGGGGGGCAGGGAGTCACGTGTAGAGTGGGACAGAAAGTCACGTGTAGAGAGGGACAGGGAGTCACGTGCAATGTGGGGCAGGGAGTCACATGTGGAGGAGGCAGGGAGTCACGTGCCAAGGGGGACAGGCAGTCACGTGTCGAGGGGACAGGAAGTCATGTGTAGGGTGGGGCAGTGAGTCACGTGTCGAAGGGGACAGGGAGTCACATGTAGAGGGGGCAGAGAGTCACATGTAGTGTGGGGCAGGGAGTCACGTGTAGAGTGAGAAAGGGAATCATGTGTAGAGGGGGCAGGGAGTCACTTAGAAAGGGGCACATGAGTCACCTATCGATTGCGTCAGGAAGTCACATGTCAAGGGGACAGGGAGTCACATGTATATGGGGCTGGGAGTCACGTGTGGGAGGGGGCACGGAGTCACGTCTAGAGCGGGACAGGGAGCCATTTGTGGAGTGGGGCAGGGAGTCACATGTAGAGGGGGAGAGTGAGTCACATGCAGAATAGGACAGGAGTCACTTGGAGGATAGGACAGGGAGTCACGTGTAGGAGGGGACATGGAGTCACGTGTAGAGGGGGACAGGGAGTCACGTGTAGAGGGGGACATGGAGTCACGTGTAGAGGGGGACAGGGAGTCACGTGTAGGAGGGGGCAGGGTGTCACATGTAGAGGGGGACAGGGAGTCACGTGTAGGAGGGGACATGGAGTCACGTGTAGGAGGGGACATGGAGTCACGTGTAGGAGGGGACAGGGAGTCACGTGTAGAGGGGGACAGGGAGTCACGTGCCAAGGGGGACAGGGAGTCACGTGTAGAGGAGGACAGGGGGACGTGCCAAGGGGGACAGGGAGTCAGAGCGGGGCAGTGAGTCTCTGACTTGCTGCTATCTCTGAGCCTTATTATTCATCCCTGAAACTTTCCGGTTTTGAAGCTGTTTTGAGGAGTGACTGTGCTGCTCTGTTACTGAATTCCTGCCGTTGTTGATTTGCGTTTGACCACTATTTGTAACTGTGCCAATCTCAGTCCTGGAGTCTGGAGTATGTCCAATTCGCACAGATTGAACTTGCCCAGTGCCTGCTTACTGTGTCAGTAAATCAAAGGTATTGAACTGTTCGGAAGTGTCGCCCATCCTCCCTTGATGGTATTTACATGCTCTGATTCTGCTGCTGGGTCAGGATCTTATCAATGAGCCTCACACCCTGGGTTCCGACCCAGCAGTTTGGTAAAGCTGGGTTATTTAAAATCCTAGAGGGGAACTTTAAACAACTGCCATAACCTATATTTTTCATTGGTGTGTTTGAGATGTAGCTCTAATTTCAGGAATAAGACCACCAGTTCTCAAGAGGTTTTTATACAAACTACCTGAGACAAGTTAATTTACACAAGTTAAACACATACACATGGCTACAAATTATTGTCATAATTTTTTAATAAATTCCCAAATTAATCTCCACTAAAGCAACAACAACCTATAGACTTTAAACAGACAAACTCAAAATGAGGTTCCTTTCATTTTGGTTCCTGTGGAGACAATTGTAGGCTCCATACCTCTGCCCTGCTCAGACAAACTCCCCTCATTTATACTTCTCCATGAATGTAAATTCTCATTGTATCATCAGGCCCTTCGAACTCCATCTCTTCTAACAATAAAATCCCTTTCATAGCACCAATTTTATTAGTAATATAAACATTGCTTGGTGTCTCCTAGCTAGGTGCAAGAGTTCACCCCCACTTTTGAATGTCCTGTTCAACAAAATGCAAAAGGACCTATACCTTACAGTTTACATCTCAAAACTACAATACATCAAAACACCCAGACTAGCTGGGTTTAATCACATTATATACATGCACACCACAGACTAAATCTCTATTTTTAAAAAATTCCAATAACATTATAAACATTAATAGCTTCATAACATACAGTCCTTACTGAGCTGAATGGTTGATGTTTCTGCCTTCCACGCCCTTCATGGTTTCTAGAGAGATCTTTTTCAACTGTTGGACTGAGGTATTCAATTTTCACTTTCAGGTCAGACTTGTTGACCTCTTTGAAATTAATTTTCAGGGAAGTTGTGGTCCTTATCAGCTGCTCCATGTTGTATGCTGCTTGTGACTGGTTAAGGATAGATGAGGGAGATAAGCATGTTTGAACAATAACTGGTTTACTGGATGAATAGAACTACATACAGGTATACAGGAATATGTGTTACTCAGTTTAATCCATGAGCATTCTCCCCCTCACCTCTTGGTTATGTGTGTCGTACATCATCATGTGGGTGCTACTGTTTCTCCAGTCCCACACATTAACCATTTCAACCCTGAACACCCTCATATTACACGTTACCACTTTCCCCTTTTCCTCTATCAGCTCCACCCTCTCCATCAGTAATGTCTTTCGGTTTCCCAATGTTCATAATAATCTCACTTTTTATATTTAATTTGCCATGCTCCCTTGTACTGGTTTGAACTGGTTCCCTTGCACATCACATCAGCCTCTAGTGCAGCCATGAAATGTGGCCCTCTGGAACACTTACAAATAACAGTTACTTCTTAGCTCTTTATAGATATTTACAGCTCGTACAACAATCTGTAACATCACTCATTGAAACTCAATGGCCCATCAATGAAACTGTTGCAGCTGAAGATGATCAATCGATTTTTGGATATAACCTGAACCCTTCTTAGAGTCTTTTATAACGTAATCTTCTACAAATATTGTTCAGGATATCAGTTAAGTTTTAATATGTCGTGCCTCTATCTTGTAGATTTGCCAATTGTTGCTCTTGTTGGTGAGTTGCTACTCTGTGCAGATGATCTGGTGTGTGTTGTGCCCTGGCATTGCAGGAGGCTTGCTGTTGCTAATGTGTCATTTCCTGGTGATGTTGTCTCTCTGGATACTGATGTTCCCAGTGTTGTTGATGGTCTTTTCTGTGTTTCCAGCTCTAGTGTAGGTCAAATATGGACCCAGTTTCTCCTCAACTGCTTTACTGGTCTGGGTCTCAATTATGTATGAACTTGGCAATGGATTTTGCTGGGCTCCAGGTTTTCATGATTGGGTCCAGTATTTGTAGGCTCTGTCCTTCTAGCAGCTCAGGTAGGGATTGAGGATATTTGTTAAGTACTGACCTCCTTTTTCCTGTGCTTCAGTGAGATGTGTCCCACTTCCTGCTGGTCAATCAGAGGATGTATTTTGCTTGGCAGAGTGGTCTCATCTTTTCTTCCATTCAACAAGGGCTGCAGATGATTTCATGTCGGCCTTGAGAGTGACAATGAGGCAAGGTTTGGCTCTTCCCCTGTCTCTCAGCATTTCACTGGGGCTCTTCAATGATCTATGTTCATATACACCCAGGTCTTTCTGCTCCTGCATTCCCTTCAAAATTTCACCCCTTATTTTATATTGTCTCCATGTTCTCCCAGCAAAATGCATCACCTCACACTTCTCCACATTGAACATCATCTGCCACCTATCTGCCCACTCCACCAACTTGTCTATGTCCTCTTGAAGTCCCACACCGTCCTCCTCACTGTTCACAACACTCCCAAGCTTCATATCATCCACAAATTTTGAAATTGTCCCCTGCACACCAAGATCTAGATCATTAATATATATCAGGAAAAGCAAGGGTCCCAATACTGACCCCTGGGGAACTCCACTACAAACCTTCCTCCATACCAAAAAACATCCATTGACCATTACTCTCTGCTTCCTAATTTTCAGCCAATTTTGTATCCATGTTGCCACTGTCCCTTTTATTCCATGAGCAATAACTTTTCTCATAAGTCTGTTGTGTGACACGGTGTCAAATGCCTTTTGAAAGTCCATGTACACCACATCAACAGCGTTACTCTCATCGACATTTCCTACTACCTCTACAAAATACTCCAGAAAGTTAGTTAAACACAATTTCCCCTTTAGAAATCCACACTGGCTCTTCCTTATCAACCCATATTTTTTCCATGTGATGATGAATTCTATCCCAAATAATTGTTTCTAGAATCTTCCCCACACTGAAGTTAAATTGACTGGTGTAATTGCTGAGCTTATCCTTACAACCTTTTTTGAACAAGGGCGTAATGTTTGCAATTCTCCAGTCCTCTGGCATCTCCCCTGAGTCTAGGGAAGTCTGAAAGATTATGGCCAGTGCCCCTGCAATTTCTACTCTTCCTTCAATATCCTTGGATGCATCTCATCTGGTCCTGGTGTCTTGTCAACTTAAGTACCGACAGCCTATTCAACACTTCCCCCTTATCAGTTATGAACCCTTCTTGTGACAGAGTTTCCTTGTATGTCACCATGGCCTGGGTAGCATCTACCTCCTTGGTAAAGACGGATGCAAAGTATTAATTTAATACCTCAGCCGTGGCCCCTTTGTCCATGTATGAATTCCCTTTTAGGTCCCTAATCGGCCCCACTCCTCCTTTTCCCACCCTTTTACTATTTATATGCCTATAGAAGACTTTGGGATTCCCCTTTATGTTTGGCTGCCAGTCTTTTCTCATAATCCCTCTTCGCTTCTCTAATATGTTTGTTCACCTCCCCTCTGAACCTTCTGTATTCCTCTTGGTTCTCAATTGTATTTTCTGCCTGACACCTGTCATAAGCCCACTTTTTCTCCTTTATCTTAATTTCAATCTCCTTTTTCATCCAGGGAGCTCAGGATGTGTTTGCCCTACCTTTCCCTTTCGATGGGATATACCTTGACTGTGCCCAAACCAATTCTTTTTTGAAGGTAGCCCATTGTTCAGCTACAGTTTTTCCTGCCAATCTTTCATTCCAGTCTCTCCGGCCCAGCTCCGTTCTTGCCACATTGAAGTCAGCTCTTGTCCAGTTAATTATTTTTACTCTGGATTGCCCATCATCCTTTTCTATCATCATCCTAAACCGTACAATACAATGATCACTGTCTCCTAAATGCTCCCCAACTGACACTTGATCCACTTGGTCCACCTCATTCCCAAGATCCAGGTCCAACAGTGCGTTTTTCTTGTTGGATTGGACACATACTGCTGTAGAAAATTCTCCTGAACACAGTCTAGGAACTCTTGCCCCTCTCTGCCCTTTACACTACCACTGTCCCAGTCTACATTAAAGTCCCCCATTGTAACTACTCTATAATGCCTGCATCTCTCTGTAATTTCCCTGCAGATTTGTTCTTCTACGTCCTTCTCACTATTTGCCGGTCTGTAGACTACACTGAACAATGTAATTGCTCCCTTTTTGTTCCTTAGCTTGAGCCAAACTGATTCTGCCCTTGACCCCTCTGGGACACCCTCTTCCTCCAGCACTGCAATGCCCTCCTTAACCAGTACCTCCACCCCTCCTCCTTTCCTCCCTTTCTTATCTCTTCTGAACACCTTGTATCCGGGAATATTTAACACCCAGTTCTGTCCTTCCTTGAGCCAGGTCTCTGTTATCACCACAACAACATATTTCCTCATGGCAATCTGCACCTGTAACTCCCCAATCTTAGTTACTATACTCCGTGCATTCAGATATGTGCATAGTAACCCTGATTTAGATATTGTTACTTACCCCGACTTTACCTATTAACTTCCTATTCTCTATACTCATGCTGTCTGTCCCTCCCAGGTTTTTGTGCCCCCTGGTATTCCTCTCTAATATTTTCTCTTGGTTCCCACACCTCTGCCAAGTTAGTTTAAAGCCCTCCCAACAGCAGTAGCAAAACACTCTGCAAGGAACACAGTCCCAGCTCTGTTCAGAAGCAACCCGTCTGGCTTGTACAGGTGCCATCTACCCCCGAGCCAGACCCAATGTCCCAGGAACCTAAAGCCTTCCCTCCAGCATCATCTTTCCAGCCACACATTCATCTGCCTTACTGTCCGATTTCAGTACTGACTGGCACGTGGCGCTAGGAGGAATCCGGACATTACTACATTCCATCTCCTGCTTGCTAATTTTTTACCTAGCTCTCTAAATTCTGATTGCAGAACCACATCCCCCTTCCTACCTAAGTCACTGGTACCAATGTGGACCACAGCCTCTGTCTGATCACCCTCCCCCAGAAGAATATCCTGCAGCCGCTCAGTGACATCCTGGACACTGGCACCAGGGAGGCAGCACACCATCCTGGAGTCACATCTACAGCCACAGAAACACCTGTCTGTTCCCCTAACCATCCTGGAGTCACACCTACAGCCACAGAAACACCTGTCTGCTCCCCTAACCATCCTGGAGTCACATCTACAGCCACAGAAACACCTGTCTGCTCCCCTAACCATCCTGGAGTCACATCTACAGCCACAGAAACACCTGTCTGTTCCCCTAACCATCCTGGAGTCACATCTACAGCCACAGAAAACCTGTCTGTTCCCCTAACCATCCTGGAGTCACATCTACAGCCACAGAAACACCTGTCTGTTCCCCTAACCATCCTGGAGTCACATCTACAGCCACAGAAACACCTGTCTGTTCCCCTAACCATCCTGGAGTCACATCTACAGCCACAGAAACACCTGTCTGTTCCCCTAACCATCCTGGAGTCACATCTACAGCCACAGAAACGCCTGTCTGTTCCCCTAACCAATGAATCCCCTATCACTAAAGCTCTTCCTTTCTTCTTCCTCCCCTCCTGTACAGTCCAGCCGCTCGTGGTGCCACAAACTTGGCTCTAACTGCACTCCTCCGAGGAACCAGCACCTTCACCAGCTTCCGAAACGGAAAAGCAATTGTTAACTTAAAGAAAGACCAGACTTTCGATAGAATTTAATCCTCAATTTAACACTTAAACTCCCTCAGTCACCAGACTCCAACTGAAGCTCTCTACTGCAGCCAAACACAACACTCCAGTGCAGTCTCTTTCGATCTTTACACCCAGATCCTCTATCTCATGTCTCTCCTGTGATGACAGTCCAGATAGGCTCTTTTGCTGCTCCATTTCTCCCCCTGGCATCTATTTCAGAGAGAAATGGGAACGCTGAACCCTCAAGAGTCACCTGTGCAGTCTGGCTGGAGATTTACACAGATTCCTCTGGTAGATGAGCTCCAGTGGATGATGCTCACCCTCCGTGATGAATTTTCTCCTATAGAGATACATATGGATCTTTTCAAACCCAGACACAACTGTCAAAATCCCTCTTTCTATGTTGGCATACCTGGTCTCAGCTTGTATCAGGGCCACTCCCAGTCTTTTTATAGAAACTTCCACTTGCAGAGAGACAGGTTTTGTCTGTTGTAATGTGACAGACTTGTCTCCTGACATGTTACCTTTCGGAGTTTGTTGAAACTCCTGATGGTCTGACTCTGAGCTCTTGTACTCTAAATATTCTTTCAGCAGCTCCCCCAGGTTTACACCATGAAGAAGCTCATGTATCCGATCAAGTCAAGGGAACTTCTCAACTCTCTCGTATCTCTTGGGGTTTCTGTCCAGATAGCCAGGATTCAGTGTGGGCTCAGCTTAATTCTGTCAGGTGTATACACCATTCCCAAGATCTGGCATTCTCTCACTTTGACAATGCATTTGTCTGAATTTAACTTGATCCCAGTTTTCCTGCTTCTCTCCATGACATGTTGATAGTAGTCAAGATATTTTCCTTCTACATTATATATCTGGATATCACAGAAACTGGGATCAGGAGTAGGCCATTCGGCCCTTCGAGCCTGCTCTGCCATTCTATATGATTATGACTGATCCTCTATCTCAACGCCATATTCCCACTTTCTCTCCACACCCCTTGATGCCTCTAATATCCAAAAAATTATCAATTTCTATCTTGAATATACTCAGTGACCCGACCTCCACAACTTCTGTGGTAGAGAATTCCACAGGTTCACCACCCTGTGAATGAAGATATTTTTCCTCATCTCAGCCCTGAATTGTCTGGCCCGTGTCCAGAGACAGTGGCCCCTGGTTCTAGACTCCCCAGGCAGGGGAAACATCCTCCCCGCACTAGTCAGTCCAGCCCTGTTAGAATTTTATACATTTCAATCAGACCCCCTCTCATTCTTCTAAACTCTAGTGAATACAGGTCTAGTCAAACCAATCTCTACTCATACAACAGTCCTGCCATCCCTGGTATCAGCCTAGTGAACCTTCCCTGCACTCCCTTTATGACAAGTATATCCTTTCTTAAGTAGGGAGACCAAAACTGCGCACAATACTCCAGGTGTGGTCTCTCCAAGGCCTTTATAATTGCAGTAAGACACCCCTACTTCTGAACTCAAGTTCTCTCACAATGAAGGCCAACATACCATTTGCCTTCCTAACTGCTTGCTGCACCTGCCTGTTTACTTTCAGTGACTGGTGTACAAGTTTTACACCAAAGCGAATAACTTCACATTTATCCACGCTATACTGCATCTGCCATGTGTTTGTCCACACATGCAACTTGTCTAAATCACCCTGAAGCCTCCTTGCATCTTCCTCATAACCCCGCTTAGTTTTGTGTTATCAGCAAACTTGGAAATATTGCATTTGGTTCCCTCAGCCAAGTCATTTATATATATCGTGAATAGCTGGGGCCCAAGCACTGTTCCCTGCGAGACACCACTAGTCACCGCCTGTCATCCGGAAAAAGACCCTTTTATTCCCACTCTCTGCTTATGGTCTGTCACCCAATTCTCAGTCTATACCGGTATATTACCCCCAATCCCATGTGCTTTAACTTTGCCCACTAGACTCTTATGTGGGACCTTATCAAAAGCCTTCTTGAAATCCAAATACACCACATCCACTGGTTCTCCCTTATCTGTTCTACTAGTTACATCCTCAAAAAACTCCAGTCGATTAATTAAGCATGATTTCCCTTCCATAAACCCATGCTGACTTTGGCTAATCTCATTGATGCTTTCCAAGTGTTCTGTTACCACGTCTTTTATAATGGACTCCAGCATTTTCCTCACTACTATTGTTAGATTAACTGGTCAGTAATTCTCTGTTTTTTCTCTCCCCCCTTTTTTAAATAGTGGGTTTACATTTGGCACCCTCCAATCAGTAGGAACTGCTCCAGAGTCTATAGAATTTTAGAAGATGACCAATGTATCCAATATTTCCAGGGCCACTTCCTTTAGTACTCTGGGATGTAGATTATCAGGCCCGGGGGACTTTTCAGCCTTTAACCCTATTTAATTTCTCTAGCACCATTTTTTTACTAATACTGATTTTTTTCAATTCCTCCCTCTCACTAGATCCTTGGTTCCCTGACATTTCTGGGAAATTATTTGTGTCCTCATTTGTGAAGACAGAACCAAAATTTGTGTTCAATTCTTCTGCATTTCTTTGTTCCCCATTATAATTTCCCCAGTTTCTGACTGTAAGGGACCTACATATGTCTTCACTAATCTTTTTCTCTTCACATATTTATAGAAGCTTTTACAGTCAGGTTTTATGTTCCCTGCAAGTTTACTCTCATACTCCACTTTCCCCTTCTTGATCAATCTTTTTGTCCACTTTTGCTGAATTCTAAACTGCTCCCAATCCTCAGGCTTGTTGCTTTTTCTGGCAATTTTATATGTCTCCCCTTTGGGTCTAACACTATCCCTAATTTCTTTTGTAAGCCATGGTTGAGCCACATTTCCTGTTTTATTTTTGTGCCAGACATGAATGAATAATTGTTGTAATTCATGCATATATTCCTTAATATCATCTGCTATGCCACCTGCTCTTTCAGATCCCGTGTATGTACTTTCTCCTGGAACACACCCGAGCTCAGTTTAACACCTGAAGGTAGGTGCAGGAATTTGAACCATTCAAAGGTTGTTCAGTCTTGTCAACAGTGAAGATTCCACCTCTAGTTTCACGTTCCAGTTCCAGGCGCCATTTTGGGCACCAGGTTTGATGAAAACCTTTGCTGCTGCCAGTGCTAGTTTGACCTATTCCAGTGTTGGAATGGGCAGTGATCCCTCTTTATGGATTGATTAAGATCTTTGGGATCCAGGCAAATTCTTAGCCATCTATTTGTCTTCTGTCTCACCAGGATGGAATCTACCCAATCTCAGTGACTCTGGCAATCACCGCCTTTTCTTCCACCTCCTCAAGATCTCTTTAAGCTCCCCTTTTAGATCTATTGGTGTTTTCTGTGGGGGATGAAGTGCTGGCTTCATTATTGGGTCAGTGATGATGTGATACTTAAAATCTTCAAAATATCCAACTATCTCATCGAAACACTCTGAGGGCATTTGCACCAGATCGTTTCAGTGGGTGGACTCTCTTCCATCCTCAGTGTCACCTCCTCCTCCTCATGGTTTCCTGGGATAATCTGCAGCTCTTGACAATGCTCAACCTTAGGATAACAGGACCGTCAGTGTCAGGGCTGCCGACCGCCCAGTGAATGTCTTTTCCTTTGTGTGTGTTTGGGATTGGGCAACCTTTCTAAGTGCACTACTGAGCTTGCCATAGTCTTGTGACTTTGTTATGAGGTAAGCTGACTATAGACTGCCATTTCTATCCAGTTCAATGAAGCCACTCACAGGGACATACACTGATGAAGATTGCTGTCCTTATACATCAAATATGATGTCATGAAGTGAAGAAAAATACAATTTGGAACCCTGGGAATTTGCAGAGAAGACGCTGAGAACTCAGGAACACAGAAAGGTTCAAATCTGTAAAAACGCTTCTGAAAATAAAGACATCGGCCAGGATTTTATGGTGCCTCCTGCATGGGAGGATATTACGGTCCTGCCAAACTGAATGGAGATTTAAATGGCTCATCTCAACCATTGGGGGAGACATGCCACAGGGGGGCTGTAAAATTCTGTCCATAAAGCAAAACTGTAAAAAGCATACTGGCTACAGAAAAGACAGAGCCGAGAAAGACCCACAGAAAGGTTCAAATCTACAGAAAGCTACTAAAAATATGACAAAGGAAAAGCACTGAGCTACAGTAAAAGTAAAAAGGAAACATAGACAAAGGCTGCGCATAAATTAGTGAATAAAATGGACAATAAATTTTCCAAACCCATCTCTAGTCAAATTGAAAAGTGATGCATGGCAAAACTGGCAGTTTTTCCACTCACAATGGCAACCCTATGAGATTGCAACAGACTTAATTTACAAGCTTGAACTGCTTAGAGTAGCCACACTGTTAACATATCTGTGGACAGACAACTACAAATTATAAACCACCCTCAATCTAACAGACGAGAAAGAAAAAAGATGACAGAGGTTTTGAAAGCTTTGAACGCATATTTTGAACTCCACATGAATGTTACATATGCACATTATCTATTCAATACTAGAGTTCAGAGTGAAAATGAGACCATTGAACGATATGTGACAGCAGTAATGCAGCTGGCAGAATCATGTAAATTTGGATACCTGAAAGATAACCTGATTAAAGATCGAATTGTCTTAGGCCTAAGAGATCCCACAGTGACAACAAGTCTGCTGAAAGGTGACAAACTGATACTAAAGAATCACAGAAACACAGATCGTTGCAGTGCAGAAGGAGGCCATTCAGCCCATCGTGCCTACACTGGCTCTCTGTGCATTTTAACTTCATGCCAATTTCCTGCCTTTTCCCTGTAACCCTGCACATTGTTTCTATTTAAATAATCATCTAATGTCCTCTTGAATGCCTCGATTGAACCTGCCTCCACCACACTTCCAGGCCGTGCATTCCACTGTGTGAAAATGTTTTTTCTCATCTCGCATTTGCTTCTTTTGCAAATCACTTTAAATCTGTGCCCTCTGGTTCTGGATCCTTTTACGAGCGGGAACAGTTTCTCCCTTTCCAATCTGTCCAGCCCCCTCATGATTTTTAAAACTTCTATCAAATCTCGTCTGAGCCTTCTCCTCTCCAAGGAGAACAGTCCCAACCTCTCCAATCTACCCTCATAACTGAAGTGTCTCATCCCTGGAACCATCCTTGTAAACCTTTTCTGCACTCTCTCCAATGTGTTCACATTCTTCCTATAATGTGGCTCCCAGAACTGTACACAATATACCAGCTGAGGTCTAACTGGTGTCTTATATCAACTCATCATAACCTCCCTGCTCTTGTACTCTATGTCCCTATGAAATGCCAGTGAGAGCATGTGTCTGGCAGGGCAGAGCAGGGGGTTCATTGTGCTGGGACACATTACAGGCTGAAAGAGTAGAGCGATCAGACAGAAAGGGCAAGATGCAGACACTGCAGAGAATAACATGCACAGGAAAAGAAGGATTGGTCAGCATGGGGGAAGCAGTGTTTCAACTGCAAGAAACAGAATCATTTCACACACAAGCAAGACAAGCTGATAGAGACGGCCGCAGGAGAGATATCAGCAAATCAATCTGACTGAATATACCAATCAACCGGATGGCCCTGTCAAGTGGATAGGAGACAGATGGTTTGTGACTGTGAGAATGACAGCAGAGGGAAAATATCAAGTGAACAAGAAGTGTCAGACGGACACTGGTGCTTCATGGAACATCATAACCTTCACCGACCTGTGCAAAACGGCTCAACATGGTGATCAAAAACTGGAGCCCTGGAAAGTGAGTTTGAGGCTATATGATGGCATGATACTCGGATCGAGAGGACAAATTAGTCTGAGAGCCCAATGCAATGGCAGAAAGGAAGATCTAAAGTTCCAGATCATAGACGGGTCACAACAGCTGCTCATCCCAGCTGGAGCAAGTCTAAAGCTGGGACTGGTAACCCTGACCATGCCAACAGAGATTCACAATGTGTCACAGCACACACCACCACTGACCACTGAACAGATCTTTGAGGAGCACAAAGATGTGTCTACAGGTTTTGGGTGCTGATATGGAGAATATTATCTCAAACTAGATCGAGAGTGTAAGACCAACTCAGCATCTGCTGAGAGGAGTTCCAGCTGTCCTCAAGTCAAACCTAAAAAACAAGGTAGAAGAGCTGGAAAAGAGGGGAGGGATCAAGAAAGTGAAAACTCCGACAGGCGGGATTATCAGCTCGGGAACAGTGAAACCACCTGGAAAGCTGTGAGTGTGCGTCAACCCAAAGGATCTAAATAAAGCGCTGAAGAGATCTCACTGCCCCATGCCAACCATCGAAGCAATTTTCATGTATTTGAGAAGGTAAAGTCTTTACTACTCTGGATGCAAAGGATGGTTATGGGCGAGTGAAGCTGGGTGAGAGCAGCAGCTCTTTGGGAGATGCAGATGGTTGAAAATGCCGCTTGGCATTTCCATGGCTCCAGTAGATTATCGACATAGACAGTGTGGCAGACTCAGTGATTTTCCCCGAGTGGAAGCCATAGTGGATGATCTACTAGTCTGTGGACCTAGAGACTCAATGGAAGAAGCTATAACTGACTATGATCAGAATTTATTGCGTGGATATGGAATTGGCTGAGGGATAGAAACAGAAAGTAATGGTCAATGGATGTTTTTTAGGCTGGAGGAAGGTTTGTACTGGAGTTCCCCAGGGGTCGGTATTGGGACCCTTGCTTTTCCTGATATATATTAATGATCTAGATCTTGGTGTGCAGAGAGTATTTTCAAAGTTTGTGGATGATATGAAGATTGGGAGTGTTGTGAACAGTGAGGAGGACGGTGTGGAACTTCAAGAGGACATAGACAAGTAGATGGAGTGGGCTGATAGGTGGCAGATGAAGTTCAATGTGGAGAAATGTGAGGTGATGCATTTTGCTGGGAGAACATGGAGACAATATAAAATAAGGGGTACAAGTCATAAGGGGTGCAGGAGCAGAGGAACCTGGGTGTTCAGACAGGTAGACCACGGATGAAGCTGGGACTAGACCCCTTCACTAGAGCAGGAACTGATTATCTTGTCACTGTAGAATATTATTCTGACTACTCGGGGTTAGACCAGCTGACTTGAATGAAGAAACAAATAGCAAAATGCCTGAAAGTGCCTGAGACGTTACCTTGTTCCAGACAATGTGACGAGTGACAATGGCTCTCAGGTTACAAGTTTTTTAAAATTCATTCACAGGATCTGGGCGTCACTGGTTGGACCAGCATTTATTGCCCATCCCTAGTTGCCCCTTGAGAAGGTGGTGGCTTCTTGAACCGCTGCAGTCCATGTGGTGTAGGTACACCCACAGTGCTGTTAGGGAGGGAGTTCCAGGATTTTGTCCATGTGGTGTAGGTACACCCACAGTGCTGTTAGGGAGGGAGTTCCAGGATTTTGTCCATGTGGTGTAGGTACACCCACAGTGCTGTTAGGGAGGGAGTTCCAGGATTTTGTCCATGTGGTGTAGGTACACCCACAGTGCTGTTAGGGAGAGAGTTCCAGGATTTTGTCCGTGTGGTGTAGGTACACACACAGCTGTTAGGGAGGGAGTTCCAGGATTTTGTCCGTGTGGTGTAGGTACACCCACAGTGCTGTTAGGGAGGGTGTTCCAGGATTTTGTCCATGTGGTGTAGGTACACCCACAGTGCTGTTAGGGAGGGAGTTCCAGGATTTTGTCCATGTGGTGTAGGTACACCCACAGTGCTGTTAGGGAGGGAGTTCCAGGATTTTGCCCCAGCGACAGTGAAGGAACGGTGATATATTTCCAAGTCAGGATGCTGAATGACTTGCAGGAGAACTTCTTGGTGGTGGTGTTCCCAGCTATCTGCTGCTCTTCTCCTTTGAGATGTTAGTGGTTGTGGGTTTGGAAGGTGCTGTCAAAGGAGCCTTGGTGAGTTTCTGCAGTGCATCTTGTAGATGGTACACACTGAGTGTTGTGGGAGCTGCACTCATCCAGGCAAGGGTGGAGTATTCCATCACACTTTGGGAAGTCAGGAGGTGAGTTACTCATCGCAGGATTCCTAGCCTCTGACCTGCTCTTGTAGCCATAGTATTTATATAGCTAGTCCAGTTCAGTTTCTGGTCAATGGTAACCCCCAGGATGTTGATAGTGGGGGATTCAGTGATGGTAATGCCACTGAACATCAAGGGGGTATGGGTTGATTCTCTCTTGTTGGAGATGGTCATTGCCTGACACTTGTGTGGTGTGAATGTTACCTGCCGCTTGTCAGCCCCGAGCCTGGATATTGTCCAGGTCTTGCTGCATTTGGACATGGACTGCTTCAGTATCTGAGGAGTTGTGAATGGTGCTGAACATTGTGCAATCATCAGCGAACATCCCCACTTCTGAGCTTATGATGGAAGGAAGGTCATTGATGAAGCAGCTGAAGATGGTTGGGCTGAGGACACTAACCTGAGGAACTCCTGCAGTGATGTCCTGGAGCTGAGATGACTGACCTCCAACAACCACAACCATCTTCCTTTGTGCTGGGTATGACTCCAACCAGCGGAGAGCTGTCCCCGATTCCCATTGACTCCAGTTTTGCTCGGGCTCCTTGATGCCACACTCGGTCAAATGCTGCCTTGGTGTCAAGGGCAGTCACTCTCACCTCACCTCGGGAACTCAGCTTTTTTGTCCGTGTTTGAACCAAGGCTGTAATGAGGTCAGGAGCTGAGTGGCCCTGGCAGAACACAAACTGGGTGTCAGTGAGCAGGTTATTGTTAAGCAAGTGCTGCTTGATAGCTCTGTTGGTGACCCCTTCCATTACTTTACTGATGATGGAGAGTAGACTGATGGGGCAGTAATTGGCCGGGTTGGATTTGTCCTGCTTTTTGTGTACAGGACATACCTGGGCAATTTCCCACATAGCCGGGTAGACACCAGTGTTGTAGCTGTACTGGAACAGCTTGGCTAGGGGCGCGGCAAGTTCTGGGGCACAAGTCTTCAGTACTATTGCTGGAATATTGTCAGGGCCCATAGCCTTTGCAGTGTCCAGCACCTTCAGCTGTTTCTTGATATCACAGGGAGTGAATCAAATTGGCTGAAGACTGGCATCTGTGATGTAGTCATCGGTCAGTAGTGGTGCTACCGAGCCACTCTCAGTGATGGAAATTGAAGTCCCCCACCCAGAGTACATTCTGTGCCCTTCCCACCCTCAGTGCTTCCTCCAAGTGGTGTTTAACATGGAGGAGGCACTGATTCACCAGCTGAGGGAGGGTGGTACATGGTAATCAGCAGGAGGTTTCCTTGTCCATGTTTGACCTGATGCCATGAGACTTCATGGGGTCTGGAGTCAATGTTGAGGATCCCCAGGGCAACTCCCTCCTGACTGTATACCACTGTGTCCCCACCTCTGCTGTGTCTGTCCTGCCGGTGGGACAGGACATACCCAGGGATGGTGATGGTGGTGTCTGGGACATTATCTGTAAGGTATGATTCTGTGAGGATGACTATGTCAGGCTGTTGATGACTAGTCTGTGAGACAGCTCTCCCAATTTTGGCACTAGCCCCCCAGATGTGAGTAAGGGGGACTTTGCAGGATCAACAGGGCTGAGTTTGCTGTTGTTGTTCTGGTCCCTGGGTAAATGCCGGGTGGTCCATCCGGGTTCATCCCTTTATTGTGACTTTGTAGCAGTTTGTTGCAACTGAGTGTCTGGCTCGGACATTTCAGAGTCAACCACATTGTTGTGGGTCTGGAGCCAGACCAGGTAAATACAGCAGATTAAAACAGAATTATGTGGAAAAACTCAGCAGGTCTGGCAGCATCGACAGAGAAGAAAAGAGTTGATGTTTCGAGTCCTCATGACCCTTCGACAGAACTGACCTTTCATTACAAGGAGGGGGAAATATGAGCTGGTTTAAGTTGGGGGGTGGGGGGGAGAAGTGGAGGGGGGGTTGTTAGGATAGGAGCCGATCATCAAAAGATGTCACAGACAAAAGAACAAAAGACACAGAGGTGTTGAAGTTGGTGACATTATCTAAACGAATGTGCTAATTAAGAATGGATGGTAGGGCACTCAAGGTACAGCTCTAGTGGGGGTGGGGGGAGCATAAAAGACTTAAAAATAATGGAAATAGGTGGGAAAAGAAAAATCTATATAAATTATTGTAAAAAAACAAAAGGAAGAGGGAAACAGAAAGGGGGTGGGGATGGAGGAGGGAGCTCACGACCTAAAGTTGTTGAACTCAATATTCAGTCCGGAAGGCTGTAAGGTGCCTAGTCGGAAGATGAGGTGTTGTTCCTCCAGTTTGCGTTGGGCTTCACTGGAACAATGCAGCAAGCCAAGGACAGACATGTGGGCAAGAGAGCAGGGTGGAGTGTTAAAATGGCAAGCGACAGGGAGGTTTGGGTCATTCTTGCGGACAGACCGCAGGTGTTCTGCAAAGCGGTCGCCCAGTTTACGTTTGGTCTCTCCAATGTAGAGGAGACCACATTGGGAGCAACGAATGCAGTAGACTAAGTTGGGGGAAATGCAAGTGAAATGCTGCTTCACTTGAAAGGAGTGTTTGGGTCCTTGGACGGTGAGGAGAGAGGAAGTGAAGGGGCAAGTATTGCATCTTTTGCGTGGGCATGGGGAGGTGCCATAGGTGGGGGTTGAGGAGTAGGGGGTGATGGAGGAGTGGACCAGGGTGTCCCGGAGGGAGCGATCCCTACGGAATGCCGATAAGGGGGGTGAAGGGAAGATGTGTTTGGTGGTGGCATCATGCTGGAGTTGGCGGAAATGGCGGAGGATGATCCTTTGAATGCGGAGGCTGGTGGGGTGATAAGTGAGGACAAGGGGGACCCTATCATGTTTCTGGGAGGGAGGAGAAGGCGTGAGGGCGGATGCGCGGGAGATGGGCTGGACACGGTTGAGGGCCCTGTCAACGACCGTGGGTGGAAATCCTCGGTTAAGGAAGAAGGAGGACATGTCAGAGGAATTGTTTTTGAAGGTAGCATCATCGGAACAGATGCGACGGAGGCGAAGGAACTGGGAGAATGGGATGGAGTCCTTACAGGAAGCGGGGTGTGAGGAGCTGTAGTCGAGGTAGCTGTGGGAGTCGGTGGGTTTGTAATGGATATTGGTGGACAGTCTATCACCAGAGATTGAGACAGAGAGGTCAAGGAAGGGAAGGGAAGTGTCAGAGATGGACCACGTGAAAATGATGGAGGGGTGGAGATTGGAAGCAAAATTAATAAATTTTTCTAAGTCCCGACAAGAGCATGAAGCGGCACCGAAGTAATCATCGATGTACCGGAGAAAGAATTGTGGAAGGGGACCGGAGTAGGACTGGAACAAGGAATGTTCCACATACCCCATAAAGAGACAGGCATAGCTGGGGCCCATGCGGGTACTCATAGCCACACCTTTTATTTGGAGGAAGTGAGAGGAGTTGAAGGAGAAATTGTTCAGTGTGAGAACAAGTTCAGCCAGACGGAGGAGAGTAGTGGTGGATGGGGATTGTTCGGGCCTCTGTTCGAGAAGAAGCTAAGGGCCCTCAGACCATCCTGGTGGGGGATGGAGGTGTAGAGGGATTGGACGTCCATGGTGAAGAGGAAGCGGTTGGGGCCAGGGAACTGGAAATTGTTGATGTGACGTAAGGTGTCGGAGGAATCACGGATGTAGGTGGGAAGGGACTGGACAAGGGGAGAGAGAAGGGAGTCAAGATAACGAGAAATGAGTTCTGTGGGGCAGGAGCAAGCTGACACGATCGGTTTACCGGGGCAGTTCTGTTTGTGGATTTTGGGTAGGAGATAGAAGCGGGCCGTCCGAGGTTGGGCGACTATCAGGTTGGAAGCTGTGGGAGGAAGATCTCCAGAGGAGATGAGGTCAGTGACAGTCCTGGAAACAATGGCTTGATGTTCAGTGATGGGGTCATGGTCCAGGGAGAGGTAGGAGGAAGTGTCTGTGAGTTGACACTCAGCCTTGAACCTACCGGAGGCTGAGCGTCAACTCACAGACACATCCTCCTACCTCTCCCTGGACCATGACCCCATCACTGAACATCAAGCCATTGTTTCCAGGACTGTCACTGACCTCATCTCCTCTGGGGATCTCCCTCCCACAGCTTCCAACCTGACAGTTGCCCAAACTCGGACGGCCCGCTTCTACCTCCTACCCAAAATCCACAAACAGGACTGTCCTGGTAGACCGATCGTGTCAGCTTACTCCTGCCCCACGGAACTCATTTCTCGTTATCTTGACTCCCTTCTCTCTCCCCTTGTCCAGTCCCTTCCCACCTACACCCTGGTCCACTCCTCCATCACCCCCTACTCTTCAACCCCCTCCTATGGCACCAACCCATGCCCACGCAAAAGATGTAACACCTGCCCCTTCACTTCCTCTCTCCTCACCGTCCAAGGGCCCAAACACACCTTTCAAGTGAAGCAGCATTTCATTTGCATTTCCCTCAACTTAGTCTACTGCATTCGTTGCTCCCAATGTGGTCTCCTCTACATTGGAGAGACCAAACGTAAACTGGGCGACCGCTTTGCAGAACACCTGCGGTCTGTCCGCAAGAATGACCCAAACCTCCCTGTCGCTTGCCATTTTAACACTCCACCCTGCTCTCTTGCCCACATGTCTGTCCTTGGCTTGCTGCATTGTTCCAGTGAAGCCCAACGCAAAACTGGAGGAACAACACCTCATCTTCCGACTAGGCACCTTACAGCCTTCCGGACTGAATATTGAATTCAACAACTTTAGGTCGTGAGCTCCCTCCCCCATCCCCACCTCCTTTCTGTTTCCCCCTTCCTTTTGTTTTTTTTACAATAATTTATATAGCTTTTTGTTTTCCCACCTATTTCCATTATTTTTAAGTCTTTTATGCCCCCCCATCCCCACTAGAACTGTACCTTGAGTGCCCTACCATCCATTCTTAATTAGCACATTCGTTTAGATAATATCACCACCTTCAACACCTCTGTGTCTTATGTTCTTTTGTCTGTGACATCTTTTGATGATCGGCTCCTATCCTAACAACACTCCCCTCCACTTCTCCCCCCCCACCCCCCCAACTTAAACCAGCTCATATTTCCCCCTCCTTGTAAAGAAGGTCAGTTCTGTCGAAGGGTCATGAGGACTCGAAACATCAACTCTTTTCTTCTCCACCGATGCTGCCAGACCTGCTGAGTTTTCCAGGTAATTCTGCTTTTGTTTTGGATTTCCAGCATCCGCAGTTTTTTATTTTTATAAATACAGCAGATTTCCTTTCCTAATGGGCATTCGTGAACCAGATGGGTTTTTACAACAATCAACAATCGCTTCATAGTCATCATTAGACTCTTAATTCCAGGTTTTTATTGAATTCAAACCCGGATCCTCAGAGTATTACCCTTGGTCTCTGGGTTACCAGTCCAATTACAATAACACCTATGCCATTGTCTCCCCTAATTAGTTCCTATTTACAGATACTTATAGATAACAAAACAATACATAACATCCATCTCACTCCCTCCATCTTTCCCATCACTCTTTATTCTATCCAATCTCTCTCTCCCTCTCTCTTCCCTCACACTGTCACTCACCTTCCTTCACTCTTTCTCTCTACTCCCCTCTCTTTCACAGTCTCCCTCTCCTCCTGCCTTCTTTAACCTCTCCCTCCAACCCTCTCATTCTCTCTCCCCCACATTATACTGCACTGGCTTCCTCTCTCTCTCTCTCTCTACAGCTACTATCCCTCCTTGTCCCCTCTCACACTCCCTTTCCCTCTCACTTTTCTCACCCTCAACATTCCCATCTGTCATCCCCCTCCTCTTCTTCTGCGTTTGCTGCCCTCTCTAAAGGACATACAGAGTAGGTGAACGTTTATAACTGAAACACAGGAACATGGTGAAAATCGACACAGCTGTTGACAGCTCCACTCAGAGCGAGCTGAACTGAGTTTCCTCATCTACTGAAGGAAGTGAATGTTCTGTATGTCATCTGTTTATTGTGTTAACATTTTCCTCTTTTAGGTACAAGTGCAATGTTAGCAGATAACCTAAAAAAAATAACGCATGGAACAATACACCAAACTGTGCAGCTCCCTCTGCACCACAACATCAGTGACCCAACTGAACTGTTTAGTTTGGAGTGGAGAATCATTCAGAATAAGACAGCAAGAGCCATCCTCATATTCTCCCCAAACTCGCCTGCTCCATATATCTCAGAGACCTTTAAAAACCGAGTGAACTTCTCCAAGTCCAAAGCTGAATTATCGCTTAAAAATATCCAGCTGGCTGATGAAGGACTGTATGAACTGGAAGTCACCAAGTCGGATGGGAAATCTTGGAAATGCTCTGTTTTTCTGACAGTCAATGGTAAATTGATTTCACTTCTCAATCTATGTTGTGTGGTCACTTCCTGAGGGGCAAGTTGTTTAACACTGTGCTCGGTGCTGATACTGATGGAAACAATGACAGGATGTGTGGTAGAGGCCGTGCACAAAACCAACAGATGTAACGGGGAATGGAACGAAAGTGGAGTTAAAGCCACAACCAGTCATTAATCCGAGAAGCACAAAATCACTCACCCAGTCAGGCCGCTGATACCCTCAAGAGAAGCAAATCCACTGAGGGGAACATTGACCCACCCTCTCCCTGTAACCCTGCACAACCCACCCTCTCCCTGTAACCCTGCACAACCCACCCTCTCCCCATAACCCTGCACAACCCACCCTCTCCCCATAACCCTGCACAACCCACCCTCTCCCCATAACCCTGCACAGCCCACCCTCTCCCCATAACCCAGCACAACCCACCCTCTCCCCATAACCCTGCACAACCCACCCTCTCCCCATAACCCTGCACAACCCACCCTCTCCCCATTACCCTGCACAACCCACCCTCTCCCCATTACCCTGCACAACCCACCCTCTCCCCATAACCCTGCACAACCCACCCTCTCCCCATAACCCAGCACAACCCACCCTCTCCCCATTACCCTGCACAACCCACCCTCTCCCCATTACCCTGCACAACCCACCCTCTCCCCATTACCCTGCACAACCCACCCTCTCCCCATTACCCTGCACAACCCACCCTCTCAGCTAGTAATCCATTTCCATTTTGAAACCCTCGAATGACTCTGTCTCCTCCACACTCCATTTCCAATCCTAACCAGTCACTGGCCAGTCCTGCCCCTCCCCAACCCATCCCCCACCCCGACACCCTCCCCCACCACCAGCCACCCCCATCCCCAACACCCTCCCCCCACCCTCACCGCCACCTACCCCCACCCACCCTGACCCCCTCCCCTCACACTCCCCCCATCCCCACCCTCACCCACCCTCCCCCCGACACTCCCCCACCACAACCCGCACCCACCTACCCCCACCCCTTACACCCTCCCCCACCCTCACCGCCAGCCACCTCCACCCAGCCCCTCCCCCTCCCCCCACCCTTTCCCCTCTCACCCCCACCCCGACACCCCTCCCCCGACACACCCACCCCCGATACCCCCACTGTCGACACCCTCCCCCCACCGTTCCCCACAAAACCCCTCCCCCAACCCCCACGCTGCCCAGGTCTGCCAGCTGCCCAGGCCTATCCATTCGCATGCCTGCCCACTACTCAGGCCGTCCCAGTGTCCAGGCCAGCTCGTAGCCCAAGCTTATCCACTCCCAGGCTTACCCTCTCCCTGGCCTGCCGGCTGCCCAGGCCTGCTTGCCTTCCAAGCCTATTCGCTGCTCAGGCCTGCAAATTCCCAGGCCTACCCTCTCCCAGCCCTGCCCACTCCCAGGCCTAGCCAGTCGCAGGCATGCCCACTCCCAGGCCTATCCACTTCCAAGCACTGCCCACTCCCAAGCCTATCCACTCCCAGGCCTATCCACTCCCAGGCCTACCCAGTCCCAGGCCTATCCACTCCCAGGCCTATCCACTCCCAGGCCTATCCACTCCCAGGTCTACCCACTCCCAGGCCTATCCACTCCCAGGCCTACCCACTCCCAGGCCTATCCACTCCCAGGCCTATCCACTCCCAGGCCTATCCACTCCCAGGCCTATCCACTCCGAGCCCTGCCCACTCCCAGGCCTATCCACTCCGATCCCTGCCCACTCCCAGGCCTATCCACTCCGAGCCCTGCCCACTCCCAGGCCTATCCACTCTGAGCCCTGCCCACTCCCAGACATCCCACTCCCAGACCTACCCATTTCCAGGCCGATCCACTCCCAGGCCTGCCCATTCCCAGCCCTGCCCATTCCCAGCCCTGCCCACTCCCAGGCATGCCCACTGCCAGGCCTGTTTGCTGCCCAGGCATGCCCACTCCCAGGACAGCTTGCTGCCCAGGCCTACCCACTCCCAGGCCTACCCACTTCCAAGCACTGCCCACGCCCAGAGCTGCCCACTCCCAGACCTGCCCACTCCCAGCCCTACCCACTCCCAGGCCTATCCACTCCCAGGCTTACCCACTCTTAGATCTGCCCACTCCCAGACCTGCCCACTCCCACGCCTACCCACTCCCAGGCATGCCCACTCCCAGGCCTGTTCACTGCCCAGGCCTACCCACTCGTATGGCCTGCTTGCTGCACATGCCTACCCACTCCCAGGCTTACCGACTCTCAGATCTGCCCACTCCCAGCCCTGCCCAGTCCCAGCCCTGCCCACTCGCAGCCCTATCCATTCCCAAACCTGCCCACTCCCAGCCCAACCCACTCCCAGGCATGCCCACTCCCAGGCATGCCCACTGCCAGGCCTGTTTGCTGCCCAGGCCTAGCCACTCCCAGGACAGCTTGCTGCCCAGGCCTACCCACTCCCAGGCCTACCCACTTCCAAGCACTGCCCACGCCCAGAGCTGCCCACTGCCAGGCCTGCCCATTCCCAGACCTACCCACTCCCAGGCCTATCCACTCCCAGGCCTAACCACTCCCAGGCCTACCCACTCCCAGGCTCACCCACTCTCAGATCTGACCACGCCCAGCCCTGCCCAGTCCCAGCCCTGCCCACTCCCAGGCCTATCCACTCCCAGGCCTGCCCACTCCCAGGCCTATCCACTCCCAGGCCTATCCACATCCAAACCTGCCCACTCTCAGCCCTGCCAATTCCCAGCCCTGCCCACTCCAAGACCTAAACACTCCCAGGTCTACGCACTCCTGGGCATGCCCACTCCCAGGCCTATGCACTCCCAGGCCTGTTCACTGCCCAGACCTACCCACTCCCAGGCCTGCTCGCTACCCAGGCACATCCACTCCCAGGCCTACCCACTCCCAGGCTTAACCACTCCCAGCCCTGCCCATTCCTAGCCCTGCCCACTCCCACGCCTACCCACTCCCAGGCATGCCCACTCCCAGGCCTGTTCACTGCCCAGGCCTACCCACTTGTATGGCCTGCTTGCTGCACATGCCTACCCACTCCCAGGCTTACCCACTCTCAGATCTGCCCACTCCCAGCCCTGCCCAGTCCCAGCCCTGCCCACTCGCAGCCCTATCCATTCCCAAACCTGCCCACTCCCAGCCCAACCCACTCCCAGGCATGCCCACTCCCAGGCATGCCCACTGCCAGGCCTGTTTGCTGCCCAGGCCTAGCCACTCCCAGGACAGCTTGCTGCCCAGGCCTACCCACTCCCAGGCCTACCCACTTCCAAGCACTGCCCACGCCCAGAGCTGCCCACTCCCAGACCTGCCCACTCCCAGCCCTACCCACTCCCAGGCCTATCCACCCCCAGGCCTATCCACTCCCAGGTCTACCCACTCCCAGGCTTACCCACTCTTAGATCTGCCCACTCCCAGACCTGCCCACTCCCAGCCCTGCCCTCTCCCAGGCCTGTCCATTCCCAGACCTACCCACTCCCAGGCCTATCCACTCCCAGGCCTATCCACTCCCAGGCCTATCCACTCCCAGGCCTGCCCACTCCCAGGCCTATCCACTCCCAGGCCTACCCACTGCCAGGCTCACCCACTCTCAGATCTGACCACGTCCAGCCCTGCCCAGTCCCAGCCCTGCCCACTCCCAGGCCTATCCACATCCAAACCTGCCCACTCCCAGCCCAAACCACTGCCAGGCCTACCCATTCCCAGGCCTATCCACTTCCAGGCCTATCCACTCCCAGGTCTGCCCACTCCCAGCCCTGCCCACTCCAAGACCTAAACACTCCCAGGCCTACGCACTCCCGGGCATGCCCACTCCCAGGCCTATGCACTCCCAGGCCTGTTCACTGCCCAAGCCCACTCCCAGACCTGCCCACTCCCAGCCCTGCCCTCTCCCAGGCCTGCCCACTCCCAGGCCTATCCACTCCCAGGCCTACCCACTCCCAGGCTTGTTCGCTGCCCAGGCCTGCCAGTGGCAGTCCTAACCCCTCCCAGGCATGCCCACTCCCAGGCCTAACCACTCCCAGGCGTGTTCGCTGCCCAGGGCTACGTACTCCCAGGCCTACCCACACCCAGGCGTGTTCGCTGCCCAGGCCTACCTACTCCCAGGCCTGCTTGCTGTCTAGGCCTACCCACTCTCAGGCCTATCCACTCCCAGGCCTATCCACTCCCAAACCTGCCCACTCCCAGCCCAGCCCAATCCCAGGCCTATCCACTCCCAGGCCAACCCACTCCCAGGCCTACCCACTCCCAGGCCTAACAACTCCCAGCCCTGCCCATTCACAGCCCTTCCCACTCCCAGGCCTACTCACTACCAGGCCTGTTTACTGCCCAGGCCTACCCACTCCCAGACCTGCCCACTCCCAGCCCTGCCCACTCCCAGGCCTACCCACTCCCAGACCTGCCCACTCCCAGCCCTGCCCACTCCCAGGCCTACCCACTCCCAGACCTGCCCACTCCCAGCCCTGCCCACTCCCAGGACTACCCACTCCCAGGCCTACCCACTCCCAGGCATGCCCACTCCCAGGCCAACCCACTCCCAGGCCTACCCACTTCCAGGCCTACACACTCTCGGCCCTGCCCACTCCCAGAACTGCCCACTCCCAGACCTGCCCACTCCCAGCCCTGCTCACTCTGAGCCCTGGCCATTCTCAGCCCTGCCCACTCCCAGGCCTACCCACTTCCAGCACTGCCCACTCCCAGGCCTACCCACTCCCAGACCTGCCCACTCCCAGCTCTGCCCACTCCCAGGCCTACCCACTCCCAGGCCTACCCACTCCCAGGCATGCCCACTCCCAGGACTACCCACTCCCAGGCCTACCCACTTCCAGGCCTACACACTCTCGGCCCTGCCCACTCCCAGAACTGCCCACTCCCAGACCTGCCCACTCCCAGCCCTGCTCACTCTGAGCCCTGACCATTCTCAGCCCTGCCCACTCCCAGGCCTACCCACTTCCAGCACTGCCCACTCCCAGAGCTGCCCACTCCCAGATCTGCAAACTCCCTGCCCAGCCCAGTCCCCAACCGGTCTACCCCCTGGCCTATCCACTCCCAGGCCTACCGACTCCCAAGCCTACCCACTCCCAGACCCGTTCACTGCCCAGACCTACACACTGCCAGGCCTATCCACTCCCAGGCCTACCCACACCCAGGTGTGTTCGCTGCCCAGGGCTACCTACTCCCAGGCCTGCTTGCTGTCTAGGCCTACCCACTCTCAGGCCTATCCACTCCCAGGCCTATCTACTCCCAAACCTGCCCACTCCCAGCCCAGCCCACTCCCAGGCCTACCCACTCCCAGGCCTAACCACTCCAAGGCCTACCCACTCTCAGCCCTGCCCATTCTCAGCTCTGTCCACTCCCAGACCTGCCCACTCCCAGCTCTGCCCACTCCCAGACCTGCCCACTCCCAGCTCTGCCCACTCCCAGACCTGCCCACTCCCAGGACTATCCACTCACAGGCCTACCCATTCCCAGGCCTACCCACTTCCTGCACTGCCCACTCCCAGCCCTGCCCACTCCCTGCAGTACCCACTCCCAGACCTGCACACTCAGCCCTGACCATTCCCAGCCTTGCCCACTCCCAGCCCTGCCCACTCCCAGACCTGCACACTCAGCCCTGACCATTCCCAGCCTTGCCCACTCCCAGCCCTGCCCACTCCAAGACCTACACACTCCCAGGCATGCCCATTCCCAGGCCTACCCACTCCCAGGCCTGCCCACTCCCAGGCCTACCCACTCCCAGGCCTACACACTCCCAGCCCTGCCCACTTCCAGAACTGCCCACTCCCAGACCTGCCCACTCCCAGGCCTACCCACTCCCAGGCCTGCCCACTCCCAGCCCTGCCCACTCCCAGACCTGTTCGCTGCACAGGCCTACCCACTCCCAGACCTGCCGATTCCCAGCCCTGCCCACTCCCAGGCCTGCCCACTCCCAGGCCTATCCAATCCCAGGCCTACCCACTTCCAGCCCTGCCCACTCCCAGACCTGCCCATTCCCAGCCCTGCCCACTCCCAGGCCTGCCCATTCCCAGGCCTATCCACTCGCAGGCCTACCCACTTCCTGCACTGCCCGGTCCCAGAGCTGCCCACTCCCAGATCTGCAAACTCCCAGCCCATCCCACTCCATGACCGGTCCACCCCCCAGGCCTATCCACCCCCAGGCCTAACCACTCCCAGCCCTACTCATTCCCAGCCTTGCCCACTCCCAGGCCTACCCACTCCCAGGCCTACCCACTCCCAGGCCTACCCACTTCCTGCACTGCCCACTCCCAGACCTGCCCAAACCCAGCCCTGCCCACTCCAAGACCGACACATTCCCAGGCCTATCCAATCCCAGGCCTACCCACTCCCAGGCATGGCCACTTCCCGGCCTACCCACTCCCAGGCATGCCCACTCCCAGGCCTACAAACTCCCAGGCCTGCTCGCTACCCAGGCCTATCCACTCCCAGGCCTATCCACTCCCTGGCCTACACACTCCCAGGCATGCCCACTCCCAGGCCAACCCACTCCCAGGCCTGTTTACTGCCCAGGCCTACCCACTCGCAGGCCTGCTTGCTGCACAGGCCTACCCACTCCCAGGCCTACCCACTCCCAGGCCTACCCACTCCCAGACCTGCCCACTCCCAGCCCTACCCACTCCCAGGCCTACCCAACCCCAGGCATGCCCACTCCCAGCCCTGCCCATTCCCAGCCCTAACCACTCCCAGGCCTACCCACTCCCAGCCCTGCCCACTCTCAGCCCTGACCATTCCCAGCCCTGCCCACTCCCATAACTGCCCACTCCCAGACAACACACTCCCAGGGCAACCCACTCCCAGGCATGCCCACTCCCAGGCCTACCCACTCCCAGGCCTGTTCGCTGCCCCGGCCTACCCACTCCCAGGCCTACCCACTCCCAGGCCTAACCACTCCCAGCCCTACCCACTTCCAGCACTGCCCACTCCCAGATCTGCCCACTCCCAGATCTGCAAACTCCCAGCCCAGCCCAGTCCCCGACTGGTCCACCCCCTGGCCTATCCACTCCCAGGCCTATCCACTCCCAGGCCTACCCACTCCCAGGCTTGTTCGCTGCCCAGGCCTGCCAGTGGGCAGTCCTAACCCCTCCCAGGCATGCCCACTCCCAGGCCTAACCACTCCCAGGCATTTTCGCTGCCCAGGGCTACGTACTCCCAGGCCTACCCACACCCAGGCGTGTTCGCTGCCCAGGCCTACATACTCCCAGGCCTGCTTGCTGTCTAGGCCTACCCACTCTCAGGCCTATCCACTCCCAGGCCTATCCACTCCCAAACCTGCCCACTCCCAGCCCAGCCCACTCCCAGGCCAACCCACTCCCAGGCCTACCCACTCCCAGGCCTATCCACTCCCAGCCCTGCCCACCCCCAGCACAGCTACACTCCCAGAGCTACACACTCCAAGACCTACCCACTCCCAGGCATGCCCACTCCCAGGCCTATCCACTCCCAGGCCTGCTCGCTACCCAGCCCTGCCCACTCCGAGGCCTACCCACTCCCAGGCCTGTTCACTGCCCAGGCCTACCCACTCGTATGGCCTGCTTGCTGCACATGACTATCCACTCCCAGGCCTACCCACTCCCAGTCCTGCCCACTCCCAGACCTCTCCACTCCCAGCAGTACCCACTCCCAGACCTGCACAATCTCAGCCCTGCCCATTCCCAGCCCTGCCCACTCCCAGACGTACCCACTCCAAGACCTACACACTCCCAGGCCTACCCACTCCCAGGCATGCCCACTCCCAGGCCTACCCACTCCCAGGCCTGCTCACTACCCAGGCCTACCCATCCCAGGCCTACCCACTCCCAGGCATGCCCACTCCCAGCCCTACCCACTCCCAGACCTGCACAAGCTCAGACCTGCCCATTCCCAGCCCTGCCCACTCCCAGGCCTACCCACTCCCAGGCCTAATAACTTCCAGCCCTGCCCATTTCCAGCCCTGCCCACTCCCAGGCCTACCCACTCCCAGGCATGCCCATTCCCAGGCCTACCCACTCCCAGACCTGCCCACTCCCAGCGCTGCCCACTCCCAGGCCTACCCACTCCCAGGCCTACCCACTCCCAGGCATGCCCACTCCCAGGCCAACCCACTCCCAGGCCTACCCACTCCCAGGCCTACACACTCTCGGCCCTGCCCACTCCCAGAACTGCCCACTCCCAGAACTGCCCACTCCCAGACCTGCCCACTCTGAGCCCTGACCATTCCCAGCCCTGCCCACTCCCAGGCCTACCCACTCCCAGGCCTACCCACTTCCAGCACTGCCCACTCCCAGAGCTGCCCACTCCCAGATCTGCAAACTCCCAGCCCAGCCCAGTCCCCGACCGGTCCACCCCCTGGCCTATCCACTCCTAGGCCTATCCACTCTCAGGCCTACTGACTCCCAAGCCTACCCACTCCCAGGCCCGTTCACTGCCCAGACCTACACACTGCCAGGCCTGCTCGCTACCCAGGCCTGCTCGCTGCCCAGGCCTGCCCACTCCCAGACCTGCCTACTCCCAGCCCTGCCCATTCCCAGGCCTATCCACTCCCAGGCCTACCCACTCCCAGACCTACCTACTCCCAGCCCTGCCCATTCCCAGGCCTATCCACTCCCAGGCCTACCCACTCCCAGACCTACCCATTCCCAGGCATGCCCACTCCCAGGCCTACCCACTCCCAGGCGTGTTCGCTGCCCAGGGCTACCTACTCCCAGGCCTGCTTGCTGTCTAAGCCTACCCACTCTCAGGCCTATCCACTCCCAGACCTACCCACTCCCAGACCTACCCATTCCCAGGCATGCCCACTCCCAGGCCTACCCACTCCCAGGCGTGTTCGCTGCCCAGGGCTACCTACTCCCAGGCCTGCTTGCTGTCTAGGCCTACCCACTCTCAGGCCTATCCACTCCCAGGCCTATCCACTCCCAAACCTGCCCACTCCCAGCCCAGCCCACTCCCAGGCCTATCCACTCCCAGGCCTACCCACTCCCAGGCCTAACCACTCCAAGGCCTACCCACTCTCAGTCCTGCCCACTCCCAGCTCTGCCCACTCCCAGACCTGCCCACTCCCAGCTCTGCCCACTCCCAGACCTGCCCACTCCCAGGACTATCCACTCACAGGCCTACCCATTCCCAGGCCTACCCACTTCCTGCACTGCCCACTCCCAGCCCCGCCCACTCCCAGCAGTACCCACTCCCAGACCTGCACACTCAGCCCTGACCATTCCCAGCCTTGCCCACTCCCAGCCCTGCCCACTCCAAGACCTACACACTCCCAGGCATGCCCACTTCCAGGCCTGCCCACTCCCTGGCCTATCCACTCCCTGGCCTACCCGCTCCCAGGCCTAACAACTCGCAGCCCTGCCCACTCCCTGGCCTACCCACTCCCTGGCCTACCCACTCCCAGGCCTGCCCACTCCCAGGCCTACCCACTCCCAGGCTTACCCACTCCCAGGCCTACCCACTCCCAGGCCTACCCACTCCCAGGCATGCCCACTCCCAGGCCTACCCACTCCCAGGCCTACCCACTTCCAGGCCTGTGTACTGCCCAGGCCTACCCACTCGCAGGCCTGCTTGCTGCACAGGCCTACTCACTCCCAGGCCTATCCACTCCCAGGCCTACACACTCCCAGCCCTGCCCACTTCCAGAACTGCCCACTCCCAGACCTGCCCACTCCCAGGCCTACCCACTCCCAGGCCTACCCTCTCTCAGCCCTGACCATTCCCAGCCCTGCCCACTCCCATAACTGCCCACACCCTGACAACACACTCACAGGCCTACCCACTCCCAGGCCTGCTCGCTGCCCAGGCCTACCCACTCCCAGTCCTACCCACTCCCAGGCCTCCCCACTCCCAGCCCTGCCCACTCCCAAGCCTGCCCACTCCCAGGCCTACCCACTCCCAGGCCTGTTCGCTGCCCAGGCCTACCCACTCCCAGGCCTACCCACTCCCAGGCCTTTCCACTCCCTGGCCTACCCACTCCCAGGCCTAACCACTCCCAGCCCTACCCACTCCCAGCCCTGCCCACTCCCAGGCCTATCCACTCCCAGGCCTATTCACTCCAAGGCCTACCCACTTCCAGCACTGCCCAGTCCCAGAGCTGCCCACTCGCAGATCTGCAAACTCCCAGCCCAGCCCAGTCCCCGACCGGTCCACCCCCAGGCCTATCCACTCCCAGGCCTATCCACTCCCAGGCCTATCCACTCCCAGGCCTACCGACTCCCAGGCCTAACCACTCCCAGCTCTGCCCATTCCCAGCCTTGCCCACTCCCAGGCCTACCCACTCCCAGGCCAGTTCACTGCCCAGACCTACACACTCCCAGGCCTGCTCGCTGCCCAGGCCTGCTCACTGCCCAGGCCTGCCCACTCCCAGACCTGCCCACTCCCAGCCCTGCCCAATCCCAGACCTGCCCACTCCCAGCCCTGCCCATTCCCAGACCTGCCCACTCCCAGACCTGCCTGCTTACCTACTGTAGGTATTACTCAGTCTAATCCATGAGCACTCTCCTCAGCTTTGTGTCAGTGGTTGAGCGGAGGTGATGGTGTAACAATATTGTCACTGGGCTGGTAATCCAGGGACCTGGGTTCAAATCCCATCACAGCAGATGTTGGAATTTGAGTTCAATAAAACCCTGAAATTCAAAGTCTGATGATGACCAGGGAACTGTTGTCAATTGTTGTAAAAACCCATCTGGTTCAATAATGTCATTTAGGGAAGTAAATTTGTTGGTCTGGCCTACATCTGACTCCAGAGCAATGTGGTTGATTCTTAAAGAGAAAGGGTAATTAGGGATGGGCAATAAATGCTGGCCTAACCAGTGATACCCACATCCTGTGAACAAATAAAAAAACCTTGTCTCTGATTCTCCAATGCCACACTTCAACCCTGAACACTCTAATACTGCATCTCCCCCCAATTCTTTGGCCATATATGTTTTCACATTTATTTTCATATTATCCCATCTCCCCCCAAGTCTCTGAATTTGCAGGTTCAATCTGTTGGACAGCTTCACAACTCTCTCTGATCATATTCTTCTTGGACTTGGAAGATATTTGGTCTCTCTTTGAGTGTCCTTTCCTTAACTTGGTTGGTCTTCATTGAGAGTTAGAGCATTGGGTTCTTTGTCAGTTTTGTTCTTCCAAATGTTCGATGAATGATTCTCTTTGAGGATCGAGGATAGGATTTCTCCCCTTCCTCTCTGTAATACCTCTTGGAGTTTATACTGAATAGGATCCCTGTTCATTGTCATCCCTCTGCTCAATTACTCCTTCTCCTCTCTGGTCTCTTATCTGGATCTATACTTGATCCTTTTCTTCCTCTCCTTGCTGTTATACCGCTCTCAATCACCTATCTATTGCTCTTGAAAGAGTTGAGGGGCCTATCCCCTTTCTTTGTGTTCTTCATGGTCCCTAATGTTGTCTGTTAAGTTCACCCTGATTCCTTTAGATGGTTTTGTCTGTCCTCCTTTACTTCTGGAGTGATAACTCATTGTGGCCTCTCATTCATGAACTCTTTGACAGTGCTAGCCAACTTTCTCTGAAAATAATTGCTACAGTAGAATGTGGAGCTGTGAGGAAGTCACTTGATCAACATTTTGGTTTCCCTCATGTTCGAGTAGCCCTGGTGTAATGGTGTCATTGTCTTCAATGTAGAAGAGGTGGTTTGGTTCTACCTTGAGTTCTGGAAGTTTTGGAATGCTTGTATCCTTGACTACCATTTTTGGTTGATAGATAGGTGTGGATGCACTTACAAAGGAGTCAGCCCTATTGGATGAATGTGGATTCATGTGAATGAGTATGTGAATGTGAACTCACTGTCGCAGTGGATTCTATTGCTTAAGGTTCATCTTCCACCTTATCAGCCAAAGCAGACACAGGACAGTGATGAAGGGTCATAGTCAAACTGAACCACTTGTTGGTCTAATTGGTTCACTACACCATCAGTGAGAAGAAGTTTACTCTATTCCTCTTGGACATCTTCCTGGAAAAGGGGCTGGATTAGCAACCCCTGTGGTGAATGTCAGGAAATCAGTGCAGAAGGTCCCAATCCCCATCTTCCGTGCAGTTGGTCAGTTTTGAGGGGGGCAGTTCTGTTGAGTGACATCCTTCACTGTTGCGATGAGGTTGAAGTCGACACTCACAGCCCATAAATGAATTTTAAAAATCTGTATTTCAGAATTTCAGAAGATTTGAGGTCCTTGACCTCACCCAGAAAACATTTTTGTTCCTCATTTTGTGATTCCTCAATCGATGGTCTTGTGTGTGAAAACTCTCTCATTAACCTCTGTATATCTAGAGGTTTTAGTTCTGCACATCTTCCCAAAGAGTCCAAACCTCTGACAATGAAAGCATTCTGCCTGGCATGCAGTACACTGCTCCAATGTTCCAGGATTTTGACCCAGCGACAGTGAAGGAACGGTGATATATTTCCAAGTCAGGATGGTGAGTGACTTGGAGGGGTACTTCCAGGTGGTGGTGTTCCCATCTATCTGCTGCCCTTGTCCTTCTAGATGGTAGTGGTTGTGGGTTTGGAAGGTGCTGTCTAAGGAGCCTTGGTGAATTCCTGCAGTGCATCGTGTAGATGGTACACACACTGCTGCTACTGTGTGTCGGTGATGGAGGGAGTGAATGTTTGTAGATGTGGTACCAATCAAGTGGGTCTGCTTTGTCCTGGATGGTGTCAAGCTTTTTGAGTGTTGTGGGAGCTGCACTCATCCAGGCCAATGGGGAATATTCCATCACACTCCTGATATGTGCCTTGTAGATGGTGGACAGGCTTTGGGGAGTCAGGAGGTGAGTTACTCACCACAGGATTCCTAGCCTCTGACCTGCTCTTGTAGCCACAGTATTTATATGGCTGGTCCAGTTCAATTTCTGGTCAATGATAATCCCCAGGATGTTGATAGTGGGGGATTCAGTGATGGTAATGCTGTTGAATGTCAAGGGCTGATGGTTGGATTCTCTCTTGTTGGAGATGGTCATTGCCTGACACTTGTGTGATGTGAATGTTACTTGTCACTTGTCAGTCCAATCCTGGATATTGTCCAGGTCTTGCTGCATTTGGACATGGACTGCTTCAGTATCTGAGGAGTTGTGAATGGTGCTGAACATTGTGCAATCATCAGTGAACATCCCCACTTCTGACCTTATGATGGAAGGAAGGTCATTGATGAAGCAGCTGAAGATGGTTGGACCGAGGACACTACCCTGAGGAATTCCTGCAGTGATGTCCTGGAGCTGAGGTGACTGACCTCCAACAACCACAACCATCTTCCTTTGTGCTGGGTATGACTCCAACCAGCGGAGAGTTTTCCCCCTGATTCCCATTGACTCCAGTTTTGCTCGGGCTCCTTGATGTCACACTCGGTCAAATGCTGCCTTGATGTCAAGGGCAGTCACTCTCACCTCACCTCGGGAGCTCAGCTCTTTTGTCCATGTTTGAACCAAGGCTGAAATGAGGTCAGGAGCTGAGTGGCCCTGGCAGAACCCAAACTGGGCATCAGTGAGCAGGTTAGTGTTAAGCAAGTGCTGCTTGATAGCTCTGTTGGTGACCCCTTCCATTACTTTACTGATGATGGAGAGTAGACTGATGGGGTGTAACTTATCGGGTTGGATTTGTCCTGCTTTTTGTGTACAGGACATACCTGGGCAATTTTCCACATAGCCGGGTAGATGCCAGTGTTGTAGCTGAACTGGAACAGCTTGGCTAGGGGCGTGGCAAGTTCTGGGGCACAAGTTTTCTGTAATATTCAATTCCATTTGCCACTGCTCTGCCCACCTGAGCAGCCCATTGAGATCCTCCTGCAGGTTACTATCCTCCTCACTATTTACCACCACCAATTTTCATGTCATCTGCGAATGTTCTGATCATACCCCCTACATTTAAGTCCAAATCATTTATGTACACCACAAACAGCAAGGACCCCAGCACCGAGCCCTGTGGAACCCCACTGGAAACAGACTCCCAGTCACAGAAACATCCCTCTACCATCACTCTCTGCTTCCTGCCTCTCAGCTTATTTTGGATCCAATGTGCCACTTTGCCTTGGATCCCATGGGCTCTTACTTTCTTGACCAGTCTGCCATGAGGGACTTTATCAGAAACCTTGCTAAAGTCCATGTAGACCACATCAAATACATTACCCTCATCAGCACTCCTGATAACTCCTCACAAAATTCAATCAGAATTGTAAACACAACCTTCCCTTAACAAATCTACGCTATCCCTGATTAATCCGTGTCTCTCCAAGTGCAGATATAGTCTGTCTCTCAGAATTCTTTCTAGTAACTTCCCCACCATTGAGGTAACTCTGACTGGCCTGTAATTTCCTGTCTATCCCTTCCTCCCTTGTTTAACAATAATGGGACAACGTTAGCAGTGCTCCAGTCCTCTGGCACCTCACCTGTGGCCAGCGAGGATTTGAAAATTATTGCCAGGGCCCCTGATATCACTTCCCTTGCCTTCCTCAACAGCCTGGGATACATCTCATCTGGGCCTGTGGATTTATCCACTTTTAAGGCTGTTAAACCCACTAGTACCACCTCTCTCTCTATGTTAATTTCCTCTAATATTTCAGTCCTCACCCTGATGTCTATACCTGTGTCATCTTCTTCCATTGTGAAGACTGACACAAAGTATTCATTGAGGACTGTACCCACATCTTCCAGGTCCACACACACATCACCACTATGGTCCCTACTTGGCCCTACTCTTTCCATGGTTATTCTTTTGCTCTTTACATATTTTTGTTAAAATCCCTTTGGGTTTTCCTTTGTTCCTACCCACCCATTCCACCTGTAGATTTGAACCAATTAATTATAGAAATCGTCTGTTCGGAAATATTTAGGTGTAACATTAACTTCATTTTCCAGTTATCAATCCTGGAGGATCAGATTGAAGTTGTTTTACACTTTTCTCACTAATTGCATTGGAGATTAACGTCAGTGGGATTAACAATCGAGATCTTTTCAGTTCCCATCTTGGTAACTTCAGTTATAATTCCCTCCTGGAGCCTGAGTTTTCCAGTCATGTACCGAGGTGGTTTGGAATATTCTGCTCCTTTCTTGAGACCCTGGGTTAAATCTTGTCTCTTTATTTACAGTTGCTGTGTCCAATCCACACATTGAAGTCTTTCCAGGGATTCCTGAGGCCGGAAGGAATATGACCCTGCAATGCTCTGTCCTAGAGGGGAACCTGGTCCAGTACAGCTGGTACAGATGTGAGCAACCTCTGGCTAACGGAGTCAACTATCGACTGTCACACAACAACAGCACCTTGACTCTACTAAAGGCACAGGGAACCGATGTTGGCACTTACAGGTGTAAGGTGACAAACCGAATCAGCAGCAAACACACAGACTTTGTCCTGCAGCTCTGCTGTAAGCATCTCACCAACTTGTTCAAATCTGCCTGACCAAGAGTTAAATTCACTATCACAGCTATCCCATCACTCTCAGTGCGCTCTATGCCATTCATTGCAACTGAAAACATCTTGTCTCATACCATTTTAAACAAAGTCCAAACTGCTTATGATTTCCCACCATTTTCTATTTGTGGCTGTCCTATTACACCTTATGGGCTACAATCATCCTGGCACTTGCTGTGTGCTATAAAGTGACTTCACCAGATCCTTGACACCACACTGGCAGTGTGACCCTTGACACCACACTGGCAGTGTGATGCTGTACCCCTTGACACCACACTGGCAGTGTGACCCTTGACACCACACTGGCAGTGTGATGCTGTACCCCTTGACACCACACTGGCAGTGTGACCCTTGACACCACACTGGCAGTGTGACCCTGTACCCCTTGATACCACACTGGCAGTGTGATCCTGTACCCCTTGATACCACACTGGCAGTGTGACCCTTGACACCACACTGGCAGTGTGATGCTGTACCCCTTGACACCACACTGGCAGTGTGACCCTTGAGACCACACTGGCAGTGTGACCCTTGAGACCACACTGGAAGTGTGACCCTTGACACCACACTGGCAGTGTGACCCTTGACACCACACTGGCAGTGTGATGCTGTACCCCTTGACACCACACTGGCAGTGTGACCCTTGACACCACACTGGCAGTGTGATGCTGTACCCCTTGACACCACACTGGCAGTGTGACCCTTGAGGTTCATGAGTGGCAGACAGAGTTCATTGGGAGAAATAGGATCTCATCCATTTTTGAGCTGAGGTTGGGATATTTGAAAATAGTGAGAAGCTCCTGTCCATTGTGTAGATTGAGGCCAAGGCCGGGATATTCGGTCCCTGACGACGTTGGGTGGACAGTATGTTTGCGATTGTCCGAACCGCCTGGGGATGAGGAGGTCACATTCCCGCCATCGGACTTGGGGAGCCTCATTGTAATAAATCAGCAAATCATCACCGGGCCAGCCTAGCGGATTGACCCACCGCAACCCCTCCCCCACCGCACAACCTCTCCCCTATAACCCCTCACCCACACCCCCTCCTGATAACCCCTCCCCTTCACCCCCTCCCCCACACACCCCCCTCCCCCCCAACACACATCCTCCCCATAACCCCTCCCCCACACCCCTCCCCCACTCCGCCACAACCCCACACCCACTCCCCCTGCTCACCCCTCCCCCCACAAACTCTCCCCATAACCCCTCCACCACACCCCTCCCCCCTCCCCACAACCTCACACCTCCTCCCCCCTGCACACCCCCTCCCCCCATAACCCCTCCCCCATAACCCCTCCCCCTCCCCCCAGCACAACCCCTCCCCATAACCCTTCCCCCACACCCCCTTCCCAGAACCTCTCCCCATAACCCCTCTCCCATAACCCCTCCCCCTCCCCCTGCACACCCCCTCCCCCCAGCCCCTCCCCATAATCCCTCACCCATAACCCCTCCCCCCGCAGACCCCCTCCCCCCATACCTCCTCCCCCCCACACACCCTCCCCAGAACCCCTCCCCCATAACCCTTCCCACATAACCCTTCCCCATGACCCCTCTCCCATAACCCCTCACCGCACAGACCCCCTCCCCCCATACCTCCTCCCCCCCACACACCCTCCCCATAACCCCTCCCCCATAACCCTTCCCCCCTCCCCTACAACTCCACACCCCTGCCCCCGGGCACCCCCTCCCACAACCCCTCCCCATAACCCCTCCCCCACAGCTCCACACCCCCTCCCCACCACACACCTACTCCCCTAAAGCCCCTCAACCCACCCCCTCTTAACCCTTCTCCCACAAGGCCACACCCCTTCCCCCTCCCCACAGCCCCTCCCCCAAACCCCTCCTCCATAATCCCTCCCCCCACCCTCTCCTCCACAACCCCTCACTCACACCCCACAACCCCTCCCCACACCCCCTCCCCCACACCCCCTCCCCATACCATCTCCCCACTCCACTACACACACACCCTCCTCCCCACCCCCTGACCGACACCCCCCTCCCCCACCCCCTCCCCCCGACACCCCCCTTCCCCTTCCCCCCACACCCCCTCCCCCCCACACCTCTGCCCCCGACACCACCTTCCCCTCCCCCCACACTCCCTCCCAACACCCCCCTCCTCCCTCCCCCCACATCCCATCCCCCCACACCCCCACCCCCTGACAAGCAGCTGGAAGGACCTGTGTCCCGTTTCCCCCTTGTGTTGCTGCTGTAGGAACCCACCCATGGCTCCAGTGAGGGAGTGCAGGTCTCTGCACATCTCCACGTTCTGCTGGACCAGGGTCTCCATGGCACCTACCATCCTCCCCTTGGAGACCTCCGTACGCGCATATGTGGGCACCACTTCATCAGAGAGCAGGCGGACACACTCCTCAGACTCACGTGCCACTTTGCATCACTTGGGGGATGGGTTATGGGGAGAGTTTGTGGGGGGAGGGGTGAGCAGGGGGAGTGGGTGTGGGGTTGTGGGGGAGTGGGGGAGGGGGGTGGGGGAGGGGTTATGGGGGAGGGGGAGGGGAGGTGTGCAGGGGAGGGGCTGGGCGGTGTTATGGGGAGGATGTGTGTTGGGGGGGAGGGGGTGTGTGGGGGAGGGGGTGAGGGGGAGGGGTTATCGGGAGGGGGTGTGGGCTTTGAACAGCTCTATGTGATGTTCCCCTGCCTTCTACTGACTCTCCAGGATGAGTTGGAAGGCTGAATCCAGAGGCTTGTCACCTGACTGGGATCTCACAGCAGCCCTCTGAGTGCCGGGGAGCTGGGCTGAACCTGCCTCCTCCTGCTGTGGACACGTGCCTGTGTGGTGACCACCAGGTTGTGAACCTGAGCCTGCTCTCGACCTGGGTCCCACTGAGGTGTGTGTCTCAGCGTTGGTGCAGGGTGTGGGTAAGCGCTGTGACTGGTCTTCCAGGCTGCTTATTTCCAGCTCTTCAGTGGAGGAGGTGTCTCTTGGCTGGAGGTGAGGATGTGGATGGAGCTGAGGGACAGGCTGGCTGAGGGTGTCAGTCGCTTGGCAGAACTTCCTGTGAACCAAAGTAGAGATAATGAGTGCATGGCAGCAGAGTCAAAAGCAGGAGAGAGAGAGAGAGAGAGCACTTACAGTGTTGTTGAGAGAGGGATGATGTGGTGCAGGATCCTTACATGGGTGTTCACCATCGATCTCACTGTCACCGCAGGCAGGGTCCACATTCTCACCAGTCAGCACAATGGCACACACCTCAAAGTGAGTGAGGGGCCTAATGTGGGTCACTCCATCCTCGGTCTGGGAGCTCTCCCTGCTGTTGTGAGCCAGCTTCTCCTGCATGAAAACAGATGGAGAGAGTGTGAGCGGGACACATGGTACTGCGTGGAATGTTTGTGTGGTGAGTGGAGACATGGACGGGATGAGAACACGAGCTCCAGAGGATATGAGCCTAATGAAGATGTGAGGGTGTGTGTGAGAGTTAGTGTTGTTGTCTCTTGAGATGTGAGATCCCTGTGGCTGTGTAATGGGTTTGTGAGTGTGTGAGTTGAGAGTGATGAGAAGAGTGACTTACCCTGGGGAACGGATGAGACCATTCATCCTGGAGCGGCATTGGGTGTCTGTCCTCTTTTGTAGGGCATTGGCGCTGACCACCACTGCCACCACCCCCCATGGGTGATTGGTGATGGCACTGCCTCTCCTGCAACCAGACCGGGGGGTAGGGGACATCACGGTGAACCCCCACTGCGTCCAAAAGGCGCTTGAGGGACGAGTCATTGATCCTGGGGGCTGTAGTATTTTTGCCTTTCGGGACTATCCTGTCTCCCCTGCAGTAGCCCTGGGCTGGGAGTATTGAGAGCTGTGTGCCTGGTGCGATGGAGCAGCGAGGTGATGTGTGGTGGGTGAATGAGAGCCTGTCGGCTGTGGGAATGGTGTGGGAAATCCCGGGAATGTATCAGTGATTGGACAGGCTTGGGGGGCGAGGCAGCGTGTTCCTGCAGATTCCACCTGAGGGCAGTGATTGGATAGTTACATGAGCACGTATCAAAAGACAGTTATTGACACGGGTGTGGAGCAGAGCCTGGAGTTATCCACTTGGAATGTTTATAGAATAAAGATGCACAGATCAAATTGAGCTACCAACTGATCTAAGGCAGAAGAGGCTTGAGGGGTTGAATAGCCTCATCCTGTTCCTGTAAGAAAGCCAGGATGTGGAAAAGGTACTTGAAGCCTCAGGGAAGTATTGAAGAGCTTTGTTTTGAAGGTACAATGATTTGCTGATACTAGCGCTTGACGCCAGGTGAGTTATAGAATTCCAACAGACAAGGTCACGTCCTGAAGAATATTAAAGGATGGGGGGTTATTGAAGGTCAGTGGGTTCAATGGAAAGGTTAGATTAGAACTGTACAAAATCGCTTTGTGAGCAAAGGGTAACAGATGGCACTGCGCTGTAATCTTGTGTTTCTCAGTATATATTACATTATTCTATTCCAAACAGCAGGAGCAAAACCAGTCACCACACACTATGGATATATTGGTTATGGAGGGTATCCTGGGTACATTGGTTACATCATCATTATTCTCTTCTGTTACCGCTGCAAGACACGAGCAGTGAAAGCCCCTGAGGAGAGAGGTACGTAGGCAGAAATAAATCACTTTCACAGGTGTGTACAGCACAGTAGCACAGACTGTCATAGACACAGACACATAGAAACTGGGATCAGGAGTAGGCCATTCGGCCCTTCGAGCCTGCTCTGCCATTCTATATGATTATGACTGATCCTCTATCTCAACGCCATATTCCCACTTTCTCTCCACACCCCTTGATGCCTCTAATATCCAAAAAATTATCAATTTCTATCTTGAATATACTCAGTGACCCGACCTCCACAACTTCTGTGGTAGAGAAGTCCACAGGTTCACCACCCTGTGAATGAAGATATTTTTCCTCATCTCAGCCCTGAAATGTCTGGCCCGTGTCCAGAGACAGTGGCCCCTGGTTCTAGACTCCCCAGGCAGGGGAATCATCCTCCCCGCACTAGTCAGTCCAGCCCTGTTAGAATTTTATACATTTCAATCAGACCCCCTCTCATTCTTCTAAACTCTAGTGAATACAGGTCTAGTCAAACCAATCTCTACTCATACAACAGTCCTGCCATCCCCTTTATCAGCCTAGTGAACCTTCGCTGCACTCCCTTTATGACAAGTATATCCTTTCTTAAGTAGGGAGACCAAAACTTCACACAATACTCCAGGTGTGGTCTCTCCAAGACCCTGTACAGCTGCAGTAAGACATCCTTGCTCCTGTTCTCAAGTCCTCTCACAATGAAGGCCAACATACCATTTGCCTTCCTAACTGCTTGCTGCACCTGCCTGTTTACTTTCATTGACTGGTGTACAAGGTCACCCAGATCCCTTTGTACATCCACATTTCCCAATATATCACCTTTTAAATAATACTCTGCCTTTCTGTTTTTCACACCGAAATGTATAACTTCACATTTATCCACACTATACTGCATCTGCCGTGTGTTTGTCCACACATGCAACTTGTCTAAATCACCCTGAAGCCTCCTTGCATCTTCCTCATAACCCCGCTTAGTTTTGTGTTATCAGCAAACTTGGAAATATTGCATTTGGTTCCCTCAGCCAAGTCATTTATATATATCGTGAATAGCTGGGGCCCAAGCACTGTTCCCTGCGAGACACCACTAGTCACCGCCTGTCATCCGGAAAAAGACCCTTTTATTCCCACTCTCTGCTTATGGTCTGTCACCCAATTCTCAGTCTATACCGGTATATTACCCCCAATCCCATGTGCTTTAACTTTGCCCACTAGACTCTTATGTGGGACCTTATCAAAAGCCTTCTTGAAATCCAAATACACCACATCCACTGGTTCTCCCTTATCTGTTCTACTAGTTACATCCTCAAAAAACTCCAGTCGATTAATTAAGCATGATTTCCCTTCCATAAACCCATGCTGACTTTGGCTAATCTCATTGATGCTTTCCAAGTGTTCTGTTACCACGTCTTTTATAATGGACTCCAGCATTTTCCTCACTACTATTGTTAGATTAACTGGTCAGTAATTCTCTGTTTTTTCTCTCCCCCCTTTTTTAAATAGTGGGTTTACATTTGGCACCCTCCAATCAGTAGGAACTGCTCCAGAGTCTATAGAATTTTAGAAGATGACCAATGTATCCAATATTTCCAGGGCCACTTCCTTTAGTACTCTGGGATGTAGATTATCAGGCCCGGGGGACTTTTCAGCCTTTAACCCTATTTAATTTCTCTAGCACCATTTTTTTACTAATACTGATTTTTTTCAATTCCTCCCTCTCACTAGACCCTTGGTTCCCTGACATTTCTGGGAAATTATTTGTGTCCTCATTTGTGAAGACAGAACCAAAATTTGTGTTCAATTCTTCTGCATTTCTTTGTTCCCCATTATAATTTTCCCAGTTTCTGACTGTAAGGGACCTACATTTGTCTTCACTAATCTTTTTCTCTTCATATATTTATAGAAGCTTTTACAGTCAGGTTTTATGTTCCCTGCAAGTTTACTCTCATACTCCATTTTCCCCTTCTTGATCAATCTTTTTGTCCACTTTTGCTGAATTCTAAACTGCTCCCAATCCTCAGGCTTGTTGCTTTTTCTGGCAATTTTATATGTCTCCCCTTTGGGTCTCATACTATCCCTAATTTCTTTTGTAAGCCATGGTTGAGCCACATTTCCTGTTTTATTTTTGTGCCAGACATGAATGAATAATTGTTGCAATTCATGCATATATTCCTTAAATATTAGTCATTGTCCATCCACCATCAATCCTTTTAGTAAGGTTCCCCAATCCATCATTGCCAACTCGCACCTCATACCCTCGTAGTTCCCTTTATTTAGATTCAGGACCCTAGTTTCAGATTCAACTTCTTCACTCTCAATCCTAATGAACAATCTATCATTTTATGGTCGCTCTTCCCCAAGGGACCCCCACACAACAAGATTGTTAATTAATCCTTTCTCATTGCACAATATCCAGTCTAGGATAGCCTGCTCTCTAGTTGATTCCTCAATGTATTGGTCTAAATAACCATCACGTTCACACTTCAGGAAATCCTGCTCCACAGTGTTATTGCTAGTTTGGTTTGTCCAATGTCTACGTAGATTAAAGTCACCCATTATTACAGTTGTACCCTTATTACATGCATCTCTAATTTCCTGTTTAATGCCTTCCCTTACATCTCTGTTACTGTTTGGGGACGTTTGGACAACCTCCACCAATGTTTTCTGCCCCTTGGTGTTTCTTATCTCCACCCAAACAGACTCCACATCATGATTTTCTGAGCTAATATCCTTCCTCACTATTACACTGATTTCCTCCCTTGCTAACAGTGGTACCCCACCTCCTTTCACTATTCATCTGTCCTTCCTAAATATTGAATACCCCTGGATGTTCAGTTCCCATCCTTGGTCACCCTGCAGCTATATCTCTGTAATTGCAACTATATCATAACCGTTTATATCTGTTGCATTTTTAATTCACCTACCTTATTGTGAATGCTCTGCACATTAAGATATAATGCCTTTAGGCTTGTCTTTTTAATGTAGCCAGTCATCTTAGCTTTACACTCTGACCCCATTTGTTTTTCACCTTTATTATGAGACAGCCTTTCGATAAAACTGAGTTATTTAAAAATCCCAGAGGGAAACTTTAAACAAATTCCATAACCTATAATTTTAAGTGTTATGTTTGAGATGCAACTCTAAATTCAGGAATCAGACCACCAGTTCTCAACAGATTTTATATTAAATTAAATTAAACATTTTATTAGCTTACACAAGTTAAATATATACACATGGCTACAAATTACCACTATCATAGCTTTTAACAAATTGTCAAACTAAGCTCATTTAAGGCAACAGCACCCATAGACTTAGCTAGGCACCAGGCAAAGCATTTTCAGCTTACGAATTTAAAGTGAGGTTCTTTTCACTTTGGTTCCTGTGGAGACAGTTGGAGGCTTACAGCTGTTTTGATCTTACATTGTCTCTGTTCTGCTCACATGAAAACCACTGAAGTTATACCTAGCACAGCTCATTGAATATAAATTCTCATCGTGTTACCAGCCTCTCAATCCTGTGAGGCCCATTAAAAATTTAATGAATCCCCTAGTACTGGTAATAAAACTGGTGCTTTCTCTTCAGAAAGAAAACTGAATTTTAGCTTTCAACATCTGCTTCCACTTTCAACATTTGCTATGATATCTGAATGTCCCCTAGCCAACTCACATGCTCTGTTTAATCTTTCCCTGAAATTTGATGTGTAATCCAGGAGAGTAGTTTCTGAATTTTGACCTATCAATCTCCCATGAATCAGTTTCAGTGGTCCCCTTACCTCATGATCATAAATTAGTTCAAAAGGGCTAAAACCAGCCGATGCATTAGGAGCGTCTCTAATAGCAAATAACAAAAATGGAATTCCTGTATCCCAGACCTGTGCATAATCCTGACAGTATGCTCTCAGCATAGTTTTTTAGGTTTGATGCCATCTTTCCAAAGCTCCTTGTGACTTCGGATGATGAGCTGTTGACTTCAACTGTTTTATCTCCAAACTGTTCATTACTTCCTTAAACAGCTGTGACATGAAATTTGACCCCTGATTTGATTATATTTCCTTAGGTAAACCATATCATGCAAAAAAAAATAACAACTCCCCTACAATCTTCTTAGTTGTAATGTTTCTTAAAGGTATCGCTTCAGGAAACCTGGTAGACACACCCATTATTGTGAATGGTCTTAGGAAGGGGCCCTACACAATCAATCATGACCCTGGTAAAAGGTTCTTCAATTGCTGGTATTGGGATTAAAGGTACCAGCTTAATCCCTGTTTGTGGTTTTCCTGTTATTTGAGATTTGACAACATCCCTATGCAACCCTGGCCAAAAAATACCTCTATCTTTTCCTGTGTTTTCCTAATTCCTAAACATCCCTCCATTGGAATTTCAGGAGCAATCCTCAGAATCTCATTTCTATACCCTAATGGGATAACAATCTGATGCACCTCCCTCCAGCTTTTATTTGCTGAGACATGATCTGACTACCATATTCTCATTAAAATATTCCCTCAAAGATAATAACACACTGGAATACATCTTGCTTCGGTTTTTGGATAAGCTTTCTGATATAACTGTTTTCATTGCAAACCATTTTTCTGTAATTCCACTAACCTCTTTGAGTAAAACGTTTCAGCTGAATTTTCCTGTATTCCTTCTTCCTGAACACTATTATCAAACACAGTGCCAGCTAATTGGATTTAGACACCTTCGTCTTGCCTCTGAATTGCCTGCTTATCTCATTTATCTTGTTCTTCCCTGGGAGCCTTTGATCTCATTGTAACACAATCTGGAAACAGTCCAGGATGCTCCTTCTGTAACACTTCTGTTGAAAACTCTTTTACAGGCTGCTCAACTACTATCACCCATATTTGTGACCCAGAATAAAATATACCCAGAATAAATTGAACCCCTGCAATGGGCAATCTTTCCACCACTCCAACTATAACTTCACCAGCCTTCCATTTGCTCTTTAAATGTACCTACCACAATGGAGTAGATTTAACATCTCCGTGAACCCCACTTATTATCACATTCTCCTGCAATATTCCCTCTGAACAACAAAAATAATTATCCCACAACATTAAAGATGACTAGACCCTGTGTCTCTTAAAAATTTAACGTCTTTACCTACTCCACCCTGTACACATGGAAAGACTTTTCTTTCACACACAAAGTCTTTAAACATTTCTGCAACCCGCTCCTCTGAATTCTCTTGAGAAAACTGTGAGCATGTTCCCACTTATTTACTTATCACTGATTCTCCTTGTTTCACCTTTACACAAACCATTGGTTTCTTCTGCACCTTAACCTCAGAACCCACAGTACTTTTGCTTCCAGAGCTTTTTTGTACCCAATAATTCCTGGAAAACACCTCAATTTTTGAATGTCACTTCTACCTTCAGCACCTTTCTTTTTATTCTGAGAAAAAATTTCCTGGGAACATCCAGCTCCTCCTCTTCCCTGACCACCTACCTTCCTTTCACCTTCCCACTTTATATCCTTTTTCAATTTGAAAGGATGATGATAGAAAGGTTTCGCTCTATGAACTAACTCATAATCATAGTTATCTCTGCTGCTTGTCTTACAGAATCAACCCTCTCTTCCTCCACATGAGTTCTCACTACCACAAGGATTGAATCTTTAAATTCTTCCAAAAGAATGACTTCCCTAAGAGCTGCATATGTTGTCTCTATTTTTAATGCCCATATCCACCGGTCAGAATTACTTTGCTTTACTCTTTCAAACTCAATATAAGTTTTCTCAGGCTGTTTTCTCATATTCCTAAATTTCTTCCTGTATAATTCAGGAACCAATCATACACACTCAAAATAGCCTTTTTCATCACATCATAATTCACCGACATTTCTCCTGAAAGTGAAGTTTATACTTCAAGACACCTACCTAATAACTTAGGTTGTAATAATAATGCCCAGTTTTCCTGTGGCCATTTCATCTGTTTATCTAGCTTCTCAAATGAAATAAAGAATGCTTCAATATCTGTTTCTTCAAACTTTGGAAGAGCTTCGACAAATTTAACCATCTCCCCATTGGGTTCTACTCTAGAGATAAATCCTTCCTCACCTACTTTTTTAACTGCCAACATTTTCAGTTGGAATTCTCTCTCTCTCCAGCTCTCTTTTCTCTTTCCTCCTTCTCTATCTTCACAATTTTTAATTCCCTTTTAAAAGCCATTTCTCTGTCCTTTGCTTCTAATTTTTCATTTGTAACTGAGGTCTCACTACCTCCAGCTGTGTCCCACTAGTGTCAGGTTTCACTTCCAACTGTAGATGCTGTGCTATACTTTTAGTTATATCTGATTTCCTACCTCCTGCAGATAGCCCCAATTTTAAATTATCCGCCAACTCCGTTAACTTACTTTTGGTTATTTTCTCCGATCCAATCAGTTTTCCTTTCTACTCCCAGACAAGTCTTAGTAATTGCCGAAGCCATCTTGCAGTCTCATCACTTCTAAAAAACCTCACCAACTCCTGAATTCAAAGTGCCTCTTGTACGCATAAGCTTAAGATTCACCAATTCCAGACCAATCATGGAATTAGAAATATTTTTATCCTGGCACAGCCCCCAATTGTTATGAGTTGGTAAAGTGGAGTAATTTAAAAATCCCAGTGGGAAACTTTAAACAACTGTCATAACCTATAATTTTAAGTGTTATGTTTGAGACGCAACTCTAAATTCAGGATTCAGACCACCAGTTCCCAATAGGTTTTATATTAAATTAAATCAAACACTTTATTAGCTTACACAAGTTAAATATTTACATGCTGCAAATTACTATTATCATAACATTTAACAAATTCCCAAACTAATTTCTATTAAGGCAACAGCAACCAGTAGACTTAACCAGGCACCTGGCAAAGCATTTTCACCTTCCAAACTCAAAATCAGCTTCCTCTCACTTTGGTTCCTGTGGAGACAGTTGGAGGCTCACAGCTAATTTCATCTTACATTGTCTCTGCTCTACAAAAATGAAAACTGCTGAAGTCACACCGAGCACCGCTCATTGAATATAAATTCTCATTGTATCACCAGCCTCTTGTAGCAATAAAACCCCTTTCATAGTACCAATTTTATTAGTAATATAAACATATTGCTTGGTCTCTGCTGTCTAGGTGCCAGATTTCACTCCACTTCTTGAATGCTCTATTCAAAAAATGAAAATGCATTCTATCTCTCTTACATCTCAAAACTTGTACAAATCAAAGTGCCCAGATAGCTGGCTTTAATCCAATTAAGACACACTCACAGGCTAACCCTCTATTTTTAAAAAACAAATTTTCAACAACATTATATACCTTAATAGCTTCATGAAACCCTTGTTCTTCTTCCTGTTTTGCCTTCCACTTTGACTTGTTACTTTTCCAATGTTCACTTCGATCTTTGTTTTCCACTCCTCTGTCCCGTTGCTCAGGTTCCCGTCCCCTTGCTCAGGTTCCCGTCCCCTTGCTCAGGTTCCCGTCCCCTTGCTCAGGTTCCCGTCCCCTTGCTCAGGTTCCCGTCCCCTTGCTCAGGTTCCCGTCCCCTTGCTCAGGTTCCCGTCCCCTTGCCATTCTAGTTTGCACTAGCAAACACTCCCCCGCTCTGCCCCCCCAAGGACATTGATCCCAGTCCTGCCCAATGCAACCCATCCTGTTTGTACTGGTCCCACCTTCCCAGAACTGGTCCCAATGTCCCAAGAATCTGAACCCTCCCCTCTACATTGCTACTCTCACTAGTACGTGGCACTTGTAGTAATCCTGAGGTTACTACCTTTGAGGTCCTACTTTTTAATTTTCAATCTAACTCCCCATATTCAGCTTGTAGGACCTCATCCTTTTTTTAACCCGTGTCGTTGGTATCAATATGCACCATAACCACTGGCTGTTCACCCTCCAACTTCAGAATGCTCTGCAGCCCCTCCGAAATATCCTTGACCCTGGCACGAGAGAGGCAGCATACCATCCCGAAGTTTCTTTTGCAGCCACAGAAATGCCTGTCTGTTCCCCTTACTACTGAATCCCTATGACTATAGCCCTGCCACTCTTCTTCCTTCTCTCTTGTGCAGCAGAGCCACCCGTGGTGCCATTGACTCGGCTCCTGCTGCTTTCCCCTGAGAAGTCACCTCCCCCAATAGTATCCAAAATGGTAAATCTGTTAGAGAGGGGGACAGCCACAGGGGACTCCTGTACTACCTGCCTTCCTCTCCTCTGCCTGGTGGTCACCCATCCACTTTATGCCTGTTCAGTCTTTATCTGTGGTGTGACCACCTCACTGAATGTGCTGTCCACAACAATCTCAGCATCGTGGATGCTCCACAGTGAATCTGCCCACAGCTCCAGCTCCTAAATGTGGTTAGCCAGTAGCTGCAGCTGTACAGACATCCTGCACACATGGTCACCAGGGACACAGGGAGTGACCATGACTTCCCACATAGCGCAGGAGGAGCATACCATGGGTGCAAACTCTGCTGCCATGACTTCCCTTGAGATTAAGCTCATTAGTTACTCCCTTTAAAGAATACTACCTATGCTAGGGGTCTTATTCCTCTCCAAATACTCCCACTACAGTCCAAAAACTCACGTTATTTTGCTTAAGCTAATGGATTGCAGCAGTTTAATTAGTAGAAAAAGTAGAAGTAGAAGAGATCACCTGACCCTACTTACCAATCAGCAGCCACCCCTGTGATGCATCACATTTTGTATCACAATGTCACTTTGAACTCCATTGCCTGAATGTCCTGAGGGTACAGCTCTCCTCTCTGGAGTTGGCCCCTGTTTCTCGTAGCCTTTAATAAAGCTCTCGCTGGCAGCTCCTTTCCGGACAGCTCTAAGTCTTCATGTAAAAAACCCCCTGTTCTCACGCCACATTCAGGCCGAGTCCAGCTTCGGCTATTTTTAAATCTCTGCTCTGAATTTCAGCTCCCACTCTTTTAAAATCAGTAACACATTAACATACAGTACAAAGGTTGGTTTAACAGTAAAACAGACTGTTATATGTTGGTATTAATCAGTAACAGATTAACATACAGGTACAGATGTGTATAAAACAGTAACACAGACTGTTATAGATTGGTATTAATCAGTAACACATTAACATACAGGTACACATTTGTATAAAACAGTAACACAGAATGTTATAGATTGGTACTAATCAGTAACAGATTAACATACAGGTACAGATGTGTATAAAACTGTAACACGGAATGTTATAGATTGGTATTAATCAGAAACACGTTAACATACGGGTACAGATGTGAATATAAAAGTAAAACAGAATGTTATAGATTGGTATTAATCAGTAACACATTAACATACAGGTACAGATGTGTATAAAACTGTATCACAGTCTGTTATAGATTGGTATTAATCAGTAACAGATTAACATACAGGTACAGATGTGTATAAAACAGTAACACAGACTGTTATAGATTGGTACTAATCAGTAACACGTTAACATGCAGGTACAGATGTGTATAAAACTGTAATGCAGGCTGTTATAGATTGGTATTAATCAGTAACATGTTAACATACATGTACAGATGCGTATAAAACAGTAACACTGACGGTGATATATTGGTATTAATCAGTAACACATTAACTTACAGGTACAGATGTGTATAAAACAGTAACACAGACTGTTATAGATTCATATTAATCAGTAAATATTAACATACAGGTACAGATGAGTATATAACAGTAAAACAGAATGTTATAGATTGGTATTAATCAGTAACACATTAACACACAGGTACAGACGTGTATAAAACAGTAACACAGAATGTTATAGATTGGTATTAATCAGTAACACATTAACATACAGGTACAGATGTGTATAAAACAGCAACACAAAATGTTATAGATTGGTATAAATCAGTAACACATTAACATACAGGTACAGATGTATATAAAACAGTAACACAGACTGTTATATATTGGTATTAATCAGTAACATATTAACATACAGGTTCAGATTTGTATAAAACAGTAACACAGAATGTTATAGATTGGTGATAAACAGTAACACATTAACATACAGGTACAGATGTGTATATAACAGTAACACAGACTGTTATAGATTGGTATTAATCAGTAACACATTAACATACAAGTACAGATGTGTATATGACTGTAACACGGAATGTTATAGATTGGTATTAATCAGAAACATGTTAACATGCAGGTACAGATGTGTGTAAAACTGTAATGCAGGCTGTTATAGATTGGTATTAATCAGTAACACATTAACATACAGGTACAGATGTGTATAAAACTGTAACGCAGACGGTTTTAGATTGGTATTAAACAGTAACATATTAACATACATTTACAGATGTGTATAAAACAGTAACACAGACTGTTATAGATTGGTATTAATCAGTAACACACTAACATACAGGTACAGATGTGTACAAAACAGTAACACAGAATGTTATATATTGGTTTTAATCAGTAACACATTAACATACAGGTACAGATGTATATAAAACAGTAACACAGACTGTTATATATTGGTATTAATCAGTAACATATTAACATACAGGTTCAGATTTGTATAAAACAGTAACACAGAATGTTATGGATTGGTGATAAACAGTAACACATTAACATACAGGTACAGATGTGTATATAACAGTAACACAGACTGTTATAGATTGGTATTAATCAGTAACACATTAACATACAAGTACAGATGTGTATATGACTGTAACACGGAATGTTATAGATTGGTATTAATCAGAAACATGTTAACATGCAGGTACAGATGTGTGTAAAACTGTAATGCAGGCTGTTATAGATTGGTATTAATCAGTAACACATTAACATACAGGTACAGATGTGTATAAAACTAACGCAGACGGTTTTAGATTGGTATTAAACAGTAACATATTAACATACATTTACAGATGTGTATAAAACAGTAACACAGACTGTTATAGATTGGTATTAATCAGTAGCACATTAACATACAGTTCCAGATATGTATAAAACTGTAACGCAGACTGTTATAGATTGGTATTAATCAGAAAAACATTAACATGCAGGTACAGATGTATAGAAAACAGTAACACAGACTGTTATAGATTGGTATTAATCAGCAACACATTAACATACAGGTACAGATGTGTATAAAACAGTAACACAGACTGTTATAGATTGGTATTAATCAGTAACACATTAACATACAGGTACAGATGTGTATATAACAGTAACACAGACTGTTATAGATTGGTTTTAATCAGTAACACATTAACATACAGGTACAGGCGTGTATAAAGCAGTAACACAGACTGTTATAGATTGATATTAATCAGTAACACATTAACATACAGGTACAGGCGTGTATAAAACAGTAACACAGACTGTTATAGATTGATATTAATCAGTAACACATTAACATACAGGTACAGGTGTGTATAAAACGGTAACACAGACTGTTATAGATTGGTTTTAATCAATAACACATTAACATACAGTAACAGGCGTGTATAAAACAGTAACACAGACTGTTATAGATTGATATTAATCAGTAACACATTAACATACAGGTACAGGCGTGTATAAAACAGTAACACAGACTGTTATAGATTGATATTAATCAGTAACACATTAACATACAGGTACAGGTGTGTATAAAACAGTAACACAGACTGTTATAGATTGGTTTTAATCACTAACACATTAACATACAGGTACAGATGTGTATAAAATAGTAACACAGACTTATATACTGGTATTAATCAGTAACATATTAACATACAGGTTCAGATGTGTATAAAACAGTAACACAGAATGTTATAGATTGGTGTTAAACAGTAACACATTAACATACAGGTACAGATGTGTATAAAACAGTAACACAGACTGTCATATTGGTATTAATCAGTAACACATTAACATACATGTATAGATGTGTATAAAACAGTAACACTGACTGTCATATTGGTATTAATCAGTAACACATTAACATACATGTATAGATGTGTATAAAACAGTAACACTGACTGTCATATTGGTATTAATCAGTAACACATTAACATATAGGTACAGATGTGTATAAAACAGTAACACAGAATGTTATAGATTGGTATTAATCAGAAACACGTTAACATGCAGGTACAGATGTGTATAAAACTGTAACACTGACTGTTATATATTGGTATTAATCAGTAACACATTAACATATAGGTACAGATGTGTATAAAACAGTAACACAGAATGTTATAGATTGGTATTAATCAGAAACACGTTAACATGCAGGTACAGATGTGTATAAAACTGTAACACTGACTGTTATATATTGGTATTAATCAGTAACACATTAACATATAGGTACAGATGTGTATAAAACAGTAACACAGAATGTTATTTATTGGTATTAATCAGTAACACATTAACATACAGGTACAGATGTATATAAAACAGTAACACAGACTGTTATAGATTGGTATTAATCAGTAACACATTAACATATAGGTACAGATGTGTATAAAACAGTAACACAGAATGTTATTTATTGGTATTAATCACTAACACATTAACATACAGGTACAGTTGTATATAAAACAGTAACACAGACTGTTATAGATTGGTATTAATCAGTAACACATTAACATACAGGTACAGATGTGTATAAAACAGTAACACAGACTGTTATATATTGATATTAATCAGTAACACATTAACATACATGTATAGATGTGTATAAAACAGTAACACTGACTGTCATATTGGTATTAATCAGTAACACATTAACTTACAGGTACAGATGTATATAAAACAGTAACACAGACTGTTATAGATTGGTATTAATCAGTAACACATTAACATACAGGTACAGATGTGTATAAAACAGTAACACAGACTGTTATATATTGGTATTAATCAGTAACACATTAACATACATGTATAGATGTGTATAAAACAGTAACACTGACTGTCATATTGGTATTAATCAGTAACACATTAACATACATGTATAGATGTGTATAAAACAGTAACACGGAATGTTATAGATTGGTGTTAATCAGTAACACTTTAACATACAGGTACAGATGTGTACAGAATAGTAACTCAGACTGTTATATGTCATTATTTTGTTCGCCATTATATCACTTATTTGGCTGTTTATTTTGTGGTTGCCAGGGATATTAAATTTGCATTATCAATTTATTTTGTTTCATTCATAAATGATATTGATTCACCATGTCCTACCATGTACCATTTCTATTTTCAATTTTTCAGATGTAATTTATGAAAACAGCCATGTAAAGCAAAAACTCTCTCTAACTGCTTCAGCTGAGCCGAAGGTTCTGTGGAAGACACAGATGAGCAACAGAAGGGGAAGATAATGCTGGGTTTTCTGCAAAGTGCAGCACCTCTCACCGTGACCTGGCCTTGCAGCTTTTACTGCTAACCCGCTTTATTCAGCCTGTTTTAGAGAGTGTATTTACATAACTTTCATCATCACTTGGAGACACTCGTGGTTTAGTTCCGCTCAGTTGCAAGTATTGTGACCAAAGTTACTGGTTGAGTTGTTAACAGTAGCAGAGTAACTTCTGTTCAGAGCCATTATCCAGACTGTTACAATTAACACAAGGTGCCTTAGAAACTTTTGACAAAACAAAAACTTGAAGAACTATAGAATTGCTGGATAAACCTCTCCTGGGTCCCAACTGTCACAATATTTGATGGCATGTTTATGTTACAGAGCCGTATTACTTACAAATCACACTAATGTGTAGCACCTCTGACACCAATTCGATATAACAAGAGCATGATTTATTACCCCCACATGTTTGTAGCACCTCCATATAAAGGCCAGTATTCCATCAGCCTCTTTGATTATTCAGTGTGCCTTTTTGTAACATCTTACTGGTTTATGTAGCTGGAAACCAAGTCCATTGTTTCTAGCTTTTTATGAAGAGTCATATTGTCACAGAATGGATAAAACAGAGGAGAACACTTCCAGTCCATCGTCCTTGTGCTGACTCCTTGCAGAAGCAACTCAACTAGTTTCACACAAACATATGAACCAGGAGCAGGAGTAGGCCATTCGGCCCCTCGAGCCTGCTCTACCATTTGAAATGATCATGACTGATCTGAATGTAGCCTCTATGTTCCTATCTAACCCCTTTAGAATTTAACTCCCTTGCCAGTCAAGAATCTATCTAATTCAGCTTTAAAATTATTCATTGACTCAGCCTCCACCACCCTCTGGGGAAGACAATTCCACAGACTGATGAGCCTCTCAGTTCTGGTCTCTCCCACAAGAGGAAACATTCTCTCCACATCCACCCTGTCAAAACCCCTCAGGATCTTAAAGGTTTCAATAAGGTCACTTCTCATTCTTCTGAACTCCAATGGACACAGGTGCAGCCAATCCAACCTCTCCCTGTAAGGTAACCCTCCCAGTCCAGGTATGAGCTGGCTGAACCTTCTCTGAACTGCTTCAAACACATTTACATCTTTTCTTAAATAAGGAGACCAAAGCTGTGTCCAGTATTCCAGATGCAGTCTCACCAACACCCTATAAAACTGCAGCAGAAGATCCCTGCTTTTAAATTCCATTCCCCTTCAAGAAACACCAACATTCCATTTACCTCCCTATTCACTTGCTGCACCTGCAGACTAACTTTGTGTGATTCATGTACCAAGACACCCAGATCCCTCTGTACTGCTGATTCTGAAGTCTCTCTCCATTTAAATAATTTGCTGCTTTTCTATTCTTCCTGCCAAAGTGGCCAGGTTCACATTTTCACACATTACACTCCATCTGACAATTTAATGCCCAGTCACTTAACTTATCTATATCGCTTTGCAGTGTCTGTACTATTGTCATGTCAGCAGCAAATTTAGCAATTATATGTTCAGTCCTCTCATCCAAGTTGTTGCTATAGATTGTAATTAGTTGAGGCCTGAGCACTGACAGCACTGTGGGTGTACCTACACCACAGGGACAAAATCCTGGAACTCCCTCCCTAACAGCGCCGTGGGTGTACCTACACCACAGGGACAAAATCCTGGAACTCCCTCCCTAACAGCACTGTGGGTGTACCTACACCACACGGACAAAATCCTGGAACTCCCTCCCTAACAACACTGTGGGTGTACCTACACCACATGGCCAACATCCTGGAACTCCCTTCCTAACTGCACTGTGGGTGTACCTACATCACATGGACAAAATCCTGGAACTCCCTCCCTAACAGCACTGTGGGTGTACCTGTACCACATGGACAAAATCCTGGAACTCCTTCCCTAACAACACTGTGGGTGTACCTACACCACACGGACAAAATCCTGGAACTCCCTCCCTAACAGCGCCGTGGGTGTACCTACACCACAGGGACAAAATCCTGGAACTCCCTCCCTAACAGCACGGTGGGTGTACCTACACCACACGGACAAAATCCTGGAACTCCCTCCCTAACAGCACGGTGGGTGTACCTACACCACACGGACAAAATCCTGGAACTCCCTCCCTAACAGCACGGTGGGTGTACCTACACCACACAGACAAAATCCTGGAACTCCCTCCCTAACAGCACGGTGGGTGTACCTACACCACAGGGACAAAATCCTGGAACTCCCTCCCTAACAGCACGGTGGGTGTACCTACACCACACGGACAAAATCCTGGAACTCCCTCCCTAACAGCACTGTGGGTGTACCTACACCACACAGACAAAATCCTGGAACTCCCTCCCTAACAGCACTGTGGGTGTACCTACACCACACGGACAAAATCCTGGAACTCCCTCCCTAACAGTACTGTGGGTGTACCTACACCACACAGACAAAATCCTGGAACTCCCTCCCTAACAGCACTGTGGGTGTACCTACACCACATGGACAAAATCCTGGAACTCCCTCCCTAACAGCACTGTGGGTGTACCTACACCACACGGACAAAATCCTGGAACTCCCTCCCTAACAGCACTGTGGGTGTATCTACACCACATGGACAAAATCCTGGAGATCCCTCCCTAACAGCACTGTGGGTGTACCTACATTACATCAACAAATTCCTGGAACTTCCTCCCTAATAGCACTGTGGGTGTACCTACACCACATGGACAAAATCCTGGAACTCCCTCCCTAACAGCACTGTGGGTGTACCTACACCACAGGGACAAAATCCTGGAACTCCCTCCCTAACAGCACTGTGGGTGTAGCTACACCACATGGAAAAAATCCTGGAACTCCCTCCCTAACAGCTGTGTGTGTGTACCTACACCACATGGACAAAATCCTGGAGATCCCTCCCTAACAGCACTGTGGGTGTACCTACATTACATCAACAAATTCCTGGAACTTCCTCCCTAATAGCACTGTGGGTGTACCTACACCACATGGACAAAATCCTGGAACTCCCTCCCTAACAGCACTGTGGGTGTACCTACACCACAGGGACAAAATCCTGGAACTCCCTCCCTAACAGCACTGTGGGTGTAGCTACACCACATGGAAAAAATCCTGGAACTCCCTCCCTAACAGCTGTGTGTGTGTACCTACACCACATGGACAAATTCATGGAACTCCCTCCCTAACAGCACTGTGGGTGTACCTACACCACAGGGACAAATTCCTGGAACTCCCTCCCTAACAGAGCTGTGGGATTACCTACACCACAGGGACAAATTCCTGGAACTCCCTCCCTAACAGCACTGTGTGTGTACTTACACCACACAGACAAATTCATGGAACTCCCTCCCTAACAGCACTGTGGGTGTACCTACACCACACGGACAAAATCCTGGAACTCCCTCCCTAACAGCACTGTGGGTGCACCTACACCACATGGACAAAATCCTGGAACTCCCTCCCTAACAGCACTGTGGGTGTACTTACACCACATGGACAAAACCCTGGAACTCCCTCCCTAACAACACTGTGGGTGTACCTACACGACATGGACAAAATCCTGGAACTCCCTCCCTAACAGCACTGTGGGTGTACCTACACCACACGGACAAAATCCTGGAACTCCCTCCCTAACAGCACTGTGGGTGTACCTACACCACGGACAAAATCCTGGAACTCCCTCCCTAACAGCAATGTGGGTGTACCTACACCACATGGACAAAATCCTGGAACTCTCTCCCTAACAGCACTGTGGGTGTACCTACACCACATGGACAAAATTCTGGAACTCTCTCCCTAACAGCACTGTGGGTGTACCTAAACCACATGGACAAAATCCTGGAACTCCCTCCCTAACAGCACTGTGGGTGTACCTACACCACATGTACAAAATCCTGGAACTCCCTCCCTCACAGCACTGTGGGTGTACCTACACCACAGGGACAAAATCCTGGAACTCCCTCCCTAACAGCACTGTGGGTGTACCTACACCACACAGACAAAATCCTGGAACTCAGTCCCTAACAGCACTGTGGGTGTACCTACACCAAATGGACAAAATCCTGGAACTCTCTCCCTAACAGCACTGTGGGTGTACCTACACCGCATGGACAAAATCCTGGAACTCAATCCTGGAACTCTCTCCCTAACAGCAGTGTGGGTGTACCTACACCAGATGGATTACAGCAGCTCAAGAAGGCAGCTCACCATCACCTTCTCAAGGACTATTAGGGATGGGCAATAAATGCTGGCCTAATGAGTAATAACCACATCCCATGAATGAATTTAAAAACTACTGATTACAACTCATCAATCTGAAAATGACCCACTTAACCATACTCTGTGTTCCCTGTTAGCTAAGCAATCCTCTAACCACTCTAATACGTTACCTGTCATGAAGAGATTAATGTCTATGATGTTGTTGGAAACTATTTTTTTAAATAGAGTTTAGTGGTGTCTATGTATGTGTGCGTGTCTTAATTTGATTAATATCTGGGAGCTTTGATGCATTGAAATAATGAGAGTTTCAAATGATAATTAGATATAGATGGGGAAGTTTAGAAACATGGGTGTCGAGATGGCAATTTGCATTTTTGAATAAACCATTCAAAAGAAGGGCTGAAATCTTGCACCTAACTAGAAGATGCCAAGTAATGTGTCTATTTTTTTCAGCTTACTAATAAAATTGGTGGAATGAAAGGGTTTATTGTTCAGACAGGTAAAATTAAAAAACCTGGTATTATAACGGGAAAGTTACATTTAAAGGATAAGCTGGGTATAAACAGAGTTTGTGTGTGTAGGTCAGAGACATTTAATATCTAACCAGCCTGTAAACCTCTAATTGTGTCTGCAAGAAACCTCATTTTGAATATGTAAGGTCAAATGTGCTTTACCCAGGGTTTCTTCAAATCTATGATCTTTACTGTTGCCTTCCCGGAGGTCTAACTGAGAGACAGATTAATTAGGTGATTTATGCAGTTATTATAGCAGTAATTGTATGTACATATGTATGTGTTTACAATTTTCCTTGTATTAATAAATGTTTAATTTAGTGTTATAAACACCTCTTGAGACTGGGTGGTCTTATTACTGCTGAATTCAAAGTCTGCATCTCGAAACATGAAAGTTGCAAAAGTGGATCAATGGGACAGTGTTTTCAAGTTTCCCAGTTTTGCTCATTCCCTTAATCTATCACTATCACATTGTAATTTTACATTTCCATCGACACCATTTTCAATGTCATCCACATTTCAATCATCAGCAAATTTGGATATTTGGCTATCTATCCCATTGTATAATTCACTCATCAATGTAGTGGATCGTTGAGGTGCCAATTTAGATCTTCGTGGGGTGCCACTAGTCACATTCTGCCAGTTAGGGTAATGCCAATTGTCCCTACTCTCAGTCTCCTGTCACTCTCTGAACTAGGCCTATCATATTCCTTTAATTGCATGAGCTTCAACTTGAGTTCAAGCCTCTTGTGATGGACTTTACTGAAAGCCTTCTGGCTGTCCACATAGTTAACACCCACTGTCCATTAGTTTAGTCACCGATATCCAAAAAAGTAATTTCAAAGTGCCATACAAAAGGCTGCTTTACAAAACTGAGGCTCAAGGGACAGGAGGGCTGGTGTCAAATTGGATTTAACAATTGGCTCATGGGCAAAAAACCATGAGTGGTGGTAAATGGTTATTTTTGGGCTGGGCTGAGGATGGTAGACAGTGATGTTCCCCAAGGAAGCACAGCTTTATCGTTATATATAATCAACTTGGATTGTGGATTAGCATTTACCTTCAGCTGTGTCATAATACCTACACCATGAGCTCTCATTTTATGCAGTAATGTTTGATGTGGCGTCTTGTCAAATGCCTTCTGGAAATCCAAGTACACCACGTCAAACAACTCCAATAAATTAGATTTTCCTTTCACAAAACTATGTTGATGCTGCCTGATTTCATTAACATTTTCTAAGTGCCCTGCTATAGCCTCCTTAATAATTGATTCTAGCACCTTCCCTGTGACAGATGTAAGGATAACTGACCTGTCGTTTCCTGTTTTCTGTCTCTCGCCTATCTTGAATAGAGGAATTACTTCACTATGTTTCAATCTGATGGGACCTTTCCAGAATCTAGGGAATTTTGGAAAATACAAGCCATTGCATCTGCTAGCTCTGCAGCCAATCCTTTCAAAGCTCTTGAATGAAGTCCACCAGGACCCAGAGACCTGTCAGTCTTTTGTTCTAACACTTTCCTTAATCCTCTTTCCCTGGTGATTGGAATTATTTTAAGCTGCTCCCCCCTTTCACCTCTTCATTCACAATTATTTCTGGGTTGTTATTTGTGTATTTTGTGGTGAAGACAAATCTGTTTAATGTTTCCGCCATTTCCTTATTTCCCATTATTGATTTCACTTACCTGTCCTTTCCCCATAGCCTTTTTCTGTCTTTTTATAGCTCAGAGGTTAATGATGTTTTCAAATCCATTTGCAACAGTTTTGCTCGTTCCCTTAATCTACCACTATCACACTGTAATGTTACATTTCCAGGAGAGCTGGTGGCATAGTGGTATTGTCACTTGGCCAGTGACCCAGGGTAATGCTCTGGGGACCTGGGTTTGAATCCCCCCACAGCAGATGGTGGAATTGGAATCTAATAAAAATCTGGAATTAAATCCCTGATGATGACCATGAAACCAACAGCAACAAATGCTGGAGAAACTCAGCAGGTCTGATAGCATCTGTGGAGAGAGAGACAGAGAAAATGTTTCAAGTCTGTATGACTCTTCTTCAGAGCTAAAGGAGGTAGGAATGTGATGAAATATAAGCTGATTAAGAGGGGATGGGACAGGTGAAGCTGGATAGAGGGTCAGTGATAGGGGGAGATAGCCAAAAGATATCATGGACAAAGAGGTGATGATATTAGCAAAGAAATGTACTAATGGGGACATTAAAGGTAGAAAGTAGATTGCCAGAGATGTACTGAACAAAGGGGTGTTAATGATAGTGGTACTGGTTAAAGGAGATGCTGCTTGAATCACACACTATATTCCAGAGCACAGGCAGACAAGGTGGGAAGGCACCTGGCCAGGATGGAGCAGATGGTGGAAGATTTGAAACTGGAGCCAAAACTGCTCCAGTATCTTTGGGGGATCAGGTGCTGGTGGATGAAACTGAAACCAGGCAGTGTCCCCAGGTGCATCCTCTTCACTATTGGAAGGAAGAACACTGTGTTCCCTGCTGGGATAGTCTACCTGCTGGCCAGATACAAGGTGGGGGCCAGGGCATCCAACAAGGCAATAGCTGAAACTGGGTCAAGGATGCACAGTTGGTCATTGTGTCCAGACACCTCAATGAGAGCAAGCAGGTGGTGTCTGTGATGGGGGAAGCCCTGTAACACTGGGAAGAGGGTTAGATGCTCAAAGGAGTTTGCAGTGGATCCGTGTGGGGTTGGGGAACAGGTTTTTGGGGACAGCAGTCACTTTCACAGTTACTACAGAAGTGTTATGAGTGTAAGCAAGACAAGGCAGAGGAGCTGGTCTCCCTATCCCAGGAGCTGGTGAAATTGTTCAGCTGCGTCTTCTCCCTGGATTCTTCTTTCAGATCGACCAGGGACACAGCTAAGGGGCCGCCAAGCCGAGGCAGTGAGGGATGGAACCATCTGGATGGAGCTGAGGAGGCTGAATAGTGTCAAACCCCAGTTGTCCTCCTTTGGCACACACCCCACCCCATCCAGATCACGGAGAAAGGCGGGAGTCCTACGACCAGGAAGAGGCCACCATCAGGGAGGTGGCTGTTGGTGTGGAGAGGGCTGTAGGTCTTTGGCACAAATCCAGTCCCTGCTGTCCGATCCCTATGTCCAGCCTTATGGCTGATCCCACCCCAGGGATAATCCAAGGAGGTGCTGGAATTGTAATGCTGTTGGGTACTTCAAACGAGACTGCCTTCAACAACCACTGCCACCACAGATATCAGGCACAGAGACCCCATCCAGGCAACCGCATCTCCTTCCCAATCCATGTTAAACCAGTTGGACCTCCCATTGAGAGCCAGGCCGAAGCAGGTGGGGGGGGGTGTGAGATTCCTTTGGCGAGAGGCTCAGTTTTAAGCAGAGTGATAGGGGCTTTCCCTATGGTGGGTGTAACGTTCAGAACATTGGAGCTTTTGAGCTCTAATTGACACCGGAGTGGAGACGTTAATCATTACTGACCAGTTCCACTGAACAGCTTGTTGAAGGGTGTGAGCTGATTAATATCTTCCCTCTCCTCCAAATCTCCACTTGACAAGGGTTAGACATCTTTATCAATGCTGGAAAATCTCAGCAGGTCTGACAGTGTCTGTGCAGAGAAAGACAGAGCTAATGTTTCGAGTCCGTATGACTCTCCATCAGATCTCATACGGACTCAAAATGTTAACTCTGTCTCTCTCTCTCCACAGACAATGTCAGACCTGCTGAGTTTTTCCAGCATTTTTTGTCTTTGTGTCAGATTTCCAGCATCCGTAGTATTTTGCCTTTATCAGACACATTTATTGTGTCCACATCAAGCTCTCCCTATCTGTCCTTTACCATAACCCTGTGGTTCCTGGTGGTATGCGATTGAATCAACACTCCAGGGAGTTAGGAATACAAGTCGTGTTAGGGTTGAACATGGAGGGGACAGCCAAGCATCACTGGGATGCGTGCATTGTGACCAGTAAGAGCAGGAATTTACCATGGCAGGCCGAGGGGGTCAAGCCTTGCTCTATGCACTGAAGGTTTATCAGCCTCCACGGGGCTTTAGGACTGTTTGAGTAGCAGGGATCTGGCCCTACTGTTTTACCCACCTTCACCATCAATGTCCTTGCAGGCTCAGTTCAGTCATCCAATTGGCCGACATCAGGCCTTGCTGGAGCATTGTATTTCCTGATGCAGAATTAGCACTGGGTTTAAACCTGGGAGCACTATGGGAGAGAAGGTGGGATATCCATCCAGATCGCCAATCTCAGTGACAAAGATCTTTACCTCCAGCTGAGGACACCTGCAGCATCTGTAAAGCCACCACTGGCCTGGTGAGCAGACTGGCTGGAGAAGACATTCCTTTCAAAGCTGCACAGCCACATGTTGGAGGAGAGCTGGAGGAGACAGAGCATCTTCTACCCTCAGCAAGTACAGGGCAACTTTCACTAAGGATGATGACAACATCGGGTATTGTGAACTGGTGAGAGCCAAGTGATTGTAAAGGCAGCTGATTGGCCAGAGTCCTCACCACCGGATCCCATCACTGGGAGGAAGCCAGGGAAACTGCAGAATCCCTGGAATAAGGTGTCATCCGACAGTCTGTGTGCCTCCCCAACAGTCCTCATGAGGGAGAAAGATTGAAAACTGAGGATCTGTGTCGATTACCAGGCACTCAATGCAAAGACTCGTAAGGATATTTACCCTCTTCTGAGGATCGAGGGGGAGTTACAATCCTCAGAGGTGTAAAGGATTTCTGTGTCTTAATTTGAGCCATGGTTTAACTAACGTCCCATTGCTGAAGAGGACATTGAACAGATGGCATTGCGAACAGGCACTGGAGGACTCTGAACATACAAGAACATCACTGGGGTTTCCTGGTGCCCTGGCCACCTTCATGTGTGGATAAGGATTTAGGTGACTTCAATTTCCAGTCCCTCCTCGTGTATCTGGGTGATGTCCTGGTCTTTGGGATGACACTTGAGGAGACCCTCGGAAGAAGAGATACTGTCTTAGCCCACTCCTCGAGGCTTAATTTGAAAGTCAAACCTGGGTAGTGCCAACTTTTCCAGACAAAGATGTGGTTCCTTGGGCACCTGGTCACCCAGCTATGGCATCACTCAGGACAATGAGAAAATCAGAGTGCCCATGGCCTTAGATGCGGAGGGAATGGTGTGAGTTTACTGCTCTGGCTGGTGACTATAGGAGGCATGGGCACAGTGGGCTGCCCCATTCTGCAACTTGCTAGGAAATGCAGAAAGTGACAAGGGGACAGTGGGTAAAGCACACATGAGGCATGGAATACTCCACAGTCCATTACCAGACCATGGAGCTCAGCATGTGAAAAGCCCTTTGTGCATCAAGTCTCCCATCAGCTGGGCTTGGCACCTGGATCCCCATCTCCCAGTCAAACTGGAAAACGGGGCCACTTCCCTCAACCCAGGAGTGGGACTGTCACAGGTTCAAGGGCAGATAAGTGTGGTTATTGCTTATGGCAGTCGGAGCCTCAAGCCAAATGAGAGGAATATGCCGGTCTGAGGCTTGAACTCTTAGTTTCGAGGTGGCCTATTTCCCAGCAGTGCAGAGACAGCTGATTGGTGCAGAGTTTGAAGTGTTTACACACAACAAGCCACTCCGCTACTTTCAAACATGGACATCACCAGTTTGAACTCTTTCACCATCTCAGCCAGGTGCCTTTCCATCTTATCCTCACAATCCCCAGAATGTTGGTGTATGATTGGTGCCCTCTGATGGATCCAAAACTGCCAAGGGCACAACATTGGGAGCAAGATCCCAGTGGAGCTGTGTAAGTTATACGGAATATTGGAGAGATACATCACCCTCGGGCATGCAGAGGGTAATGGACAACGTGAACAAATCAGCTGGACTCTGCAAGGCCAATTGTCCACCCTGCTTCCTGAGAGGAAACCCGAGTTTGGTCCAGGGCTGGTTAATGCTGAAAATAGTGCCCCCCCCATTGCCCCACGCGTTACTCCTCACACTCTCTCTTCCCGAGAAGAGACCCAGTCCTTCCCATGGATCATCCCCGTGGGCTCAGCAAGCATTCACATGGAGATGGTCAAGTTGACAAGAGGGTCACTGAGCATCACATGCGCTGAAGAGGGAGACAGAGAAAAAGGTGCTTCAAAGAAAATTGCGACACAATCACAAACCTGCCAAGGTTAACCTTCCGATCAGCGCGAGAGTATTCCTCTGGGACAGGAATATCAGGGGTCGGAATAAAGTGCTGGAAGTCTGTGATCCTGAGCCCAACAAAGGGGGGAGCCACATCAAGGCTGCTGAACCTGTAGCCAAAGGGCAGCTTCAGAAAGCGGCTCCCAGGGTGGAGCCTCATGAGGTCAGGAATCTGGAGGATGAAATGGGGGCAAGAGGCTGACTCAGCCACATCACTGAAGTATCATTGAGCAGCATCCTGAGCGAGGGAGAATTGGATAGCCATGAGGAACCCTGGAGTAAACTGTGAGTTGGGGAACCAGAGGATGTATCCAGTGTGAGGAGGCAGAGTGAATAGCAGAGAGGCTGCAGCTGAAGCAACTAATCCCAGGATGACTGACTTGGACCCCTACACGCTGACCTTTTCCAAAGCCTGGATCCCATACATAGAAAATAGGAGCAGGAGTAGGCCATTCTCAATCCATACTAATATATTACCCCCAATCACATGTGCTTTACTTTTATACACTAACCTCTTATGTGGGACATTATCAAAAGACTTCTGAAAATCCAAATATACCACATCCACTGGTTCTGCCTTATCTATTCTGCTAGTTATGGCCTCAATAAACCCAGTAAGTTTGTCAGACATGATTTCCCTTTCATAAATCCATGTTGAATTTGTATAATCCATTGATATGAATCTAGAGAGTTTTGAAAAATTAAAACCAACTCATCAACTATCTCATTAGCCACTTCTTTTCAGTCCCTAGGATGAAGTCCATCAGGACCTGGGGATTTGTCAGCCCCGCAGCTCCAACAATTTACTCAGGGAGGGGGTAAAAGGGGAGGAGGCGTTGTATTATTAGTTAAGGAGTCAGTTACTGCAGTAAGGAGAGATGATATCTTGGAGGGGGCTTCGAATGAAGCTTTGTGGGTAGAGCTTAGGAATAAAAAAGGGGAAGCCACAGATAAGTTGAAAGTGATTTCAACTTTCCCAACATTAATTGGGATAGACATAGTGCTAAGGGCTTGGATGGAGTGGATTTCTTGAAATGTGTACAGGAAAACTTTTTAAGTCAATATGTAGAGGGTCCAACAAGGGATGGTGCAGTGCTGGACCTAATTCTGGGGAATGAAGCTGGACAGGTGGCTGAGGTGGTGGTGGGCAAGCAATTTAGTGATAGCGGCCACAACATGGTACAGTTTAAGCTTGTTATGGACAAAGAAATAGACAAGTTGCGAAAAAATGTTTTGGATTGGGGGAGAGTGGAGTTTAGTAAAATAAGGCAGGATCTGGCCAAGGTAGACTGGGAACAGCTACTTGTGGGGAATTCTACAGAGGAACAGCGGGGGATGTTCAAAAAGGAAATGGGGAGGGTACAGACTCAACATGTTCCTTCTAGGGTGATAGGAAGGAGTAACAAGCCCAGAGAACCATGGATGACCAGAGATATTCAGGTTACAATGAGAAGGAAAAGAATGGCTTTTAGCAGGTACAAGGGAAGCAAATCAGCAGAGGCATTAGTGAAGTACAGACAGTGCAGGGTGGAGCTTAAGAAAGCAATTAGGAGGGCAAAGAGGGGATATGAGAAAGCTCTGGCTGGTAAAAGTAGGGAAAATCCCAAGATATTCTATAAGTATATCAATGGGAAGAGGATAACCAGGGATAGAGTAGGGCCCATAAGGGACCAAGGGAGCAATCTATGGGTGGAGCCAGAGGACATCGGTAGAGTGTTGAATGAATACTTCACGTCCTTCTTCACCCAAAAGAATGAGGATGAAGGTATCGAACTTGGGGAGAGAGACTAGACCATAAGATGTAGGAGCAGAAGTAGGCCGTTCGGCCCATCGAGTCTCCTCCGCCATTCAATGAGATCATGGCTGATCTGATAATCCTTAACTCCACTTTCCTGTCTTGTTCCCATAACCCTTGGTTCTCATACTGATTAAAAATCTGTCTGTCTATCTCAGCCTTGAATATACATAACAACCCAGCCTCTACAGCCCTCTGCGTTAAAGAGTCCCACAGATTCACTACCCTCTGAGAGAAGAAATTCCTCCTCATCTCCGTTTTAAGTGGGTGACTCCTTACTCTGAGATTATGCCCTTTGGTCCTAGACCTCTCAGTATCTACCCTGTCAAGCCTCTTAAGAATCTTATATGTTTCAATAAGGTCGCCTCTCATTCTTCTAAACTCCAATGAGTACAGGCCCAACCTACTCAACCTTTCCTCATAAAATCCCTCTATACTCAGGATCAACCTGGTGAACATACTCTGGACTGCCTCCAATGCCAGTATATCTTTCTTAGATAAGGGGACCAAAGCTGTTCACAGTATTCTAGATGTGGTCTAACTAGTGCCTTGTATAGTTTTAGCAAGAGTTCCCTATTTTTATAAAAGCAAAATACTGTGGATGCTGGAAATCTGAAACAAAAACAAAAATAGTTGGAAAAACTCAGCAGGTCTGATAGCATCTGCAGAGAGGAAGACAGTTAACATTTCAAGTCTGTATGACTCTTCATCAGAACTAAGGAAATATAGAAATGAGGTGAAATATAAGCTGATTGAGGTTCTTCAGCAAGTTGATATTGGGAATGACAAGGTATTGGAGGTGTTGGCAGGTTTAAAAATGGACAAACCTCCAGGTCCACATGATTTGTGTCCCAGGCTGCTGAGGGAGGCAAGGGGGGAGATTGCAGGGGCTCTAACTCAAATTTTTAATTCCTCTGTGGCCACAGGGGATGTTCCAGAGGACTGGAGAACAGCTAATGTGGTTCCGCTATTTAAGAAGGGTTGTAGAGATAAGCCAGGGAACTACAGGCCAGTGAGTCTCACGTCAGTGCTAGGGAAACTATTGGAGAAAATTCTGAAGGACCGTATCTATCTCCACTTGGAGAGGCAAGGTTTAATCAAGGATAGTCAGCATGGCTTTGTCAGAGGGAGGTCATGCCTAACAAATTTGATTGAATTTTTTGAGGAGGTGACCAGGTGTGTAGATGAGGGCAGTGCAGTTGATGTAGTTTATATGGATTTCAGCAAAGCCTTCGACAAGGTCCCACATGGGAGATTTATAAACAATGCAAGTGCACATGGGATGCAGGGTAATTTGATAAGCTGGATTCAAAATTGGCTTAGTTGTAGGAGGCAGAGGGTGATGACAGAAGGATGCTTTAGTGACTGGAAGCCAGTATCCAGTGGCGTACCACAGGGATCTGTGCTCGGTCCCCTATTATTTGTCATTTATATAAACAACATAGATGACTATGCGGGGGGTAGGATTAGTAAGTTTGCAGATGACACAAAGATTGGCCGGGTGGTTAACAGTGAGGTTGAGTGTCTTGGGCTACAGGAAGATATAGACGGGATGGTCAAATGGGCAGAGAAGACTGAGGGGAAAACTGATCGAGGTGTACAAGATTATGAGGGGCATGGACAGGGTGGATAGGGAGCAGTTGTCCCCTTAGTTGAAGGGTCAGTCACGAGGGGACACAAGTTCAAGGTGAGGGGCAGGAGGTTTAGGGGGGATGTGAGGAAAAACTTTTTTACCCAGAGGGTGGTGACGGTCTGGAATGCGCTGCCTGGGAGGGTGGTGGAGACGGGTTGCCTCACATCCTTTAAAAAGTATCTGGATGAGCACTTGGCACATCATAACATTCAAGGCTATGGGCCAAGTGCTGGTAAATGGGATTAGGTAGGTAGGTCAGGTGTTTCTCAAGTGTCGGTGCAGACTCGATGGGCTGAAGGGCCTCTTCTGCACTGTATGATTCTGTGACATCTTCGCTGCTGTAGTTGTGGGCTGCAAGCACTGAGATGTGTGCTCATGGCTAGACTTTAAACATGGCTCCTGGTGTGATGAAGCAGTGAGGTAATGGCGGGAGGGTAAACAAGAGCCCCTCACCATGGAAACGTGTTTCCCAGGAATCTATCAATAATGAGGTGAGTTTGGAACAATACGGTGTGAAAACCATTATCAAAGTCAGCGGGTAAACCATGGTTTTACTTAGCTGCTGCCACATTTGGTGCAAATCCCTAGTGTCAGACCCACTCTTCTCTACCTAACTGATTGTAAAATTCAATCATATTATGGTCGCTGCTACCTAGGGGTGCCTTCACTATGAGGTCATTAATTAATCCCATCTTGTTGCACAATACTAGGTCTAGTATAACCTGCTCTCTGATTGGCTCCAGAATGTGCTGTTCTAAGAAACTATCCCAAAAACATTCTATGAATTCCTCACCTTGGTGACCTTTGCCCATCTGATTTTTCCAGTCTGTATGTAGATTAAAATCTCCCACGATGATCACTGCGCCTTCCTGACAAGCTCTCATTATTTCTTCCTTTATGCTCCATCCTACTGTGCGGTTACTGTTAGGGGACCTGTACACCACTCCCACAAGTGACTTCTTGCCTTTACCATTTCTCATTTTTACCCAAACTGTTTCCACATCCTGGTTTCCTGAACTTAGATCATCCATCTCTATTGTGCTAATACCATCATTAATTAACAGAGGCACCCCTCCACCTTTTCCTAGCTTCCTGTCCTTCCTAAATATCCCAAACCTATTTAAATTCAGCTCCCAGTCCATGTCCTCCCACAGCCATGTCCCTGTAATGGCTAAGAAATCGTAATTATTTATTTCTATGTGTGCTCTCTGTTCAACTGTTTTGTTTTGAATACTCTGTACATTTAGATACAGAGCCTTTAGTTTTATCCTTTTATTCTTTTTGTAGCTTTTAGTCTCATCTCTTGATTTACTGTTAGACCCTCCTGTCACGGACTGTTTTTCATTTCCTGTAATAATCCCTGTTTCTTTTGCCTTGTCTCTACTCTTTGATTTATCACATCATCCCAAATTTGTATCCTTGCTCCCACTACTTACAAATAGCCAGACTCTCTCACACCTGGAAAGAGTTTGGTTTGAAAGACAAATGTCATGGTCCAGGATGTTGCCATCCCACCATCTATCAGCATTGGCAATGTGGCACTGGAGGTTGTTATTAACTTCACATATCTCAGCTCCACAATCACCAGAAATCAGTCACTTGATGCTGAAATCAACCTATGAATGGCAGAAGCTGCATCTGTTGTGTCCAAGCTGAGTAAGGGAGTGTGGAACAACAGCAAAAAAACTGCGGATGCTGGAAATCCAAAACAAAAACAGAATTACCTGGAAAAACTCAGCAGGTCTGGCAGCATCGGCGGAGAAGAAAAGAGTTGATGTTTCGAGTCCTCATGACCCTTCGACAGAACTTGAGTTCGAGTCCAAGAAAGAGTTGAAATATAAGCTGGTTTAAGGTGTGTGTGTGTGGGGGGGGGGGGGGGGAGAGAGAGAGAGAGGTGGAGTGGGGGTGTGGTTGTAGGGACAAACAAGCAGTGATAGAAGCAGATCATCAAAAGATGTCAACAACAATAATACAAAAGAACACATAGGTGTTGGTGATATTATCTAAACGAATGTGCTAATTAAGAATGGATGGTAGGGCACTCAAGGTACAGCTCTAGTTGGGGTGGGGATAGCATAAAAGATGTAAAAAAATAAATAAATAAATAACATAAATAAATAATTTTTTTTTCTTTTTCTCTTTTTATAATGGAAATAGGTGGGAAAAGGGCAAATCTATATAATTTATTGGAAAAAAAAAGGAAGGGGGAAACAGAAAGGGGGTGGGGATGGGGGGAGGGAGCTCACGACCTAAAGTTGTTGAATTCAATATTCAGACCGGAAGGCTGTAAGGTGCCTAGTCGGAGATGAGATGTTGTTCCTCCAGTTTGCGTTGGGCTTCACTGGAACAATGCAGCAAGCCAAGGACAGACATGTGGGCAAGAGAGCAGGGTGGAGTGTTAAAATGGCAAGCGACAGGGAGGTTTGGGTCATTCTTGCGGACAGACCGCAGGTGTTCTGCAAAGCGGTCGCCCAGTTTACGTTTGGTCTCTCCAATGTAGAGGAGACCACATTGGGAGCAACGAATGCAGTAGACTAAGTTGGGGGAAATGCAAGTGAAATGCTGCTTCACTTGAAAGGAGTGTTTGGGTCCTTGGACGGTGAGGAGAGAGGAAGTGAAGGGGCAGGTGTTACATCTTTTGCGTGGGCATAGGGTGGTGCCATAGGAGGGGGTTGAGGAGTAGGGGGTGATGGAGGAGTGGACCAGGGTGTCCCGGAGGGAGCGATCCCTACGGAATGCCAATAGGGGGGGTGAAGGGAAGATGTGTTTGGTGGTGGCATCATGCTGGAGTTGGCGGAAATGGCGGAGGATGATCCTTTGAATGCGGAGGCTGGTGGGGTGATAAGTGAGGACAAGGGGGACCCTATCATGTTTCTGGGAGGGAGGAGAAGGCGTGAGGGTGGATGCGCGGGAGATGGGCTGGACATGGTTGAGGGCCCTGTCAACGACCGTGGGTGGAAAACCTCGGTTAAGGAAGAAGGAGGACATGTCAGAGGAACTGTTTTTGAAGGTAGCATCATCGGAATAGATGCGACGGAGGAGAAGGAACTGAGAGAATGGGATGGAGTCCTTACAGGAAGCGGGGTGTGAGGAGCTGTAGTCGAGGTAGCTGTGGGAGTCGGTGGGTTTGTAATGGATATTGGTGGACAGTCTATCACCAGAGATTGAGACAGAGAGGTCAAGGAAGGGAAGGGAAGTGTCAGAGATGGACCATGTGAAAATGATGGAGGGGTGGAGATTGGAAGCAAAATTAATAAATTTTTCCAAGTCCCGACGAGAGCATGAAGCGGCACCGAAGTAATCATCGATGTACCGGAGAAAGAATTGTGGAAGGGGGCCGGAGTAGGACTGGAACAAGGAATGTTCCACATACCCCATAAAGAGACAGGCATAGCTGGGGCCCATGTGGGTACCCATAGCCACACCTTTTATTTGGAGGAAGTGAGAGGAGTTGAAGGAGAAATTGTTCAGCGTGAGAACAAGTTCAGCCAGACGGAGGAGAGTAGTGGTGGATGGGGATTGTTCGGGCCTCTGTTCGAGGAAGAAGCTAAGGGCCTTCAGACCATCCTGGGGGGGGATGGAGATGTAGCTGGATTGGACGTCCATGGTGAAGAGGAAGCGGTTGGGGCCAGGGAACTGGAAATTGTTGATGTGACGTAAGGTGTCAGAGGAATCACGGATGTAGGTGGGAAGGGACTGGACAAGGGGAGAGAGAAGGGAGTCAAGATAACGAGAAATGAGCTCTGTGGGGCAGGAACAAGCTGAGACGATCGGTCTACTGGGGCAGTTCTGTTTGTGGATTTTGGGTAGGAGATAGAAGCGGGCCATCCGAGGTTGGGCGACTATCAGGTTGGAAGCTGTGGGAGGGAGATCCCCAGAGGAGATGAGGTCAGTGACAGTCCTGGAAACAATGGCTTGATGTTCAGTGGTGGGGTCATGGTCCAGGGAGAGGTAGGAGGAAGTGTCTGCGAGTTGACGCTCAGCCTCCGCGAGGTAGAGGTCAGCGCGCCAGACAACAACAGCACCACCCTTGTCAGCGGGTTTGATGACAATGTCAGGGTTGGACCTGAGAGAATGGAGTGCAGTAAGTTCAGAGAGAGACAGGTTAGAATGGGTGAGAGAAGCAGAGAAATTGAGACGACTAATGTCGCGCCGACAGTTCTCAATGAAAAGATCAAGAGAAGGTAAGAATCCAGAGGGAGGGGTCCAGGTGGAGGGAGAATATTGGAGATGGGTAAAAGGATCCGTTGAACTGGGAGAGGACTCCTGCCCAAAGAAGTGAGCCCGGAGACGAAGACGGTGGAAGAAGAGTTCAGTATCATGCCGAGCCCGAAATTCATTGAGATTAGGGCGTAAGGGTATGAAACTAAGTCCTTTGCTGAGCACTGAACGTTCAGCATCGGAGAGGGGAAGGTCAGGGGGTATAGTGAATACACGGCTGGGGCTGGGATTGGAAGATGGGGTGGGGACGGAGGGACAGGCAGGGGTGGAGGGTCCTAGATGGGTGTTGGTGTCAATGAGTTGTTGGAGCTTGCGTTCCTTAGCACTTGAGAGAAAGAGAAAAAGTTTCTTGTTGAGGCGTTGGATGAGCCGAAGAATAAAATGAAACTGGGGGCACGCGCAGCTTTGAAAAAGGGTACGGCGGTGCTGCTGGAGGGAGAGGTCGAGTGTGTTCAAATGGCGGTGCATGGCACTGAGTGTGGATTTCAGAATGTGACGGGAACAGCAGTCCGAGAAACGTTTTATGTCCCGGAGATACCTGTAATCCTGGGTGGGTTCGAAACATGAGGGGTAGAATTTCATTTGAAATCCACGTGGGGGAAGTCGGAGATGGAGACAGTCACTGAGAAAGGAGATATGGCTGTGAAAGTGGGTTTTAGTAAACACCTTGTCAAACACCAGGAGGGAAATGGAAAGCAAGGAAGGTGAGCGGGGCAAAAGAGAGATACGGAAATCTTGTCACAGAGAGGAACAGAACTTCTTCAAGGAGGTAGGCATTTCTTGAAGAGGAGTGGCAGTCAATTAAACACAGAGATAAAAACAAAAAAACTGCGGATGCTGGAAATCCAAAACAAAAACAGAATTACCTGGAAAAACTCAGCAGGTCTGGCAGCATCAGCAGAGAAGAAAAGAGTTGACGTTTCGAGTCCTCATGACCCTTCGACAGAACCAGTTCAACGGATCCTTTTACCCATCTCCAATATTCTCCCTCCACCTGGACCGCTGCCTCTGGATTCTTACCTTCTCTTGATCTTTTCATTGAGAACTGTCGGCGCGACATTAGTCGTCTCAATTTCTCTGCTTCTCTCACCCATTCTAACCTGTCTCTCTCTGAACTTACTGCACTCCATTCTCTCAGGTCCAACCCTGACATTGTCATCAAACCCGCTGACAAGGGTGGTGCTGTTGTTGTCTGGCGCACTGACCACTACCTCGCGATAGGGTGAGCGTCAACTCGCAGACACTTCCTCCTACCTCTCCCTGGACCATGACCCCACCACTGAACATCAAGCCATTGTTTCCAGGACTGTCACTGACCTCATCTCCTCTGGAGATCTTCCTCCCACAGCTTCCAACCTGATAGTCGCCCAACCTCGGATGGCCCGCTTCTATCTCCTACCCAAAATCCACAAACAGAACTGCCCCGGTAGACCGATCGTCTCAGCTTGTTCCTGCCCCACAGAACTCATTTCTTGTTATCTTGACTCCCTTCTCTCTCCCCTTGTCCAGTCCCTTCCCACTTACATCCGTGATTCCTGTGACACCTTACGTCACATCAACAATTTCCAGTTCCCTGGCCCCAACCGCTTCCTCTTCACCATAGACGTCCAATCCCTCTACACCTCCATCCCCCACCAGGACGGTCTGAAGGCCCTTAGCTTCTTCCTCGAACAGAGGCCCGAACAATCCCCATCTACTACTACTCTCCTCCGTCTGGCTGAACTTGTTCTCACGCTGAACAATTTCTCCTTCAACTCCTCTCACTTCCTCCAAATAAAAGGTGTGGCTATGGGTACCCGCATGGGCCCCAGCTATGCCTGTCACTTTATAGGGTATGTGAAACATTCCTTGTTGCGGTCCTACTCCGGCCCCCTTCCACAACTCTTTCTCCGGTACATCGATGATTACTTCGGTGCTGCTTCATGCTCTTGTCGGGATTTGGAAAAATTTATTAATTTTGCTTCCAATCTCCACCCCTCCATCATTTTCACGTGGTCCATCTCTGATACTTCCCTTCCCTTCCTTGACCTCTCTGTCTCAATCTCTGGTGATAGACTGTCCACTAATATCCATTACAAACCCACCGACTCCCACAGCTACCTCGACTACAGCTCCTCACACCCCGCTTCCTGTAAGGACTCCATCCCATTCTCTCAGTTCCTTCACCTCCGTCGCATCTATTCCGATGATGCTACCTTCAAAAACAGTTCCTCTGACATGTCCTTCTTCCTCCTTAACCGAGGTTTTCCACCCACGGTCGTTGACAGGGCCCTCAACCGTGTCCAGCCCATCTCCCGCGCATCCATCCTCACGCCTTCTCCTCCCTCCCAGAAACATGATAGGGTCCCCCTTGTCCTCACTTATCACCCCACCAGCCTCCGCATTCAAAGGATCATCCTCCGCCATTTCCGCCAACTCCAGCATGATGCCACCTCCAAACACATCTTCCCTTCACCCCCCTTATCAGCATTCTGTAGGGATCGCTCCCTCCGGGACACCCTGGTCCACTCCTCCATCACCCCCTACTCCTCAACCCCCTCCTATGGCACCACCCCATGTACACGCAAAAGATGCAATACTTGCCCCTTCACTTCCTCTCTCCTCACCGTCCAAGGGCCCAAACACTCCTTTCAAGTGAAGCAGCATTTCACTTGCATTTCCCCCAACTTAGTCTACTGCATTCGTTGCTCCCAATGCGGTCTCCTCTACATTGGAGAGACCAAATGTAAACTGGGCGACCGTTTTGCAGAACACCTGCGGTCTGTCCGCAAGAATGACCCAAACCTCCCTGTCGCTTGCCATTTTAACACTCCACCCTGCTGTCTTGCCCACATGTCTGTCCTTGGCTTACTGCATTGTTCCAGTGAAGCCCAACACAAACTGGAGGAACAACACCTCATCTTCCGACTAGGCACCTTACAGCCTTCCGGTCTGAATATTGAATTCAATAACTTTAGGTGGTGAGCTCCCTCCCCCATCCCCACCCCCTTTCTGTTTCCCCCTTCCTTTTCTCTTTTTTTTCCAATAAATTATATAGATTTTCCCTTTTCCCACCTATTTCTATTATAAAAAGAGAAAAAGAAAAAAAAATGTATTTATTTATTTTATTTATTTATTTTTATATCTTTTATGCTCTCCCCACCCCCACTAGAGCTGTACCTTGAGTGCCCTACCATCCATTCTTAATTAGCACATTCATTTAGATAATATCACCAACTTTAACTTTAACACCTATGTGTTCTTTTGTTCTATTTTTGTTGACATCTTTTGATGATCTGCTTCTATCACTGCTTGTTTGTCCCTACAACCACACCCCCACTCCACCTCTCTCTCTCTCTCCGCCCCCCCCCACACACACACACCTTAAACCAGCTTATATTTCAACTCTTTCTTGGACTCGAACTCAAGTTCTGTCGAAGGGTCATGAGGACTCGAAACATCAACTCTTTTCTTCTCCGCCGATGCTGCCAGACCTGCTGAGTTTTTCCAGGTAATTCTGTTTTTGTTTTTGTTTTGGAACAACAGCAACCTGACTGAGAACAGCAAACAGCGAGTGTACCGAGCCTGCTTCCACAGAACGTTCCTCTACGCTGGGAAGACCTGGACAGTATACGCTGGGCAGGTGAAAATGTGAGCAGCTTCCACTTTTGCTGACTCAGACGTTTCCTTCACATCTCTTGGCCAGACAAGGTGACCAACTCAGAGGTCCTGGAATGTGCGAATTCCATCAGCAAACACTCATTGTTAAAGCAGCAACAGCTGCACCGACTGGCCCACATTCACTGGATGGATGGCAGCTGTATACCCAAAGACCTTCTATACGGTGAACTGGCCACTGAGTCAGGGCTGCTGCAAGGACAGCTGCAACTGAGATGTGAAGATGGTCAACACTGACACTGACAACTGGGAGACAGGCATTGACGTCTGTGACCTGTGGAGACAGACTGTTTGGAAGAGACGAGCAGAAACAAAGGGCTGAGTGGTCTCAGGATGGGGTCCTGAGGAAACAGAGACCAGTGAATGGCGCATCTTCTCAGCTCACTGCCTTCCTCTGCAGGAAGTGTGGCAGAGACCTGCCATGCCAGTGTCAGACACACCAGGTGACCATGAAGACCAAGTTGACTATCATGGCAGTAACCACTGTCTTACGAGGTGGAAGACTGTCACCATTGTACAAATTGTCAGTCTATGACAAAATGTCATCTATAACAGACATTGTTTCCATCTCTTTGTTTACTGGAACTGTACACACCTCTATGTGAACTGCATGTAATATATTGCAATGAGATAAAAATCTATCACTTCCTGACCACACTGCAAGTTTGTTTTTATCTCGAGACCAATATTTTTAACTGGAACCAGATCAAGCAAGCTCTGTGACCTAGTTAATATCAGAGTTTTACTGGTGCACAAGCTAGGAGGCTATTGTGGTGAGGGCTCAACACATTGTACTGTTCAGTGGTTTAACATTAGTACAGGAAGAGCTGAATTGGGTTATGTTGCAACGATATTTAATTTCATTGTAACGGGAAAGTTCCGGATGACCATTAATACTCCTGACACACAAGTGCACTGCAATGACCGCCTCTAAAAAGAGAGTCTAACCACCCTTCCCTCAATGTTCAATTGCATAAGAAATTCATGGTTCACATGCATCAACATCCTGGGGGTTACCATTGACCAGAAACTGAACTGGGACCAGCCATATAAATACTGTGGTTACAAGAGCAGATCAAAGGCTGGGAATCCTGCGGAGAGTAACTCACCTCCTGACTCCCCAAAGCCTGTCCACCAAGGAAGAACGTACCGGGGTGAGGGGGGGTGGGTGGCACAAGCTAAATTGCACCGATGGGGAGCCAGTACAGGCACAATGGGCCAAATGGCCTCCTTCTGTGCTAAAACCATTCTGTAGGGATTTTGTAATTATTGAACCTCCTCATCACTAACACATTCATTTCCCCTCCTCTTCCCTGCTTGGCACAGCTTCCCTGCTCCAAGGTGCATGGTCAGGATTCTGACTGTTCTTCCAACAGATTTTACCCTTAATGTTCACCTATCAGGTCGTGGGCTAGGATTCGAGCAATGAAGAGCCATAGGCATAGCAGGCTATCTACTTAAAAAAACACCTTATTTACACTACTTGCAGACACAGGTCCCCTCAGGGCTGCCTGTCTGCTCCCTAGAGAACCTGACATCAATGCCACATCGTCATGTGCCCCATAGATTAGCATGTCCATTCTGTTAACCCTTTATACTACAACTCATTGTAGTTCTTGGATGCGATCACATTCCATGGTTCGAAATCTTATTCTCTCCAGGACTGATCACACAAGCCCTATTCTGGAGCTGCTCTTCTCTACAAAGTGTCAGTAAAGTTTTCAGCAAACTGCTCAGAAACTGTTCCCTCTCCCTTGAGAGTCTCACATTCCAGCTCAGTGCGTGGGGCGGATTTGAGACACTCTATGACTGCAGAATGTGTTCACTGGGGATGATCTCGCTCTCATATACTGCAGTCCAGATACCTCAGCTGCTCCGCCACATCGTAGTCTGGACTATTTTCATCAGCTGTTTAGTGTGTGAGTTTTTGCCTCTTGACTGATGCACTGAAGCACTAAATCCCTGGACAAAAAATTTAAACACTCCTGCCTCAAACTTAAACAACTCTACACAAAATATCAGAGGTAAAACCTTCCCCTCGGCACTGAATTACTACTCTCACCAAATTCCCAACTCATCCACCCCGCTCTGTCATCATTCTGTGCAGGTAACATAGGGCAAGATGTTCCGCTTGTTGGGGGGGTGACAGGCCGGAGAGTGGCCGGGAAACGGTGTGCTATCCACGATCGGGCCTCGACCGCGATTTCACCAATTAATTACCAAACAGCGTGTAACTCGGGCTGAGAGTCTCAGCGCTGCTAGAGTGGAGGCGGGAGGAGGGCCGCTGCAGATGTCAGCGTGAGTGTTACTGACTGCCTGTCTCAGAGTCTCCTCTCACACTCTCCTCTAGGTGCTGCAGACTGCCTGTCCCAGGGCCCTCCTCTCACACTCTCCTCTAGGTGCTGCTGAACGCCTGTCCCAGGGTGCTCCTCTCGCTCTCTCCTCTCGCTGCTGCTGACTGCCTCTCCCAGGGTCCTCCTCCCGCTCTCTCCTCTAGGTGCTGCTGACTGCCTGTCCCAGGGTCCTCCTCTCGCTCTCTCCTCTTGCTGCTGCTGACTGCCTCTCCCAGGGTCCTCCTCCTGCTCTCTCCTCTAGGTGCTGCTGACTGCCTCTCCCAGGGTCCTCCTCTCGCTCTCTCCTCCAGATGCTGCTGACTGCCTGTCCCAGGGTCCTCCTCTCGCACTCTCCTCTAGGTGCTGCTGACTGCCTGTCCCAGGGTCCTCCTCCCGCTCTCTCCTCTAAATGCTGCTGACTGCCAGTCCCAGGTTCCTCCTCTCGCCCTCTACTCTAGGTGCTGCTGACTGCCTGTCCCAGGGTCTTCGTCTCACTCTCTCCTCTAGGTGCTGCTAACTGCCTGTCCCAGTTTCCTCCTCTCACACTCTCCTTTAGATGCAGCTGACTACCTGTCTCAGGTTCCTCCTCTCGATCTATCCTCCAGGTGCTGCTGAATGCCTGTCCCAGGATCCTACTCTCGATCGATCCTCCAGGTGCTGCTGACTGCCTGTCCCAGGATCCTCCTCGCGCTCTCTCCTCTAGGTGCTGCTAACTGCCTGTCCCAGGGTCATCCTCTCACTCTCTCCTCTAGGTGCTGCTGACTGCCTGTCCCAGCGTCCTCCTCTCGCTCTCTCCTCTAGGTGCTGCTGACTGCCTGTCCCAGGGTCCTCCTCCTGCTCTCTCTTGTAGATGCTGCTGACTGCCTGTCCCAGGAACCCGCTCTCACACTCTCCTCTATGTGCTGCTGTCTGCCTGTCCCAGGGTCCTCCTCCCGCTCTCTCCTCTAAATGCTGCTGACTGCCAGTCCCAGGTTCCTCCTCTCACCCTCTACTCTAGGTGCTGCTGACTGCCTGTCCCAGGGTCTTCGTCTCACTCTCTCCTCTAGGTGCTGCTAACTGCCTGTCCCAGTTTCCTCCTCTCACACTCTCCTTTAGATGCAGCTGACTACCTGTCTCAGGTTCCTCCTCTCGATCTATCCTCCAGGTGCTGCTGAATGCCTGTCCCAGGATCCTACTCTCGATCTATCCTCCAGGTGCTGCTGAATGCCTGTCCCAGGATCCTACTCTCGCTCTATCCTCCAGATGCTGCTGACTGCCTGTCCCAGGATCCTCCTCTCGCTCTATCCTCCAGGTGCTGCTGACTGTCAGTCCCAGGATCCTCCTCTCGCTCTATCCTCCAGGTGCTGCTGACTGCCTGTCCCAGGATCCTCCTCTCGCTCTATCCTCCAGGTGCTGCTGACTGTCTGTCCCAGGATCCTCCTCTCGCTCTATCCTCCAGGTGCTACTGACTGCCTGTCCCAGGATCCTCCCCTCACCCTCTCCTCTAGATTCAGCTGACTGCCTGTACCAGGGTCCTCCTCTAACATTCTCCTATAGGCGCTGCAGAGATCTTTTTTAAAGGTCCTCCTCTCGGTCTCTCCTCTAGGTGCTGCTGACTCCCTGTCCCACAGTCCGTCTCTCACTCACTCCTCTAGGTGCTGCTGACTGCCTGTCCCAGGGACCTCCTCTCATACTCTCCTCTACCAGCTGCTGACTGCCTGTCCCAGGATCCTCCTCTCGCTCTATCCTCCAGGTGCTGCTGACTGTCTGTCCCAGGATCCTCCTCTCGCTCTATCCTCCAGGTGCTACTGACTGCCTGTCCCAGGATCCTCCCCTCACCCTCTCCTCTAGATTCAGCTGACTGCCTGTACCAGGGTCCTCCTCTAACATTCTCCTATAGGCGCTGCAGAGATCTTTTTTAAAGGTCCTCCTCTCGGTCTCTCCTCTAGGTGCTGCTGACTCCCTGTCCCACAGTCCGTCTCTCACTCACTCCTCTAGGTGCTGCTGACTGCCTGTTCCAGGGTCCTCCTCTCACATTCTTCTCTAGGTGCTGTTGTCTTCCTGTCCCAGGATCCTCCGCACACCCTCTCCTCTAGATTCAGCTGACTTCCTGTCCCAGGGTCTCACATTCAGACACTTTCTCCCATTCCGACACTTTCTCCCATTCAGACACTTTCTCCCATTCCGACACTTTCTCACATTCAGGCACGTTCTCCCATTCAGACGCTTTGTCTCATTCAGGCACTTTGTCCCCTTCAGACACTTTCTCCCATTCAGACACTTTCTCCCATTCAGACACTTTCTCCCATTCAGACACTTTCTCCCATTCAGACACTTTCTCCCATTCAGACACTATCTCCATTCAGACACTTCCTCTCATTCAGACATTTTCTCCTATTCAGACTCATTCTCCCGTTCAGAAACTTTCATTCAGACACTTTCACCCATTCAGACATTTACTCCCATCGATACACATTCTCCACTTCAGACACGTTGTTCCTTTCAGACACTTTCTCCCATTCTACTCTTTCTCCCATTCAGACACGATCTCCATTCAGATGATTTCTCCCATTCAGAAACTTTCAGCCAATCAGACAATTTGTCGCATTTAGACACTTTGTCCCATTCAGTCACTTTCTCCCTTTCAGACACTTTCTCCCATTCAGACACTTTCTCCATTCAGACAATTTCTCCATTCAGACACGTTGTCCCATTCAGACACTTTCTCACATTCACTTTCTCCCAATTCAGACTCTTTCTCCCATTCAGACACTATCTCCATTCAGATGCTTTCTCCCATTCAGACAATTTGTCCCGTTCAGACACTTTGTCCCATTCAGACTCTTTCTACATTCAGACACTTTCTCCCATTCAGAAACTTTCACCCAATCAGACAATTTGTCCCATTCAGACACTTTTTCCCATTCAGACACTTTCTTCCATTCAGACCCTTTGTCCCATTCAGACACTTTCTTCCATTCAGACAATTTGTCCCGTTCAGACACTTTCTCCCAATTCAGACTCTTTCTCCCATTCAGACACTATCTCCATTCAGATGCTTTCTCCCATTCAGACAATTTGTCCCGTTCAGACACTTTGTCCCATTCAGACTCTTTCTACATTCAGACACTTTCTCCCATTCAGGCACTTTCTGCCATTCAGACACTTTGTCCCATTCAGACACTTTCTCCCATTCAGACACTTTCAACCATTCAGACACTTTCTCCCATTCAGACACTATCTCCATTCAGATGCTTTCTCCCATTCAGACAATTTGTCCCGTTCAGACACTTTGTCCCATTCAGACTCTTTCTACATTCAGACACTTTCTCCCATTCAGACAATTTGTCCCGTTCAGACACTTTGTCCCATTCAGACTCTTTCTACCATTCAGACACTATCACCTATTCAGTCACTTTCTCCCTTTCAGACACTTTGTCCCATTCATACACATTCTCCCATTCAGACGCTTTCTCCCATTCGTACACGTTCTGCCATTCAGACACTTTCAACCATTCAGACACTTTCAACCATTCAGACACTTTCAACCATTCAGACACTTTCAACCATTCAGACACTTTGTCCCATTCAGACACTTTCTCCCATTCAGAAACTTTCACCCAATCAGACACTTTGTTCCATTTAGACACTTTTTCCCATTCAGACACTTTGTCCCATTCAGACACTTTTTCCCATTCAGACACTTTGTCCCATTCAGACACTTTCTCACATTCAGACACTATCTCACTTTCAGACATGTTCTCCCATTCAGACGCTTTGTCTCATTCAGACACGGTCTCCCATTCAGACACTTTGCCCCATTCATACACGTTCTCCCATTCAGACACTTTCACCCATTCAGACACTTACTCCCATTCAGACAACTTCTCCACTTCAGACACGTTGTCCCTTTCAGACACTCTCTACCATTCAGACACTTTCTCCCATTCAGACACTTTCACCCAATCAGACACTTTGTCCCATTCAGACACGTTCTCCCTTTCAGACAGTTTGTCCCATTCATATACTTTCTCCCATTCAGTCACTTTCAACCATTCAGACACTTTCTCCTATTCAGTTTCTTTCTCGCGCTCAGAAACTTTTACCAAATCAGACAATGTGTCCCATTCAGACACTTTGTCCCATTCTGACACTTTGTCCCTTTCAGACACTCTCTCCCAATCAGACACTTTGTCCCATTCAGACACTTTCTCCCATTCAGACACTTTGTCCCATTCAGACACTGTCTCCCATTCAGACACTTTGCCCCATTCATACACGTTCTCCCATTCAGACACTTTCTCTCATTCAGCAACTTTCACCCAGTCAGACACTTTGTCGCATTTAGACACATTGTCCAATTCAGAGACTTTCACACTTTCAGACATTTTGTCCCATTCAGATACTTTCTCCACTTTGGAACCATTGTCCCATTCAGACTCTTTCTCCCATTCAGACACTTCCAACCATTCAGACAATTTGTCCCATTCAGACATGTTCTCCCATTCAAACACTTTCTCCCATTCAGAAACTTTCTACCATTGAGACACTTTCTCCCATTCAGAAACCTTTACCAAATCAGTCAATTTGTCCCATTCAGACATTTTGGCCCATTCAGACACTTTCTTCCTTTCAGACACTTTGTCCCATTAAGACACTTTTTTCCATTCAGAAACTTTCACCCAATCAGACAATTTGTCCCATTCAGACACTTTGTCCCATTCAGACACTTTCTCCCATTCAGACACTTTCTCCCATTCAGAAACTTTCAACAAATCAGACACTTTGTCCCATTCAGACACTTTGTCCCATTCAGACGCTTTCACCAATTCAGACACTTTTTCCCTTCAGACACTTTGTCCCATTCACTCACTTTGTTCCATTCAGACACTTACTCCCATTCAGACACTTTCTCCCATTCAGACACTTTGTCCCATTCAGACACTTTCTCACATTCACTTTCTCCCAATTCAGACTCTTTGTCCCATTCAGACACTATCACCTATTCAGTCACTTTCACCCTTTCAGACACTTTGTACCATTCATACACATTCTCCCATTCAGACACTTTCTCCCATTCAGACACTTTCACCCATTCAGACACTTTCTCCCATTCAGACACTTTCTCCCATTCAGACAAATTTCTCCCATTCAGACACTTTCTCCCATTCAGACACGTTGTCCCATTCAGACACTTTCTACCATTCAGACACTTTCTCACATTCGCTTTCTCCCCATTCAGACACTTTCTCCCATTCAGACACTATCTCCATTCAGACACTTCCTCTCATTCAGACATTTTCTCCTATTCAGACTCATTCTCCCGTTCAGAAACTTTCATTCAGACACTTTCACCCATTCAGACATTTACTCCCATCGATACACATTCTCCACTTCAGACACGTTGTTCCTTTCAGACACTTTCTCCCATTCTACTCTTTCTCCCATTCAGACACGATCTCCATTCAGATGATTTCTCCCATTCAGAAACTTTCAGCCAATCAGACAATTTGTCGCATTTAGACACTTTGTCCCATTCAGTCACTTTCTCCCTTTCAGACACTTTCTCCCATTCAGACACTTTCTCCCATTCAGACACTTTCACCCATTCAGACACGTTGTCCCATTCAGACACTTTCTCACATTCACTTTCTCCCAATTCAGACTCTTTCTCCCATTCAGACACTATCTCCATTCAGATGCTTTCTCCCATTCAGACAATTTGTCCCGTTCAGACACTTTGTCCCATTCAGACTCTTTCTACATTCAGACACTTTCTCCCATTCAGAAACTTTCACCCAATCAGACAATTTGTCCCATTCAGACACTTTCTTCCATTCAGACCCTTTGTCCCATTCAGACACTTTCTCCCAATTCAGACTCTTTCTCCCATTCAGACACTATCTCCATTCAGATGCTTTCTCCCATTCAGACAATTTGTCCCGTTCAGACACTTTGTCCCATTCAGACACTTTGTCCCATTCAGACACTTTCTCCCATTCAGACACTTTCTCCCATTCAGACACTATCTCCATTCAGATGCTTTCTCCCATTCAGACAATTTGTCCCGTTCAGACACTTTGTCCCATTCAGACTCTTTCTACCATTCAGACACTATCACCTATTCAGTCACTTTCTCCCTTTCAGACACTTTGTCCCATTCATACACATTCTCCCATTCAGACGCTTTCTCCCATTCGTACACGTTCTGCCATTCAGACACTTTCAACCATTCAGACACTTTCAACCATTCAGACACTTTCAACCATTCAGACACTTTGTCCCATTCAGACACTTTCTCCCATTCAGAAACTTTCACCCAATCAGACACTTTGTTCCATTTAGACACTTTTTCCCATTCAGACACTTTGTCCCATTCAGACACTTTTTCCCATTCAGACACTTTCTCACATTCAGACACGTTCTCCCATTCAGACGCTTTGTCTCATTCAGACACTGTCTCCCATTCAGACACTTTCACCCATTCAGACACTTACTCCCATTCAGACAACTTCTCCACTTCAGACACGTTGTCCCTTTCAGACACTCTCTACCATTCAGACACTTTCTCCCATTCAGACACTTTCACCCAATCAGACACTTTGTCCCATTCAGACACGTTCTCCCTTTCAGACAGTTTGTCCCATTCATATACTTTCTCCCATTCAGTCACTTTCAACCATTCAGACACTTTCTCCTATTCAGTTTCTTTCTCGCGCTCAGAAACTTTTACCAAATCAGACAATGTGTCCCATTCAGACACTTTGTCCCATTCAGACACTTTGTCCCATTCTGACACTTTGTCCCTTTCAGACACTCTCTCCCATTTAGACACTTTGTCCCATTCAGACAGTTACTCCCATTCAGAAACTTTCAGCCATTCAGACACTTTCTTCCATTCAGAAACTTTCTCCCATTCAGACACTTTGTCCCATTCAGACACTTTCTCACATTCGGACACTATCTCACATTCAGACACGTTCTCCCATTCAGACACTTTCTCCCATTCAGACACTTTCTCCCATTCAAACGCTTTGTCTCATTCAGACACTGTCTCCCATTCAGACACTTTGCCCCATTCATACACGTTCTCCCATTCAGACACTTTCACCCATTCAGACACTTTCTCTCATTCAGAAACTTTCACCCAGTCAGACACTTTGTCGCATTTAGACACATTGTCCAATTCAGAGACTTTCACACTTTCAGACATTTTGTCCCATTCAGATACTTTCTCCACTTTGGAACCATTGTCCCATTCAGACTCTTTCTCCCATTCAGACACTTCCAACCATTCAGACAATTTGTCCCATTCAGACATGTTCTCCCATTCAAACACTTTCTCCCATTCAGAAACTTTCTACCATTGAGACACTTTCTCCCATTCAGAAACCTTTACCAAATCAGTCAATTTGTCCCATTCAGACATTTTGGCCCATTCAGACACTTTCTTCCTTTCAGACACTTTGTCCCATTAAGACACTTTTTTCCATTCAGAAACTTTCACCCAATCAGACAATTTGTCCCATTCAGACACTTTCTCCCTTTCAGACACTTTGTCCCATTCCGACACTTTGTCCCATTCAGACACTTTCACCAATTCAGACACTTTCTTACATTCAGAAACTTTCACCCAATCAGACACTTTGCCCCATTCAGACACTTTCTCCCATTCAGACACATTCTCCCATTCTGAAACTTTCACCCATTCACACACTTTCTCCCATTCAGAAACTTTCAACAAATCAGACACTTTGTCCCATTCAGACACTTTGTCCCATTCAGACGCTTTCACCAATTCAGACACTTTTTCCCTTCAGACACTTTGTCCCATTCACTCACTTTGTTCCATTCAGACACTTTCTCCCCATCAGACACTTTGTCCCATTCAGACACTTTGTCCCATTCAGACACTTTGTCCCATTCAGACACTTTCTCACATTCACTTTCTCCCAATTCAGACTCTTTGTCCCATTCAGACACTATCACCTATTCAGTCACTTTCACCCTTTCAGACACTTTGTACCATTCATACACATTCTCCCATTCAGACACTTTCTCCCATTCATACACATTCTCCCATTCAGACACTTTCTCCCATTCAGACACTTTCTCCCATTCAGACACCTTCTCCACTTCAGACACGTTGTCCCTTTCAGACACTTTCTCTCATTCACTTTCTCCCAATTCAGACTCTTTCTCCCATTCAGACACTATCACCTATTCAGTCACTTTCACCCTTTCAGACACTTTCTCCCATTCGTACACGTTCTACCATTCAGAAACTTTCTCCCATTCAGAAACTTTCTCCCATTCAGACACTTTGTCCCATTCAGACACTTTGTACCATTCAGACACTTTGTCCCATTCTGACACTTTGTCCCATTCAGACACTTTGTACCATTCAGACACTTTGTCCCATTCAGACACTTTCTCCCATACAGACACTTTCTCCCATTCAGTCACTTTGTCCCATTCAGACAGTTACTCCCATTCAGAAACTTTCAGCCATTCAGACACTTTCTTCCATTCAGAAACTTTCACCCAATCAGACACTTTGTCCCATTCAGACACTGTCTCCCATTCAGACAATTTGTCCCATTCAGACACTTTGTCCCATTCAGACACTTTCTACCATTCAGACACTTTGTCCCATTCAGACTTTTTCTCCCATTCAGACACTTTCTCCCATTCAGACACTTTCACCCATTCAGACACTTACTCCCATTCAGACAACTTCTCCACTTCAGACACTTTGTCCCATTCAGACTTTTTCTCCCATTCAGCAACTTTCACCCAGTCAGACACTTTGTCGCATTTAGACACATTGTCCAATTCAGACACTTTCACACTTTCAGACATTTTGTCCCATTCAGATACTTTCTCCACTTTGGAACCATTGTCCCATTCAGACTCTTTCTCCCATTCAGACACTTCCAACCATTCAGACAATTTGTCCCATTCAGACATGTTCTCCCATTCAAACACTTTCTCCCATTCAGAAACTTTCTACCATTGAGACACTTTCTCCCATTCAGAAACCTTTACCAAATCAGTCAATTTGTCCCATTCAGACACTTTCTCCCATTCAGAAACTTTCACCAAATCAGACACCTTGTCCCATTCAGACACTTTCTCCCCTTCAGACACTTTTTCCCATTCAGACACTTTCTTACATTCAGAAACTTTCACCCAATCAGACACTTTGTCCCATTTAGACACTTTGTCCCATTCAGACACTATCTCACTTTCAGACATGTTCTCCCATTCAGACGCTTTGTCTCATTCAGACACTGTCTCCCATTCAGACACTTTGCACCATTCAGACACATTCTCCCATTCTGAAACTTTCGCCCATTCAGACACTTTCTCCCATTCAGAAACTTTCAACAAATCAGACACTTTGTCCCATTCAGACACTTTGTCCCATTCAGACGCTTTCACCAATTCAGACACTTTCTCCCATTCAGACACTTTCACCCATTCAGACACTTTCACCCTTTCAGACACTTTGTCCCATTCACTTTCTCCCAATTCAGACTCTTTGTCCCATTCAGACACTATCACCTATTCAGTCACTTTCACCCTTTCAGACACTTTGTCCCATTCAGACACTTTGTCCCATTCAGACACTTTGTCCCATTCAGACACTTTCTCCTATTCAGAATCTTTGTCCCGTTCAGAAACTTTTACCAAATCATACAATTTGTCCCATTCAGACACTTTCACCCATTCAGACAACTTCTCCACTTCAGACACGTTGTCCCTTTCAGACACTCTCTACCATTCAGACACTTTCTCCCATTCAGACACTTTCTCCCATTCAGAAACTTTCACCCAATCAGACACTTTGTCCCATTCAGACACGTTCTCCCTTTCAGACAGTTTGTCCCATTCATACAGTTTCTCCCATTCAGATGCTTTCTCTCATTCAGACACTTTCTGCCATTCAGACACTTTCTGCCATTCAGACACTTTCTCCCATTCAGACACTTTGTCCCATTCAGACACTTTGTCCCATTCAGACACTTTGTCCCATTCAGACACTTTCTCACATTCAGACACTATCTCCATTCAGATGCTTTCTCCCATTCAGACAATTTGTCCCGTTCAGACACTTTGTCCCATTCAGACTCTTTCTACCATTCAGAAACTTTCACCCAATCAGACACTTTGTCCCATTCAGAAACTTTCACCCAATCAGACACTTTGTCCCATTCAGACACTTTCTCCCATTCGGACACTTTGTCCCATTCAGACGCTTTCTCTCATTCAGACACTTTATGCCATTTAGTCACTTTCTACCATTCAGACACATTTCTTTCCATTCAGACGCTTTCTCTCAGTCCGACACTTTCTCCCATTCAGACACTTTGTCCCATTCAGACACTTTCTCCCAATCAGACACTTTGTCCCATTCAGACACTTTCTTCCTTTCAGACACTTTCTCCCATTCAGACACTTTGCCCCATTCAGACACTTTCTCCCAATCAGACACTTTGTCCCATTCAGACACGTTCTCCCTTTCAGACAGTTTGTCCCATTCATAAGGTTTCTCCCATTCAGACACTTTCTCCCATTCAGACACTTTCTCCTATTCAGTTTCTTTCTCGCGCTCAGAAACTTTTACCAAATCAGACAATGTGTCCCATTCATACACTTTGTCCCATTCAGACACTTTCTCCCATTCAGACACTTTCTCCCATTCAGACACTTTGTCCCATTCAGACGCTTTCTCTCATTCAGACACTTTATGCCATTTAGTCACTTTCTACCATTCAGACACATTTCTTTCCATTCAGACACTTTCTCCCATTCAGACACTTTCTCCCATTCAGACACTTTCACCCAATCAGACACTTTCTCCCATTCATACAGTTTCTCCCATTCAGATGCTTTCTCTCATTCAGTCACTTTCAACCATTCAGACACTTTCTCCTATTCAGTTTCTTTCTCGCGCTCAGAAACTTTTACCAAATCAGACAATGTGTCCCATTCATACACTTTGTACCATTCAGACACTTTCTCCCATTCAGACACTTCCAACCATTCAGACACTTTGTCCCATTCAGACACTTTGTCCCATTCAGACACTTTCACCAATTCAGACACTTTTTCCCTTCAGACACTTTGTCCCATTCACTCACTTTGTTCCATTCAGACACTTTCTCCCCATCAGACACTTTGTCCCATTCAGACACTTTGTCCCATACAGACACTTTCTCCCATTCAGAAACTTTCACCCAATCAGACAATTTGTCCCATTCAGACACTTTGTCCCATTCAGAAACTTTCACCCATTCAGACACTTTCTCCCATTCAGACACTTTGTCCCATTCAGACAGTTACTCCCATTCAGAAACTTTCAGCCATTCAGACACTTTCTTCCATTCAGAAACTTTCACCCAATCAGACACTTTGTCCCATTTCGACACTTTGTCCCATTCAGACACTTTCTCCCATTCAGACACTTTTTCCCATTCAGACACTTTCACCCATTCAGACACTTTCTCCCATTCAGACACTTTCTCCCATTCAGACACTTTCTCCCATTCAGACACCTTCTCCACTTCAGACACGTTGTCCCTTTCAGACACTTTCTCACATTCACTTTCTCCCAATTCAGACTCTTTCTCCCATTCAGACACTATCACCTATTGAGTCACTTTCACCCTTTCAGACACTTTGTCCCATTCAGACACTTTCTTCCTTTCAGACACTTTGTCCCATTTAGACACTTTGTCCCATTCAGACACGGTCTCCCATTCAGACACTTTGTCCCATTCAGACACGTTCTCCCATTCAGACACTTACTCCCATTCAGACAACTTCTCCACTTCAGACACTTTCTCCCATTCAGACACTTTCAACCATTCAGACACTTTCTCCCATTCAGACACTTTCAACCATTCAGACACTTTCTCCCATTCGTACACGTTCTACCATTCAGAAACTTTCTCCCATTCAGAAACTTTCTCCCATTCAGACACTTTGTCCCATTCAGACACTTTGTCCCATTCAGACACTTTGTACCATTCAGACACGTTGTCCCTTTCAGACACTTTCTCCCATACAGACACTTTCTTCCATTCAGAAACTTTCATCCATTCAGACACTTTCTCCCATTCAGACACTTTCTCCCTTTCAGACACATTCTCCCTTTCAGACACTTTCTCCCATTCAGACACTTTGTCCCATTCCGACACTTTGTCCCATTCAGACGTTTTCTCCCATTGAGACGCTTTCTCCCATTGAGACACTTTCTCACATTCAGAAACTTTCACCAAATCAGACACTTTGTCCCATTCAGACACTTTGTCCCATTCAGACACGTTTTTTTCCATTCAGACACTTTCTCTCATTCCGACACGTTCTCCCATTCAGGCACTTTGTCCCATTCAGACGCTTCCTCCCATTCTGAAATTTTCACCAAATCAGACACTTTGTCCCATTCAGACACTTTTTCCCATTCAGACGTTTTCTCCCATTCAGACACTTTCTACCATTCAGACACTTTCTCACATTCACTTTCTCCCAATTCAGACTCTTTCTCCCATTCAGACACTATCACCTATTCAGTCACTTTCACCCTTTCAGACACTTTGTCCCATTCATACACATTCTCCCATTCAGACACTTTCTCCCATTCGTACACGTTCTACCATTCAGACACTTTCTACCATTCAGAAACTTTCTCCCATTCAGAAACTTTCTCCCATTCAGACACTTTGTCCCATTCAGACACTTTGTCCCATTCAGACACTTTGTACCATTCAGACACGTTGTCCCTTTCAGACACTTTCTCCCATTTAGACACTTTCTCCCATACAGACACTTTCTTCCATTCAGAAACTTTCATCCATTCAGACACTTTGTCCCATTCAGACACTTTCTCCCTTTCAGACACTTTCTCCCATTCAGACACTTTGTCCCATTCCGACACTTTGTCCCATTCAGACGTTTTCTCCCATTGAGACGCTTTCTCCCATTGAGACACTTTCTCACATTCAGAAACTTTCACCAAATCAGACACTTTGTCCCATTCAGACACTTTGTCCCATTCAGACACGTTTTTTTCCATTCAGACACTTTCTCTCATTCCGACACGTTCTCCCATTCAGGCACTTTGTCCCATTCAGACGCTTCCTCCCATTCTGAAATTTTCACCAAATCAGACACTTTGTCCCATTCAGACACTTTTTCCCATTCAGACGTTTTCTCCCATTCAGACACTTTCTCCCATTCAGAAACTTTCACCCAATCAGACACTTTGTCCCATTTAGACACTTTGTCCCATTCAGACACTATCTCACTTTCAGACATGTTCTCCCATTCAGACGCTTTGTCTCATTCAGACACTGTCTCCCATTCAGACACTTTGCCCCATTCAGACACTGTCTCCCATTCAGACACTTTGCCCCATTCAGACACTTTCTCCCATTCAGACACATTCTCCCATTCTGAAACTTTCACCCATTCACACACTTTCTCCCATTCAGAAACTTTCAACAAATCAGACACTTTGTCCCATTCAGACACTTTGTCCCATTCAGACGCTTTCACCAATTCAGACACTTTTTCCCTTCAGACACTTTGTCCCATTCAGACACTTTGTCCCATTCAGACACTTTCTCCCATTCAGACACTTTCTCCCAATCAGAAACTTTCACCAAATCAGACACCTTGTCCCATTCAGACACTTTGTCCCATTCAGACACTTTGTCTCATTCATACACTGTCTCCCATTCAAACACTTTGCCCCATTCAGACACTTTCTACCATTCAGACACTTTTTCCCATTCACACACTTTCTCCTATTCAGAACTTTGTCCCATTCAGACACGTTCTCCCATTCAGATGCTTTGTCTCATTCAGACACTTTCTCCCATTCAGACACATTCTTCCATTCAGAAACATTCACCCATTCAGACACTTTGTCCCAGACACTTTCTCCCATTCAGACACATTCTTCCATTCAGAAACATTCACCCATTCAGACACTTTCTCCCATTCACTCACTTTGTCCCATTCAGACACTTTGTCCCATTCAGACACTTTGTCCCATTCAGACACTTTCTTCCATTCAGACACTTTCTCCCATTCAAACTCTTTCTCCCATTGAGACACTTTCTCACTTTCAGACACTTTCTCCCATTCAGAAACTTTCTCCCATTCAGAAACTTTCACCAAATCAGACACTTTGTCCCATTCAGACACTTTGTACCATTCAGACACTTTCTCTCATTCAGACACTTTATCCCATTTAGTCACTTTCTACCATTCAGACACGTTTCTTTCCATTCAGACACTTTTTCCCATTCAGACACTTTTTCCCATTCAGGCACTTTCTACCATTCAGACACTTTTTCCCATTGAGACACTTTCTCCCATTCAGACACGTTCTCCCATTCAGACGCTTTGTCTCATTCAGACACTGTCTCCCATTCAGACACTTTGCCCCATTCAGACACTTTCTCACATTCAGACATGTTCTCCCATTCAGACACGTTCTCCCATTCAGACACTTTGTCCCAATCAGACACTTGGTCCCATTCAGAGACTTTCTCCCATTGAGACACTTTCTCCCATTCAGACACTTTGTTCCATTCAGACACTTTCTCCCATTCAGACACGTTTTTCCATTCAGACGCTTTGTCTCATTCAGACCCTGTCTCCCATTCAGACACTTTCTCCCATTCAGAAACATTCACCCATTCAGACACTTTGTCCCATTCAGACACTTTCTCCCATTCACTCACTTTGTTCCATTCAGACACATATTCCCATTCAGACACTTTGTCCGCATCAGACACTTTGTCCCATACAGACACTTTGTCCCATTCAGACACTTTCTACCATTCAGACACTTTTTCCCATTCAGACACTTTTTCCCATTCAGACACTTTCTCCCATTCAGACACGTTCTCCCATTCAGACGCTTTGTCTCATTCAGACACTCTCTCCCATTCAGACACTTTGCCCCATTCAGACGCTTTGTCTCATTCAGACACTTTGCCCCATTCAGACACTTTCTCCCATTCAGACACGTTTTTTTCCATTCAGACGCTTCCTCCCATTCTGAAATTTTCACCAAATCAGACACTTTGTCCCATTCAGACACTTTTTCCCATTCAGACACTTTTTCCCATTCAGACACTTTCTCACATTCAGACACTATCTCACTTTCAGACATGTTCTCCCATTCAGACGCTTTGTCTCATTCAGACACTGTCTCCCATTCAGACACTTTGCCCCATTCAGACACTTTCTCCCATTCAGACACATTCTCCCATTCTGAAACTTTCACCCATTCACACACTTTCTCCCATTCAGAAACTTTCAACAAATCAGACACTTTGTCCCATTCAGACACTTTGTCCCATTCAGACACTTTGTCCCATTCAGACGCTTTCACCAATTCAGACACTTTTTCCCTTCAGACACTTTGTCCCATTCAGACACTTTCGCCCATTCAGACACTTTCTCCCAATCGGAAACTTTCACCAAATCAGACACCTTGTCCCATTCAGACACTTTGTCCCATTCAGACACTTTGTCCCATTCAGACACTTTTTCCCATTCAGACACTTTCTCCCATTCAGACACTTTCTCCCTTTCAGACACTTTCTCCCATTCAGACGCTTTCTCAAATTCAGACACTTTATGCCATTTAGTCACTTTCTACCATTCAGACACGTTTCTTTCCATTCAGACGCTTTCTCTCATTCCGACACTTTCTCCCATTCAGACACTTTGTCCCATTCAGACACTTTTTCCCTTCAGACACTTTGTCCCATTCAGACGCTTTCTCTCATTCAGACACTTTATGCCATTTAGTCACTTTCTACCATTCAGACACGTTTCTTTCCATTCAGACGCTTTCTCTCATTCCGACACTTTCTCCCATTCAGACACTTTTTCCCATTCAGACACTTTTTCCCATTCAGACACTTTCTCACATTCAGACACTATCTCACATTCAGACATGTTCTCCCAGTCAGACGCTTTGTCTCATTCAGACACTGTCTCCCATTCAGACACTTTGCCCCATTCAGACACTTTCTCCCATTCAGACACATTCTCCCATTCTGAAACTTTCACCCATTCACACACTTTCTCCCATTCAGAAACTTTCAACAAATCAGACACTTTGTCCCATTCAGACACTTTGTCCCATTCAGACGCTTTCACCAATTCAGACACTTTTTCCCTTCAGACACTTTGTCCCATTCAGACACTTTGTCCCATTCAGACACTTTCGCCCATTCAGACACTTTCCCCCATTCAGACACTTTCTCCCAATCGGAAACTTTCACCAAATCAGACACCTTGTCCCATTCAGGCACTTTGTCCCATTCAGACACTTTGTCCCATTCAGACACTTTCTCCCATTCAGACACTTTTTCCCATTCAGACTCTTTCTCCCATTCAGACACTTTCTCCCATTCAGACACTTTCTCCCATTGAGACACTTTCTCCCATTCAGAAACTTTCACCCATTCAGACACTTTGTCCCATTCAGACACTTTTTCCCATTCAGACACTTTCTCCCATTCAGAAACTTTCACCCATTCAGACACTTTGTCCCATTCAGACACTTTCTCCCATTCAGACACTTTTTCCCATTCAGACACTTTTTCCCATTCAGACACGATCTCCCATTCAGACGCTTTGTCTCATTCAGACAATCTCTCCCATTCAGACACTTTGTCCCATTCAGACACTTTCTCCCATACAGACTCTTTCTCCCATTCAGAAACTTTCACCCATTCAGACACTTTCTCCCATTCAGAAACTTTCACCAAATCAGACACTTTGTCCCATTCGGACACTTTGTCCCATTCAGACGCTTTCTCTCATTCAGACACTTTGCCCCATTCAGACACTTTCTCCCATTCAGACACATTCTCCCATTCTGAAACTTTCACCCATTCACACACTTTCTCCCATTCAGAAACTTTCAACAAATCAGACACCTTGTCCCATTCAGAAACTTTCACCCATTCAGACACTTTGTCCCATTCAGAAACTTTCTCCCATTCAGACACTTTCTCCCATTCAGAAACTTTCAACAAATCAGACACTTTGTCCCATTCAGACACTTTGTCCCATTCAGACACTTTCGCCCATTCAGACACTTTCTCCCAATCGGAAACTTTCACCAAATCAGACACCTTGTCCCATTCAGGCACTTTGTCCCATTCAGGCACTTTGTCCCATTCAGACACCTTGTCCCATTCAGGCACTTTGTCCCATTCAGACACTTTGTCCCATTCAGACACATTCTCCCATTGAGACACTTTTTCCCATACAGACACTTTCTACCATTCAGACACCTTGTCCCATTCAGACACTTTGTCCCATTCAGACACTTTCACCAATTCAGACACTTTTTCCCTTCAGACACTTTGTCCCATTCAGGCACTTTGTCCCATTCAGACACCTTGTCCCATTCAGGCACTTTGTCCCATTCAGACACTTTGTCCCATTCAGACACATTCTCCCATTGAGACACTTTTTCCCATACAGACACTTTCTACCATTCAGACACCTTGTCCCATTCAGACACTTTGTCCCATTCAGACACTTTCACCAATTCAGACACTTTTTCCCTTCAGACACTTTGTCCCATTCAGACACTTTCTCCTATTCAGACTCTTTCTCCTATTCAGAAACTTTCACCCATTAAGACACTTTCTTCCATTCAGAAACTTTCACGCAATCAGATACTTTGTCCCATTTAGACACTTTCTCCCATTCAGACACGTTTTTCCATTCAGACGCTTTCTCTCATTCAGACACTTTCTCCTATTCAGAACTTTGTCCCATTCAGACACTTTCTCACATTCAGACACGTTCTCCCATTCAGACGCTTTGTCTCATTCAGACCCTGTCTCCCATTCAAACACTTTGCCCCATTCAGACAGTTTCTCCCATTCAGACACATTCTCCCGTTCAGAAACATTCACCCATTCAGACACTTTGTCCCATTCAGACACTTTCTCCCATTCACTCACTTTGTTCCATTCAGACACTTATTCCCATTCAGACACTTTGTCCCATTCAGACACTTTGTCCCATTCAGACACTTTCTACCATTCAGACACTCTTTCCCATTCAGACATGTTCTCCCATTCAGACACGTTCTCCCATTCAGACGCTTTGTCTCATTCAGACACTCTCTCCCATTCAGACACTTTGCCCCATTCAGACGCTTTGTCTCATTCAGACACTTTGCCCCATTCAGACACTTTCTCCCATTCAGACACGTTTTTTTCCATTCAGACGCTTTCTCTCATTCCGACACGTTCTCCCATTCAGGCACTTTGTCCCATTCAGACGCTTCCTCCCATTCTGAAATTTTCACCAAATCAGACACTTTGTCCCATTCAGACACTTTTTCCCATTCAGACACTTTCTCACATTCAGACACTATCTCACTTTCAGACATGTTCTCCCATTCAGACGCTTTGTCTCATTCAGACACTGTCTCCCATTCAGACACTTTGCCCCATTCAGACACTTTCTCCCATTCAGACACATTCTCCCATTCTGAAACTTTCACCCATTCACACACTTTCTCCCATTCAGAAACTTTCAACAAATCAGACACTTTGTCCCATTCAGACACTTTGTCCCATTCAGACGCTTTCACCAATTCAGACACTTTTTCCCTTCAGACACTTTGTCCCATTCAGACACTTTCGCCCATTCAGACACTTTCTCCCAATCGGAAACTTTCACCAAATCAGACACCTTGTCCCATTCAGGCACTTTGTCCCATTCAGACACTTTGTCCCATTCAGACACTTTGTCCCATTCAGACACTTTCTCCCATTCAGACACTTTGTCCCATTCAGACACTTTCTCCCATTCAGAAACTTTGTCCCATTCGGACACTTTGTCCCATTCAGACACTTTCTCAAATTCAGACACTTTTTCCCATTCAGACACTTTGTCCCATTCAGAAACTTTCACCCATTCAGAAACTTTGTCCCATTCGGACACTTTGTCCCATTCAGACGCTTTCTCTCATTCAGACACTTTATGCCATTTAGTCACTTTCTACCATTCAGACACGTTTCTTTCCATTCAGACGCTTTCTCTCATTCCGACACTTTCTCCCATTCAGGCACTTTTTCCCATTCAGACACTTTCTCCCATTCAGACACTTTTTCCCATTCAGACACTTTTTCCCATTCAGACACTTTCTCACATTCAGACACTATCTCACTTTCAGACATGTTCTCCCCTTCAGACACTTTTTCCCATTCAGACACTTACTCCCATTCAGACACTTTCTCCCATTCAGACACGTTTTTCCATTCAGACACTTTCTCTCATTCAGACACGTTCTCCCATTCCGACGCTTTTTCCCATTCAGACACTTTTTCCCATTCAGACACTTTTTCCCATTCAGACACTTTTTCCCATTCAGACACTTTTTCCCATTCAGACACTTTTTCCCATTCAGACACTTTGTCCCATTCAGACACTTTCTCCTATTCAGACTCTTTCTCCCATTCAGAAACTTTCACCCATTCAGACACTTTCTTCCATTCAGAAACTTTCACCCAATCAGACACTTTGTCCCATTCAGACACTTTGTCCCATTCAGACGCTTTCTCCCATTCAGACGCTTTCTCCCATTGAGACACTTACTCTCATTCAGACACTTTCTCCCATTCAGAAACTTTCACCCATTCAGACACTTTCTCCCATTCAGAAACTTTCACCAAATCAGACACTTTGTCCCATTCAGACACTTTCTCCCATTCTGAAATTTTCACCAAATAAGACACTTTGTCCCATTCAGACACTTTGTCCCATTCAGACACTTTTTCCCATTCAGACACTTTCTCCCATTCAGACACTTTTTCCCATTCAGACACTTTCTCCCATTCAGACACGTTCTCCCATTCAGACGCTTTGTCTCATTCAGACAATCTCTCCCATTCAGACACTTTGTCCCATTCAGACACTTACTCACATTCAGACACTTTCTCCCATTCAGAAACTTTCACCCATTCAGACACTTTCTCCCTTTTAGAAACTTTCACCAAATCAGACATCTTGTTCCATTCAGACACTTTGTCCCATTCAGACACTTTGTCCCATTCAGACACTTTCTCCCATTCAGACACTTTGTCTCATTCAGACACTTTTTCCCATTCAGACACTTTCTACCATTCAGACACTTTCCCCCATTCAGACACTTTCTCCCATTCAGAAACTTTCACCAAATCAGACACCTTGTCCCATTCAGACACTTTCACCAATTCAGACACTTTTTCCCTTCAGACACTTTGTCCCATTCACTCACTTTGTTCCATTCAGACACTTACTCCCATTCAGACACTTTCTCCCCATCAGACACTTTCTCCCATTCACTCACTTTCTCCCATTCAGACACTTTCTCCTATTCAGACTCTTTCTCCCATTCAGAAACTTTCACCCATTCAGACACTTTCTTCCATTCAGAAACTTTCACCCAATCAGACACTTTGTCCCATTTCGACACTTTGTCCCATTCAGACTCTTTCTCCCATTCAGACGCTTTCTCCCATTGAGACACTTACTCACATTCAGACACTTTCTCCCATTCAGACACTTTCACCAAATCAGACACTTTGTCCCATTCGGACACTTTGTCCCATCAGACGCTTTCTCCCATTCAGACGCTTTCTCCCATTGAGACACTTACTCTCATTCAGACACTTTCTCCCATTCAGAAACTTTCACCCATTCAGACACTTTCTCCCATTCAGAAACTTTCACCAAATCAGACACTTTGTCCCATTCAGACACTTTTTCCCTTCAGACACTTTGTCCCATTCAGACACTTTTTCCCATTCAGACACTTTCTCCCATTCAGACACTTTCTCACATTCAGACACTTTCTCCCATTCAGACACTTTCTCCCATTCAGACGCTTTCTCCCATTCAGAAACTTTCACCAAATCAGACACTTTGTCCCATTCAGACACTTTTTCCCATTCAGACACTTTCTCCCATTCAGACACTTTCTCACATTCAGACACGTTCTCCCATTCAGACATGTTCTCCCATTCAGACGCTTTGTCTCATTCAGACACTGTCTCCCATTCAGAAACTTTGCCCCATTCAGACACTTTCTCCCATTCAGACACATTCTCCCATTCTGAAACTTTCACCCATTCAGACACTTTCTCCCATTTAGAAACTTTCACCAAATCAGACACCTTGTCCCATTCAGACACTTTGTCCCATTCAGACGCTTTCACCAATTCAGACACTTTTTCCCTTCAGACACTTTGTCCCATTCACTCACTTTGTTCCATTCAGACACTTTCTCCCCATCAGACACTTTGTCCCATCAGACACTTTGTCCCATTCACTCACTTTCTCCCATTCAGACACTTAATCACATTCAGTCACTTTCTCCCATTCAGACACATTCTCCCATTCTGAAACTTTCACCCATTAAGACACTTTCTTCCATTCAGAAACTTTCACCCAATCAGATACTTTGTCCCATTTAGACACTTTGTCCCATTCAGACACTTTCTCAAATTCAGAGACTTTCTCCCATTCAGACACGTTTTTCCATTCAGACGCTTTCTCTCATTCAGACACGTTCTCCCATTCAGACGCTTTGTCTCATTCAGACCCTGTCTCCCATTCAAACACTTTGCCCCATTCAGACAGTTTCTCCCATTCAGACACATTCTCCCGTTCAGAAACATTCACCCATTCAGACACTTTTTCCCATTCAGACACTTTCTCCCATTCACTCACTTTGTTCCATTCAGACACTTATTCCCATTCAGACACTTTGTCCGCATCAGACACTTTGTCCCATTCAGACATTTTCTCCTATTCTGAAACTTTCACCAAATCAGACACTTTCTACCATTCAGACACTTTTTCCCATTCAGACATGTTCTCTCATTCAGACACGTTCTCCCATTCAGACGCTTTGTCTCATTCAGACACTCTCTCCCATTCAGACACTTTGCCCCATTCAGACGCTTTGTCTCATTCAGACACTTTGCCCCATTCAGACACTTTCTCCCATTCAGACACGTTTTTTTCCATTCAGACGCTTTCTCTCATTCCGACACGTTCTCCCATTCAGGCACTTTGTCCCATTCAGACGCTTCCTCCCATTCTGAAATTTTCACCAAATCAGACACTTTGTCCCATTCAGACACTTTTTCCCATTCAGACACTTTCTCACATTCAGACACTATCTCACTTTCAGACATGTTCTCCCATTCAGACGCTTTGTCTCATTCAGACACTGTCTCCCATTCAGACACTTTGCCCCATTCAGACACTTTCTCCCATTCAGACAAATTCTCCCATTCTGAAACTTTCACCCATTCACACACTTTCTCCCATTCAGAAACTTTCAACAAATCAGACACTTTGTCCCATTCAGACACTTTGTCCCATTCAGACGCTTTCACCAATTCAGACACTTTTTCCCTTCAGACACTTTGTCCCATTCACTCACTTTGTTCCATTCAGACACTTACTCCCATTCAGACACTTTCTCCCAATCGGAAACTTTCACCAAATCAGACACCTTGTCCCATTCAGGCACTTTGTCCCATTCAGACACTTTGTCCCATTCAGACACTTTCTCCCATTCAGACACTTTTTCCCATTCAGACACTTTCTCCCATTCAAACGCTTTCTCCAATTGAGACACTTTCTACCATTCAGACACTTTCTCCCATTCAGAAACTTTGTCCCATTCGGACACTTTGTCCCATTCAGACGCTTTCTCTCATTCAGACACTTTATGCCATTTAGTCACTTTCTACCATTCAGACACGTTTCTTTCCATTCAGACACTTTCTCTCATTCAAACACTTTCGCCCATTCAGACACTTTCTCCCAATCGGAAACTTTCACCAAATCAGACACCTTGTCCCATTCAGACACTTTGTCCCATTCAGAAACTTTGTCCCATTCGGACACTTTGTCCCATTCAGACGCTTTCTCTCATTCAGACACTTTATGCCATTTAGTCACTTTCTACCATTCAGACACGTTTCTTTCCATTCAGACACTTTCTCCCATTCAGACACTTTCTCCCATTCAGACACTTTCTCCCATTCAGAAACTTTCACCAAATCAGACACCCTGTCCCATTCAGACACTTTGTCCCATTCAGACACTTTGCCCCATTCAGACACTTTCACCAATTCAGACACTTTTTCCCTTCAGACACTTTGTCCCATTCACTCACTTTGTCCCATTCAGACACTTACTCCCATTCAGACACTTTCTCCCCATCAGACACTTTGTCCCATCAGACACTTACTCCCATTCAGACACTTTCTCCCCATCAGACACTTTGTCCCATCAGACACTTTCTCCCATTCATTCACTTTCTCCTATTCAGACTCTTTCTCCCATTCAGAAACTTTCACCCATTCAGACACTTTGTCCCATTTCGACACTTTGTCCCATTCAGACGCTTTCTCCCATTCAGACACTTACTCACATTCAGAAACTTTCACCCATTCAGACACTTTCTCCCATTCAGAAAATTTCACCAAATCAGACACTTTGTCCCATTCAGACGCTTTCTCTCATTCCGACACTTTCTCCCATTCTGAAATTTTCACCAAATAAGACACTTTGTCCCATTCAGACACTTTGTCCCATTGAGACACTTTTTCCCATTCAGACACTTTTTCCCATTCAGACACTTTTTCCCATTCAGACACTTTTTCCCATTCAGACACTTTTTCCCATTCAGACACTTTCTCACATTCGGACACTTTCTCACATTCAGACACGTTCTCCCATTCAGACATGTTCTCCCATTCAGACGCTTTGTCCCATTCAGACACTGTCTCCCATTCAGAAACTTTGCCCCATTCAGACACTTTCTCCCATTCAGACACATTCTCCCATTTAGAAACTTTCACCAAATCAGACACCTTGTCCCATTCAGACACCTTGTTCCATTCAGACACTTTGTCCCATTCAGACACTTTGTCCCATTCAGACACTTTCACCAATTAAGACACTTTTTCCCTTCAGACACTTTGTCCCATTCAGACACTTTGTCCCATTCAGACACTTTCGCTAATCCACACACTTTGTCCCATTCAGACACTTTCGCTAATTCACACACTTTGTCCCATTCAGATACTTTCTCCCATTTACTCACTTTCTCCCATTCAGTCACTTTCTCCTATTCAGACTCTTTCTCCCATTCAGACACATTCTCCCATTGAGACACTTTCTCCCATTCAGAAACTTTCACTCATTCAGACTCTTTCTCCCATTCAGAAACTTTCTCCCATTCAGACACTTTGTCCCATTCAGACGCTTTCACCAATTCAGACACTTTTTCCCTTCAGACACTTTGTCCCATTCACTCACTTTGTTCCATTCAGACACTTACTCCCATTCAGTCACTTTCTCCTATTCAGACTCTTTCTCCCATTCAGACAGTTACTCCCATTCAGAAACTTTCACCCATTAAGACACTTTCTTCCATTCAGAAACTTTCACGCAATCAGATACTTTGTCCCATTTAGACACATTCTCCCATTCAGACACTTTCACCAATTCAGACACTTTTTCCCTTCAGACACTTTGTCCCATTCACTCACTTTGTCCCATTCAGACACTTTCTCCCCATCAGACACTTTGTCCCATCAGACACTTTGTCCCATACAGACACTTTGTCCCATTCAGACTCTTTCTCCCATTCAGAAACTTTCACCCATTCAGACACTTTGTCCCATTCAGACACTTTGTCCCATTCAGACACTTTGTCCCATTCAGACGCTTTCTCCCATTCAGAAACTTTCACCAAATCAGACACTTTGTCCCATTCAGAAACTTTCACCAAATCAGACACTTTCTCCCATTCAGACACTTTCTCACATTCTGAAACTTTCACCAAATCAGACACTTTGTCCCATTCAGACACTTTGTCCCATTCAGACACTTTCTCCCATTCAGAAACTTTCACCAAATCAGACACTTTGTCCCATTCAGACGCTTTCTCTCATTCAGACGCTTTCTCACATTCAGACACGTTCTCCCATTTAGACGCTTTGTCTCATTCAGACACTTTCTCACATTCGGACATGTTCTCCCATTCAGACGCTTTGTCTCATTCAGACACTTTGTCCCATTCAGACACTTTGTCCCATTCAGACACTTTGCCCCATTCAGACACTTTCACCAATTCAGACACTTTTTCCCTTCAGACACTTTGTCCCATTCACTCACTTTGTCCCATTCAGACTCTTTCTCCCATTCAGAAACTTTCACCAAATCAGACACTTTGTCCCATTCAGAGACTTTCTCCCATTCAGACACTTTGTTCCATTCAGACATTTTCTCCCCTTCAGACACTTTGTTCCATTCAGACATTTTCTCCCCTTCAGACACTTTGTCCCATTCAGACACTTTCTCCCATTCAGACACGTTTTTCCATTCAGACGCTTTCTCTCATTCAGACACTTTCTCCCATTCACTCACTTTGTTCCATTCAGACACTTATTCCCATTCAGACACTTTGTCCGCATCAGACACTTTGTCCGCATCAGACACTTGGTCCCATACAGACACTTTCTCCTATTCAGTCACTTTCTCCCATTCAGAAACTTTCACCAAATCAGACACTTTCTCCCAGTCAGACACTTTGTCCCATTCAGACACTTCTGTCCCATTCAGACACTTTCTCCCATTTTGAAACTTTCACCAAATCAGACACTTTTTCCCATTCAGACACTTTCCCCCATTCAGACACTTTCCCCCATTCAGACACTGTCTCACATTCGGACACTTTGTCTCATTCAGACAATCTCTCCCATTCAGACACTTTGCCCCATTCAGACACTTTCTCCCATTCAGACACTTTCTCCCATTCAGACACTTTCTCCCATTCAGAAACTTTCACCAAATCAGACACTTTTTCCCTTAAGACACTTTCTCCCATTCAGTCACTTTCTCCTATTCAGACTCTTTCTCCCATTCAGAAACTTTCTTCCATTCAGAAACTTTCACCCAATCAGACACTTTGTCCCATTTCGACACTTTGTCCCATTCAGATGCTTTGTCCCATTCTGAAATTTTCACCAAATAAGACACTTTGTCCCATTCAGACACTTTGTCCCATTCAGACACTTTCTCCCATTCAGACACATTCTCCCATTTAGAAACTTTCACCAAATCAGACACCTTGTTCCATTCAGACACTTTGTCCCATTCAGACACTTTCACCAATTCAGACACTTTTTCCCTTCAGACACTTTGTCCCATTCAGACACTTTGTCCCATTCAGACACTTTCTCCCATTTACTCACTTTCTCCTATTCAGAAACTTTCACTCATTCAGACACTTTCTCCTATTCAGAAACTTTCACTCATTCAGACACTTTCTCCCAATCGGAAACTTTCACCAAATCAGACACTTTGTTCCATTCAGACACTTTCTCCCATTCAGAAACTTTCTCCCATTCAGAAACTTTCACCAAATCAGACACCTTGTCCCATTCAGACACTTTGCCCCATTCAGACACTTTCACCAATTCAGACACTTTTTCCCTTCAGACACTTTGTCCCATTCACTCACTTTCTCCCATTCAGACACTTTCTCCCATTCAGACACTTTCTCCTATTCAGAAACTTTCACCCATTAAGACACTTTCTTCCATTCAGAAACTTTCATCCAATCAGACACTTTGTCCCATTTAGACACTTTGTCCCATCAGACACTTTTTCCCATTCAGACACTTTCTCCCATTCTGAAATTTTCACCAAATAAGACACTTTGTCCCATTTAGACACTTTGTCCCATTCAGACGCTTTTTCCCATTCAGACATTTACTCCCATTGAGAAACTTTCTCCCCTTCAGACACGTTTTTCCATTCAGACGCTTTCTCTCATTCAGACACTTTCTCCTATTCAGAACTTTGTCCCATTCAGACACTTTCTCACATTCAGACACGTTCTCCCATCCAGATGCTTTGTCTCATACAGACTCTTTCTCCCATTCAAACACTTTGCCCCATTCAGACACTTTCTCCCATTCAGAAACATTCACCAATTCAGACACTTTTTCCCTTCAGACACTTTGTCCCATTCACTCACTTTGTTCCATTCAGACACTTTCTCCCCATCAGACACTTTCTCCCATTCAGACACTTTCTCCCATTCAGTCACTTTCTCCTATTCAGACACTTTCTCCCATTCAGAAACTTTCACCCATTCAGACACTTTGTCCCATTTCGACACTTTGTCCCATTCAGACGCTTTCTCCCATTCAGACGCTTTCTCCCATTCAGGCACTTTGTTCCATTCAGACACTTATTCCCAATCAGACACTTTGTCCCATACAGACACTTTGTCCCATTCAGACACTTTCTCCCATTCAGACACATTCTCCCGTTCAGAAACATTCACCCATTCAGACACTTTGTCCCATTCAGACACTTTCTCCCATTCACTCACTTTGTTCCATTCAGACACTTATTCCCATTCAGACACTTTGTCCGCATCAGACACTTTGTCCCATACAGACACTTTGTCCCATACAGACTCTTTCTCCCATTCAGAAACTTTCACCCATTAAGGCACTTTCTTCCATTCAGAAACTTTCACCCAATTAGGCTCTTTGTCCCATTCAGACACTTTGTCCCATTCAGACACTTTCTCCCATTCAGAAACTTTCACCAAATCAGACACTTTGTCCCATTCAGACACTTTCTCCCATTCACTCACTTTCTTCTATTCAGACTCTTTCTCCCATTCAGAAACTTTCACCCATTCAGACACTTTCTTCCATTCAGAAACTTTCACCCAATCAGACACTTTGTCCCATTCAGACGCTTTCTCCCATTTAGAAACTTTCTCCCATTCAGACACTTTGTCCCATTCAATCACTTTCTCCCATTCAGACACTTTGTCCCATTCAGACACTTTTTCCCATTCAGACACTTTCTCCCATTCAGGCACTTTTTCCCATTCAGACACTTTGTCCCATTGAGACACTTTCTCCCATTCAGACACTTTCTCCCTTTCAGACGCTCCTTGATCTGTAACAGGGTTCCAATGAAGCTCAATAGAAGCTTAAGCAACTGCAGTTCATCATTTGATTAACCTTCCAGATTCAATTTTGATTTCAGGAATTCCACACCTTCATCCTCCCCCCATCTTATTTCAATCTTTTTTTTTATCCTGGCTTTCCCAATTGTTTTATATTCAGACAGTGGCTGGTCAACATTCTGCCTTCCACACGTCCGCTTGACACATTTTTTGTTTATTTAATTTCCCACAGCCAGTGACTCTGTCCCACAATGTAATTTGTCTTCAAATCTCTCCCATCTTCTACATTTTCACAGGCCTTTCCTTTTCTACTCGCTCCACTTTCCCCTATTTCAAAACTTAACCTGAAACTCATGTTAATTCTGCTTCTGTCACACAGACTTTCCCAATTTTCCAATTTTATTGTTACATTTGGTATCATTATATCCTGGTATTTTACAATATAATGTTACACTTGGATACTTTACTAAGTAACATTATATCCTGGTATTTTACAATATAATGTTACACTTGGATACTTTACTAAGTAACATTATATCCTGGAATTTTACAATGTAATGTTACACTCAGGTACTTTATAAGTAACATTATAGCCTGTTATTTCACTTGTAACCATGGACCGTGCTAGTCATCTTCAACTTTCTTTTTTCTTACTCGCTTGACTGCTTTCAAATGGAAACTGATGTTGTGTTTTTTCTGTGCTGTGGATATAAAGATTTCATTCCATCAGTGTGTGAATTTGAAAACATTTTCCCTCTTGCCTATAAATTCAGTTCTTCCTGGCCACCATGACAGCCTCTGATTGAGAAGCAGGCTGTTATTAAAGTCTTTCTCTCCTGAATCTCTCTTGCCAGTTTGTTTCTTGCTGTCTCCTCTCCACTTCTGTCTGGAGGGAGAATAGCAAAAAGGCTTTGTGGTGTACAGGAATTTGTTTTTAATTCACAAACTGTACCAAGAGACATACAGCCGGTCTCTGATGCATCCTTTGTTTTTCTTGGATAACAATAATTGGTCAAAAATTAACCATTTGCAGAATGGGTTCACCACTGGAAATAGCCAGTAATTCAGAGATAGGATAAGGAAGAGATCCTCTGGATGCTTCATGTCTGAGAGAGAAACTAGAGGATGTAGAGTTTGAGCTGAGACAGGAGAGTGGTCTGAAAAGACACATTGTCAAGTAGTTTCTGTCACAAACATTGAAGGTTGCTTAATGCAAGTTGGGTATGTGTTAAAATGTGACCGGACACCCACTCACTGAATCTATCAACATCCCTGTGCCAGTGTTGTAGCTGTACTGGAACAGTTTGGCTAGGAGCGCGGCAAGTTCTGGAGCACAAGACTTCAGTACTATTGCTGGAATACTGTCAGTGCCCATAGCTTTTTCAGTATCCAGTGCCTTCAGCCATTTCTTGATATCATGTGGAGTGAATCAAATTGGCTGAAGACTGGAATCTGTGATGCTGGGGACCTCCAGAGGAGGCCGAGATGGATCATCCACTTGGCACTTCTGGCTGAAGATTGTAGCAAATGCTTCAACCTTATCTTTTGCACTGATGTGCTGGGCTCCTCCATCATTGAGGAGGGGGATATTTGTGGAGCCTCCTCCAGTGAGTTGTTTAATTGTCCACCATTCACACTTGTTCAGCGTCTCTGCAGTTTCCTTGTTTCCCATTATTAATCCCCCTGTCTCACCCTCTGAGGGACCAATGATTATTCGAGCTGTTCTCTTCCTTTTCAAATACTTGCAGAAGTTTCTAACGTCTGATTTTATATTTCTTGCTGGTTTTCTCTCATACTCCAATGTCTCCCTCATTATTTTTCAGTTGTCCTTTGCTGTCTTTTAAAACTCTCCTAATCTTTTGGGCTATAATGAATCTTTACAGCAATCATATTGATAAAGTAAGATGAAGATAATACTTTCAGATGTTTTCTCAGTGAGACGCAGGCCCACTTCAGTGTGTATCATCATGCCAATCAATGCTAGTGAGCATGCTCTGAAGAACTGTGGTTCACAGGTCATGTCAGGGTTGTATTGTTTGCAGGTCATACCTGTTAGGAACCAGATACAGTTAAACTAAGTTATATGTGTTGGCAGGTGTTAGGAGTAAGCTATAGATTTAACTTTAAGTTTAGTTTGCATTTCTCTAATTGATAAGAAAGGGGAACTTGAGTTTTGATTTCACTTTAAAAGATGCCTGCATTTGAAAGAGGTTTTCTGACTCTTGAAGGGAAGTTAAATCAAACACAATGTAGAAACATCAGTCCTATTGACTAGCAACAAGGGTCCAGAGAGAGGGACCCACAGAAACAGAAAAACAGAAAAGTAGTTTCAGTTCCGTGTGAACCAGGAGGAGCTAGAAGGGACAGTGAACTGCCAAAAGCATAGTTCCCATAAAGTCATGAAACTATCATTTTTTCATAATATTATTGTAGGCTTATGGGCGTGAGTGTGGAAGGTTCTGTCCGTGTGATTGATTTAATTAGACTACAGACTCTTAGATTACAAGATTGGAATTATCAAGAGTTAGGGGTAAAACAGACTTTTGAAATGGAGATGGATAAGCTAGGGTGAGGTTTCCACAGATAGGGTGTGAAGGAAATTTGCATTTTTAGATAAGTGAAGGGGTTGTTTGATTTCTAAAGGCATGGTGTAATGTTTATAACTAACTAGATAAGTGAGGCAAAGTGATACCTTTATTTTTCCCAAAAGGAAAAGGCCAAATTGACAACATGAAAGATTTTTATATTATGGGAAAGTAAGTTTCCAAAGAGATGTAGAACAATGGTATTTTACATTAAAGAGAGAGAAACACGTAAAGAAGGGTGGAAGGCTATGTGCGGGTCTGGCTGTATAAAACACCGTGTGGAATAGACTTCGGGAGTGGGGGTGAAGATTCGAGACACTCTTAAGAAAAATGCTGGTCCAGTAATTAAAGTTGGTTTAAAAAGCCTTTGGGATTCCACTGTTGAGTGGGTGCTGTGGTAACCTTGCTGGATTGCCTATTTAAATTTAAAATCTATTTTGGCCTGTTGCCTTAAAAGGGGTGTGTAGTCAGAAGTTGGGTTAATTAGGAATTTTGTGATTTGTTATAATATCAAGTAACTGTAATCTTATGTATGTGTTTGAATTATATTTTTTGTTAATAAATGTTTGAATTTAATTTTTAAAATCTCTAAAGGTGTTAGTGGACTCATTACTTCTGAATTCATTGCACAAATCTTCTCATAATAAATACAAATTGCAAAACTGTTGTGATAGCGTGACCAAGTTCCCCTTGTGGATATGGTCAGCCTGGCAAATACCAGCTGCCACATCCTAACAAAACTGGGGGCTCTCTGTGGGATGTTAAAAATTCCTTGATTGTCTTGGAGTTGGTGAATCTTAAGGCTACGAGTACACAAAGAATGTTGAACTCAGGAGTTGGTGTGAGGGATTTTAAAGTGGTGACACTGCAAATATGGCTTTATCCATTGCTATGACTTTTCTGGAAGTGGAATATATAACTCTGATTAGTTTACAAAAGTTAACCAAAGTTAATATAACATAATTGGCAGATAAGTTGCAGTTGAGGTTAATTGTAGGGGCAAAGAAAACAGAGACAATTGAAGTAATAGTGCAGCATTTGCAATTGGAAGGGATACCTGAAACTAGGGAGTCAGTTGAATTGGCTAACATTGGCAAATGAAAAAACTTGAGTTGGAGACAAAAGGAAAGGAACAGGAAAAAGAGCATTTCAGAGGGAGATGAAAATGAAGAAGCTTGATCTTCAAAGAGAAATTAGCAATAGAGGAAAGGGAAAGAAAATATCAGATTAATAAACTGGAGGTTAGAAAAGAGATCTCAGATGCTGAAGAAGGTTCTGATGTGGAAACAACCATTTCCAGTCTAAAACCCAGTAGGGAGATGTTTAAATTTGTATAAACTCTTCTGTAATTTGAAATAAGAAATATAGAGGCGTTCTTTATTTCATTTGAGAAGATAGCTAAGCAGTTGAAATGGCCACAAGAAATCTGGACATTGCTGTTACAATCTAGGTTGGTAGGTAGAGCTCATGAGGTTTGTGCAGAATCAGACGGAGTCAGCGTAGATTTATGAAAGGGAAATCATGCTTGACAAATCTACTGGAATTTTTCGAGGATGTAACTAGCAGAGTTGATGAGGGGAGCCAGTGGATGTGGTTTATTTGGACCTTCAGAAGGCTTTTGACAAAGTCCCACATAAGAGATTAACGTGTAAAATTAAAGCACATGGGATTAGTGTATTGAGATGGATAGAAAACTGGTTGGCAGACAGGAAACAAAGAGTAGGAATAAACGGGTCTTTTTCCGAATGGCAGGCAGTGACCAGTGGGGTACCACAGGGATCGGTGCTGGGACCCCAGCTATTCACAATATATATTAATGATTTAGATGAGGGAACTAAATGTAATATCTCCTAATTTGCAGATGACACAAAGCTGGGTGGGAGGGTGAGCTGTGAGGAGGATGCAGAAATGCTTCAGTGTGATTTGGACAAGCTGAGTGAGTGGGTAAATGCATGGCAGATGCAGTATAATGTGGATAAATGTGAGGTTATCCACTTTGGTAGCAAAAACAGGAATGCAGATTATTATCTGAATGGCTATAAATTGAGAGAAGGGAATGTGCAACAAGACCTGGGTGTCCTTGTACACCAGTCGCTGAAGGTAAGCATCCAGGTGCAGCAGGCGGTAAAGAAGGTATGCTGGCCTTCATAGCGAGAGGATTCGAGTACAGGAACAGGGATGTCTTGCTGCAATTGTACAGGGCCTTGTTGAGACCACACCTGGAATATTGTGCACAGTTTTGGTCTCCTTATCCGAGGACGGATGTTCTTGTTATAGAGGGAGTGCAGCGAAGGTTTACCCGACTGATTCCTGGGATGGCGGGACTGACAAATGAGGAGAGATTGAGTTGGTTAAGATTTGCGGGAGGTCAGAAGAATGAGGGGGGACCTCATAGAAACCTATAAAATTCTAACAGGACTAGACAGGGTAGATGCAGGAAGGATGTTCCCGATGGTGAGGGAGTCCAGACCAGGGGTCACAGTCTGAGGATATGGGTTAGACCATTTAGGACTGAGATGAGGAGAAATTTCTTCACCCAGAGAGTGGTGAGCCTGTGCAATTTGTTACCACAGAAATTAGTTGAAGTCAAAATATTGTATGTTTTGAAGAAGGAGTTAGATATAGCTCTTGGGGCGAAAGGGATCAAAGGACATGGGGAGAAAGCGGGAGCAGGTTATTGAGTTGGATGATCAGCCATGATCATAATGAATGGTGGAGCAGGCTCGAAGGGCCGAATGGCCTCCTCCTGCTCCTAGTTTCTATGTTTCTATGTAATGTAGGTCAGTGAGCACATGGGGGTACAATGGAGAACAGGCCTTGGTGTGAGTTAAGACACAGATTAAGTGTTTTGGATGACCTGAAGTTTAACAGGGGGTGGGATGTGGGAGGCTGGCCATCCAATAGTCAAGTCTAGAGTTAATAAAGCAAAGGATGATTGTTTCAGCAGCAGGAGAGCTGAGACAGGGAGAGTGGGATAATGTTAAGGAGATGGAATTAGGCAGCCTTGGGGAAAGTCGTTTTCAAGTGTGAAGGATTCTAATGGTTGATGGTGTGAACTCTTCGGTCCAGGAGTTGGCCAGCACGGCAGAGGGATGAATAGGAAACACACAGAATTTTAGCAAAGGCACTTTTCTCACAGTTGTTGCTCATACATACACTTGAAACAAGTAAGGGTTCAATGTGTAAACGGAGGCTTTGCTCCCTCCAGTGAAACTCACTCAAAGGGAGATGACTCCAAGAAAAGCTGAGCCAGGAACATAATTCTTTCACCAAAATTTCCAGCAGCAGTCAGAGCCCTTGGGCAATGTGGGAACACAATTTGCACTCAAGTGTGAACTTGGAGCTATCTCGTCCTTTTAACACAATTACAGCAATGTAAATCTGTGTTCAAATTAAAGCTAATAACAGCCCCAACATGAGCCAGTGTGACAGGTACTTACTGATCTTGGTGTGAAAGAGGATAAATAATCCTAGACTGCAAACATGGATCATGACAGACAGGATAATCTTTATAGCCAAGGAATGGTATGAAAATTTGCAATGTAATACTGTGGACACAAGAAAAGGAGCCTGGGTTAGAGTCTTGTTTACAGGCTGAGGATCATATAGTCAGGGGCAATGTGGTAAAAGATGGAATACGCAGATGGGTTAAGAACATTCCTTATGGTGTATTAGAAATAAAGACTTTAAACCATATCTCCTACACCAGGAGCTCTAAATATATGTCCACCCAGGGCCCAGTCAGGAAAATCCCCCCTCCCTGCCCAGGGCCCTGTCAGGAAACTCTCAGTCCCGCCCCCACCCCCCTGCCCAGGGCCCTGTCAGGAAAATCCCCCCCCCCTTCCAACCCCCTGCCCAGGGCCCAGTCAGGAAAGTCTCACCCCTGCCCCCACCCCCCTGCCCAGGGCCCTGTCAGGAAACTCTCACCCCCGCCCCCATCCCTCTGCCCAGGGCCCTGTCAGGAAATTCCCCCCCCCACCCCCTTCCACCCCCCTGCCCAGGGCCCTGTCAGGAAACTCTCACCCCCACCCCCACCCCCCTGCCCAGGGCCCTGTCAGGAAATTCCCCCCCCCTTCCACCCCCTGCCCAGGGCCCAGTCAGAAAACTCTCACCCCCGCCCCCACCCCCGTGCCCAGGGCCCTGTCAGGAAACCGCCCCCCTCCCTGCCCAGGGCCCTGTCAGGAAACTCTCACCCCCGCCCCCACCTCCCTGCCCAGGGCCCTGTCAGGAAACCCCCCCCCAGTCCAGGGCACAGTCAGGAACCCCCCCACCCCCCCACCCTCAGCCCAGGGCCCAGTCAGGAAACCACCCCCCCCCTCTCACCCTCCCAGTCCAGGGCACAGTCAGGAAACTCTACCTCCCCCCCAGCCCAGGGCCCGGTGAGGAAACTCTCCCCACCGCCCAGGGCCCAGTCAGGAAACCGCCCACCCCACCCCCCCCAGCCCAGGGCCCAGTCAGGAAACTCTCCCCCCCCACCCTGCCCAGGGCCCGGTCAGGAAACTGTCCCCCCACCTCCCAAAAAGGGCCCAGGCAGGAGGAAACTCTCCCCTCCCCACCCCACCCCCGCCCAAGGAAAGATCAGGAAACTCTCCCACCAGCCCAAACTCCTGTTCAATGAGCATATAAACATAGTGAGGGCACAACAATCGGCTTCATCCAATTTTATATCAACTATTTGAATTTCTCAGATGAATATGGTATGTGAGATTGTGGGTACATCGCCCCGTGACGTATTTTGACATGGTAACAGACCTTTTGTTAAACAATTGTACAACATCTTTTCTGTTCTGCAGGAGTAATATTCTATACCACTGTTGTCCAATATGATTTCCATGTTTGCCAAGGTTGTGGTGATCAGGTCTCTCTGTTGACCAATGATACAAAATATATTCAATATTTCTAACAAAATGCCCAGTCTTTTGAAAATAGTTTTGGGATTTGGAACTGTCACCAATAAGATCTTGAGCTGATTGTCAGCATTAGGAGAACAGCTTCAAAACAGTTTCACAACCCAACTATTCCACAAGGCAAGGCTGGTGTGTACACTCTCAAGAGTTGGTGACAAGCTGGTAACCAAAGTGTTCTGTTTCTGTCAGTGTAATTCAAAGAAACACTTTCTTCAAGTGTAAACTATTTCTGTTATTGGAGTTGATACATGAAAAGAGTTACGTTAGCAAAATGAATCAACAAATTCTCCATGTTGCCTTCTGCATGCTGACTCCAGTCTTGCTTACACTCAGTTTCCTGTCATTTCTAAATACTGCATCTGGATATTTAATAGACCTTCAGCTCTTAGCCAATCTCCCACAATCTCTCAGTTCACAACAATAGTGCCCTATTCCTTTCATTCGCTCATTTCAACAGATCTATTAAGATGAAGGCTAAACTGTTACGACCCAGCAGTTTGGTAAAGCTGGGTTATTTAAAATCCTAGAGGGGAACTTTAAACAACTGCCATAACCTATATTTTTCATTGGTATGTTTGAGATGTAGCTCTAATTTCAGGAATAAGACCACCAGTTCTCGTGAGGTTTTTATACAAACTACATGAAACAATTTAATTTACACAAGTTAAACACATACACATGGCTACAAATTATTGTCATAATTTTTTAATAAATTCCCAAATTAATCTCCACTAAAGCAACAACAACCTATAGACTTTAAACTGACATCAGGCAAAGCATTTTCACCTTACAAACTCAAAATGAGGTTCCTTTCACTTTGGTTCCTGTGGAGACAATTGTAGGCTCACAGCTGCTTTGATCTTACACACCTCTGATCTGCACACAAACTCCTCTCAGGTTATACCCAGCACTTCTCTTGAATGTAAATTCTCATTGTATCACCAGGCACTTTGAACCCCTTTCATAGTACCAATTTTATTAGTAATATAAACATTGCTTGGTGTCTCCTAGCTAGGTGCAAGATTTGACCCCCCCCCCCCTTGAATGCTTTATTCAACAAAAAACAAATGTATCCTCCACCATACTGTTTACATCTCAAAACTACTATACATCAAAACACACAGACTCACTGGTTTCAATCCAATAAGCACACTCACAGACTAAACCTCTATTTTGAAAAGAAATTTCCAATAACATTATATACATTAATATCTACATGACATGAACACATATGGATGTTGCTGTACCACCTCACCTGCCAAAATGGCACATTTTAACTCTCATTGGCAGCCATGCAGTGCTCTCTGTTCCTCACACACCTCAACTGTTCTGTAAAAACTGCCAACTAACAGCTAAACAAAACAAAGATCTTCCCCTGTGCTACTAGGTTCACACAGAACATTTTGAGAATATTCAGAAGCCTGTCCACCTGAAGGCTGACCCTGTTTTCGGAGGTGTTTCACAGAGCAAGTCCTGTACGTTTAAATCTCTTGCTGGTTTAAAGGTACCAAGAGAAAACAGGGACTGAGAAGATAACAAATGACATTCTACTTTTCTTCTGTCATTGAGCAAATGGCCCTTCAGCTCCCAGGTCATTAGAAACCCTCCAGCTGAACCACATTCTGATAAACATAGCTGTGTTCTGATCAATATATGACCCCTGTCTGACAGCAACATGGTTTATTCTTCCTTGATCAATTCAGGATGGATGACAAATTTCAGTGAGTAACACCCATTCTTATCAGCACTGATTTAACTGGAATGCATGCATTATTATGCAGTTCTAAAAATGAACAAAAAATTTACCACATGTCTGCAGCCAATTAGTCACATGTAGTGAGTGATAAGCAGATTGGACTACACGAGTCTACGCTCCACCACTGATTCAGGCAAGCTTGATGCAAAGCCCAGAAGTTTGATAGAAGTGAGTTCTCATTCTGATAACACTGGGAACTTCACAGTGTTCGTGAATTGGTCAACAGAGTGGGGATAGGAGCACTTTTTGCTCACTTCTTAACCTTTGCATAGGAAGACTGAAGCATTGATTTGGGGACTTCACTGCTTTCTACTCTTGAAATACTCACAATTCTGTTTTGATTTGATAATCAGAGGAGTATCAACCAGCATACTGAGAATTTCACATCCGAGGAAGATGGTCCCTTTATCTGCCAGTTAATAGAATGAAGGAGAAGTAAACTAGCAATCAAGTTACAGAAGAATAAGCAGATAAGATGCGGTCTGCAGCTCCTGGCTTCTGATCTATTCTAAATTCTTTAAAAGTTTCCCTAGGATTTGACTGTTTCACTTGAGTTTTGCATATAGTTTGATTCAGCACCTGTATTTGAGGTGTTATGAAAGTTTTTTACCGAGGTTTGCTCATGCTGCACTGGAGGCCATTGTGCAAGCAAGCTGACAGAAGTAGGCACGTCCTCTTCTCATAGAATCATAGAATGGTTACACTACAGGAGGCCATTTGGCCCATCACGTCCATGCTAGCTGTCTGTCAGGGGAACTCACCTAATTGCACTCCCCCACATTTTTCCCTGTAGCCCTGCAAATATTTTCTCTTCACGTGTTTATGTATGTGAATGCACGGAGTGTGGCAAGTTACAGGCGCAGATCACTACTTGATGTTCAATGGCATTCCCATCACTGAATCCCCCACTATCAACATCCTGGGGGAGTTACCATTGACCAGAAACTGAACTGGACCAGCCATATAAAAACAGTGGATACAAGGGTAGGTCAGAGGCTAGGAATCCTGTGGCAAGTAACTCACCTCCTGACTCCCCAAAGCCCGTCCACCATCTACAAGGCACAAGTCAGGAGTGTGATGGAATACTCCCCACTTGCCTGGATGAGTGCAGCTCCAAGAACACAAGAAGCTGGACACTGTCCAGGACAAAGCAGTCCCGCTTGATTGGCATCCATCCACAAATATTCACTCCCTCCACCACCGATGCACAGGGTCATCAGTGTGTACCATCTACAAGATGCACTGCAGGATCTCACCAAGGCTCTTTCAACAGCATCTTCCAAACCCATGGCCACTGCCATCTAGAAGGACAAGGGCAGCAGATAGATGGGAACATCACCATCAGGAAGTTCCCCTCCAAGTCATTCAACATCCTGAATTGAAAATATATCGCCGTTCCTTCACTGTCGCTGGGTCAAAATCCTGGAACTCCCTTCCTAACAGCACTGTGGGTGTACCTACACCACATGGACAAAATCCTGGAACTCCCTCCCTAACAGCACTGTGGGTGTACCTACACCACATGGACAAAATCCTGGAACTCCCTCCCTAACAGCACTGTGGGTGTACCTACACCACAGGGACAAAATCCTGGAACTCCCTACCTAACAGCACTGTGGGTGTACCTACACCACATGGACAAAATCCTGGAACTCCCTCCCTAACAGCACTGTGGGTGTACCTACACCACATGGACTGCAGCGGCTCAAGAAGGCAGCTCACCAAGGGGAAACTAGGGATGGGTAATAAATGCTGGGCCCAGCCAGCGAAGCCTACACCATGGAATGAATAAAAAAAGTCATAGCAATTACCAGAGCAATGTTGCAGGCTAACCACTTTAAAACCCCTCAACACAAAACTCCTGAGTTCAGTGTTCTACTTGTACTCATCTCTCTTGTATTCACAAACCACAACTCAATCAAGGAATTTTAATAACCCCGCAAAGAGCCCCCAAATTTGTTATTACCACAACCAGTGTTAATTGCTGTGCAAACCAAATCCCAGATCTAAACATGGCTTGGCCTTGTTTTTGTATTCTGAAAATGAGAAGATGTACTGAATTCAGCAGCTAAAAGAAAAATTAAAAGTAAAAATTTTATTAACAAGAATGAAAGAAAACTTAAGCACACAAGATTACAGTTGCATAATTAAGGTTAGTCTTACAAAACATTCCCCAAAGAGACTCTCTACTTGGTCAAATCTACAAGTAAACACCTCCAGGTAACACCCTCTTCTAGATATTAATGATAAAACAATCCAGTAATATTGCACAAGGCAAACTATTGTAACTGTTAGGAAGATATAATAATTTTCATAATGTTATTGAAATTTATTGTAGAGTTAAAGTGCAATATGTGTTATGGGGGAGGGGGTGATTTAAGTAAATTAAAGGCAGCTGGTCTGAAGGCTTTGACGTATCAGATGATAAACTAGGCTTGAAATATTAAGTGGGTAAACATTTGCATTTTTAAATAAACCAGACGAAATTGAATTCAAAAGAGGGAGTGAAATGTTTCACCTAGCCAGGAGAAGTTCAGAAACAGAATGTTTATTCTTCCAAAAGATTACTGGTAAAATTCATACTATGATAGTTTTATTATTAGAGAGGTAAAAGTCTAAAGACATAGTGAAATAATGCAAATTTGCATTCAAAGGGGAAAATATGTACAAAGGAGAGATGGCCGTATGTAAAGGCAGGCATTCTAAGATTAGTAATTGTGAAAAGCCTCCGGCATCTTAGCCTCAGGTTGCTGTCTACAAGGAGCCAAAACTCCTTTCAGGGTTTGTGTGTTAATTTGCCTGGGTCTTTTATAAACCTCTGGGTCTCACAGAGGCATAACTGGGGTTTAGATTAATCAGGGGAATTAGAAGTTATCATAGAACTAATTTGTAGAACTATGTATGTGCTTAAAGTCATTACTTCTATTAATAAAGGTTTAATTTAGTTCTGTAAGAAACTTATAAGGTTTGGTGGCCTCCTTTTTGATGAATTCAAAGCCTGCATCTTGAAATAAGTACAAACTGAAAGAAGAGTTGTGGCAGCTTTTTCAAGTTTCCCTCTGGGATTTGGGCACCTTGGTATCCAACATCTGCCTGCCATAACACAGCTTCGATAAAGGCACACTACCCGCTTCCACTCTGCAGTGGAATCCACTTCAGAAAAAAACTGAGATAAAAACAAAAAAACTGCGGATGCTGGAAATCCAAAACAAAAACAGAATGACCTGGAAAAACTCAGCAGGTCTGGCAGCATCGGCGGAGAAGAAAAGAGTTGACGTTTCGAGTCCTCATGACCCTTTGACAGAACTTGAGTGCATGTTGCAGCCCAAGACATTTCTGGCCCAGAGCTCCAGCTATAGCTCAACACCTCAAGCAGCTCCAGCTAAAACCCTTATAAGCTCTCCACAGTAACTCTAAAATACATTTTCTTTTCTTCCTTTCATCTCAGGTTCCTTTGTTCTCACACCTCTTTTAAACTCAAATCCTTCAAAATATTACATGTTTTATGTCTCCATCTTGTCCTTGCTTTCAGGGCAATAAAGTATGATATCCCCACTACTATTTACCGATGGAACTCCTCCTACAAGATGCAAACATGTTTCTTGTGACCTCTTACTCTCCTTTGATATTCAAACCATCTTTCAACTTATCTAAAAATGCAAACATTAGATTTAACCTGGAAAAACTCAGCAGGTCTGGCAGCATCGGCGAAGAAGAAAAGAGTTGACGTTTAGAGTCCTTGTGACCCTTCGACAGAACTGGGTGAATCCAAGGAGAGGGATGAAATATAAGCTGGTTTAAGGTGGGGGGGGGGGGGGTTGTGTTGGGTGGGGTGGAGAGAAGTGGGGGGGGAGGGTGGTGTGGTTGTAGGGACAAGCAAGCAGTGATAGGATCAGATGATCAAAAGATGTCACAGACAAAAGAACAAAAGAACACAGAAGTGTTGAAGTTGGTGATATTATCTAAACGAATGTGCTAATTAAGAATGGATGGTAGGGCACTCAAGGTACAGCTCTAGTGGGGGGTGGGGGGAGCATAAAAGATTTAAAAATAATGGAAATAGGTGGGAAAAGAAAAATCTATATAAATTATTGGAAAAAACAAAAGGAAGGGGGAAGAAACAGAAAGGGGGTGGGGATGGAGGAGGGAGCTCAAGACCTAAAGTTGTTGAATTCAATATTCAGACCGGAAGGCTGTAAGGTGCCTAGTCGGAAGATGAGGTATTGTTCCTCCAGTTTGCGTTGGGCTTCACTGGAATAATGCAGCAAGCCAAGGACAGACATGTGGGCAAGAGAGTAGGGTGGAGTGTTAAAATGGCAAGCGACAGGGAGGTTTGGGTCATTCTTGCAGACAGACCGCAGGTGTTCTGCAAAGCGGTCGCCCAGTTTACATTTGGTCTCTCCAATGTAGAGGAGACCGCATTGGGAGCAACAAATGCAGTAGACTAAGTTGGGGGAAATGCAAGTGAAATGCTGCTTCACTTGAAAGGAGTGTTTGGGCCCTTGGACGGTGAGGAGAGAGGAAGTGAAGGGACAGGTGTTGCATCTTTTGCGTGTGCATGGGGAGGTGCCATAGGTGGGGGTTGAGGAGTAGGGGGTGATGGAGGAGTGGACCAGGGTGTCCCGGAGGGAACGATCCCTATGGAATGCCACCGGGGGGGTGAAGGGAAGATGTGTTTGGTGGTGGCATCATGCTGGAGTTCGCTGAAATGGCGGAGGATGAGCCTTTGAATGCGGAGACTGGTGGGGTGATAATTGAGAACAAGGGGGACCCTATCATGTTTCTGGGAGGGACGAGAAGGCGTGAGGGTGTTTGCACGGGAGATGGACCGGACACATTTGAGGGCCCTGTCAACGACCGTGGGTGGAAAACCTCGGTTAAGGAAGAAGGAGGACATGTCAGAGGAACTGTTTTTGAAGGTAGCATCATCGGAACAGATGCGACGGAGGCGAAGGAACTGAGAGAATGGGATGGAGTCCTTACAGGAAGTGGGGTGTCAGGAGCTGTAGTCGAGGTAGCTGTGGGAGTCGGTGGGTTTGTAATGGATATTAGTGGACAGTCTATCACCAGAGATTGAGACAGAGAGGTCAAGGAAGGGAAGGGAAGGGAAGAGTCAGAGATGGACCACGTGAAAATGATGGAGGGGTGGAGATTGGAAGCAAAATTAATAAATTTTTCCAAGTCCCGACAAGAGCATGAAGCAGCACCGAAGTAATCATCAATGTACTGGAGAAAGAATTGTGGAAGGGGGTCGGAGTAGGACTGGAACAAGGAATGTTCCACATAACCCATAAAGAGACAGGCATAGCTGGGGCCCATGTGGGTACCCATAGCCACACCTTTTATTTGAAGCACGTGAGAGGAGTTGAAGGAGAAATTGTTCAGTGTGAGAACAAGTTCAGCCAGACGGAGGAGAGTAGTGGTGGATGGGGATTGTTCGGGCCTCTGTTCGAGGAAGAAGCTAAGGGCCTTCAGACCATCCTGGGGGGGGATGGAGATGTAGCGGGATTGGATGTCCATGGTGAAGAGGAAGCGGTTGGGGCCAGGGAACTGGAAATTGTTGATGTGACGTAAGGTGTCAGAGGAATCACGGATGTAGGTGGGAAGGGACTGGACAAGGGGAGAGAGAAGGGAGTCAATATAACGAGAAATGAGTTCCGTGGGGCAGGAGCAAGCTGACACGATCGGTCTACCGGGGCAGTTCTGTTTGTGGATTTTGGGTAGGTGGTAGAAGCGGGCCATCTGAGGTTGGGCGACTATCAGGTTGGAAGCTGTGGGAGGAAAATCTCCAGAGGAGATGAGGTCAGTGACAGTCCTGGAAACAATGGCTTGATGTTCAGTGGTGGGGTCATGGTCCAGGGAGAGGTAGGAGGAAGTGTCTGCGAGTTGATGCTCAGCCTCCACGAGGTAGAGGTCAGTGCGCCAGACAACAACAGCACCACCCTTGTCAGTGGCTTTGATGACAATGTTGGGGTTGGACCTGAGAACGGAGTGCAGTAAGTTCAGAGAGAGACAGATTAGAATGGGTGAAAGGAGCTGAGAAATTGAGACGACTAATGTCGCGCCGACAGTTCTCAATGAAAAGATCAAGAGAAGGTAAGAATCCAGAGGGAGGGGTCGAGGTGGAGGGAGAATATTGGAGGTGGGTAAAAGGATCCGTTGAAATGGGAGAGGACTCCTGCCCAAAGAAGTGAGCCCGGAGACGAAGACGGTGGAAGAAGAGTTCAGTATCATGCCAAGCCCGAAATTCATTGAGATTAGGGCGTAAGGGTATGAAACTAAGTCCTTTGCTGAGCACTGAACGTTCAGCGTCACAGAGGGGAACACCACTTCCTGTAAGGACTCCATCCCATTCTCTCAGTTCCTTCGCCTCTTGTCGCATCTGTTCTGATGACACTACCTTCAAAAACAGTTCCTCTGACATGTCCTCCTTCCTTAACCGAGGTTTTCCACCCACGGTCGTTGACAGGGCCCTCAACCGTGTCCAGCCCATCTCCTGCGCATCCGCCCTCACGCCTTCTCCTCCCTCCCAGAAACATGATAGGGTCCCCCTTGTCCTCTCTTATCACTCCACCAGTCTCCGCATTCAAAGGATCATCCTCCGCCATTTCCACCAACTCCAGCATGATGCCACCACCAAACACATCTTCCTTTCACCCCCGCCCCCCCCAGCCCCGGCGGCATTCCAAAGGGATCGTTCCCTCCGGGACACCCTGGTCCACTCCTCCATCACCCCCTACTCCTCAACCCCCACCTATGGCACCTCCCTATGCACATGCAAAAGATGTAACACCTGCCCCTTCACTTCCTCTCTCCTCACCGTCCAAGGGCCCAAACACTCCTTTCAAGTGAAGCAGCATTTCACTTGCATTTCCCCCAACTTAGTCTACTGCATTCGTTGCTCCAAATGTGGTCTCCTCTACATTGGAGAGACCAAACGTAAACTGGGCGACCGCTTTGCAGAACACCTGCGGTCTGTCCACAAGAATGACCCAAACCTCCCTGTCGCTTGCCATTTTAACACTCCACCCTGCTCTCTTGCCCACATGTCTGTCCTTGGCTTGCTGCATTGTTCCAGTGAAGCCCAACGCAAACTGGAGGAACAACACATCATCTTCCGACTAGGCACCTTACAGCCTTCCGGACTGAATATTGAATTCAACAACTTTAGGTGGTGAGCTCCCTCCCCCATCCCCACCCCCTTTCTGTTTCCCCCTTCCTTTTCTCTTTTTTTTCCAATAAATTATATAGATTTTCCCTTTTCCCACCTATTTCTAGTATAGAAAGAGAAAAAGAAAAAAAAATATTTATTTATTTTATTTATTTATTTTTTTACATTTTTTATGCTCTCCCCACCCCCACTAGAGCTGTACCTTGAGTGCCCTACCATCCATTCTTAATTAGCACATTCGTTTAGATAATATCACCAACTTCAACACTTCTGTGTTCTTTTGTTCTTTTGTCTGTGACATCTTTTGATTTAACTGCTCCTATCAGGGCTTGCTTGTCCCTACAACCACACCATCCCCCTCCACTTCTCTCCCCCCACCCAACCCAAACCCCACCCCCCCCCCCCCACCTTAAACCAGCTTATATTTCATCCCTCTCCTTGGATTCACCCAGTTCTGTCGAAGGGTCACAAGGACTCTAAACGTCAACTCTTTTCTTCTCCGCTGATGCTGCCAGACCTGCTGAGTTTTTCCAGGTAATTCTGTTTTGGTTTTGGATTTCCAGCATCCGCAGCTTTTTGTTTTTAGATCTAACCTATTTAATTGTCGATAGATTCTTGTTAGGCAAGGAAATCAAAGGTTATCAGGGGTAGATGGGAATGTGGATTTTAAACATCAGCATATCAGCCATGATCTTATTGAATGACAAGAGCAGGCCAAGGGGCTGAATGAGCTACTTCCGCTCCTAATTCTTATGTTCTTATGTTTTTATGGAACCAACCAGAGAGCAGGTTATATCAGACTTTGTATTGTGTAGAGTGACAGGATTAATTAACGACCTCAGAGTGAAGGCATCCCTAGGTAGCAGCAGCCACAATATAATTATATTTTACACCCAGTTTGAAAGGGAGAAGAGCGGATCTTAGACTAGCATCTTAAAATTAAATAAGGGCAACTATGTGGGCATGAAAGCTGAGCTAGCTGAACAGAACTGGGATACTAGGTGAGGGGATAGACTAATAGAGAGGCAGTGGCAGACATTTAAGGGGATATTTCAGAATACTCAGAATAAGTATAATCCTACTCAAAAGAAACATTCTAAGGGGAGGACCCACCATCTGTGGTCAACTAAAGAAGTTAAGGAAAGAGTCAAACTTAAGGAAAAAACATATAACTGCACAAGATGAGTGGCAGGTCAGATGATTGGTCAGAATATAAACAACGGCAGAGAATGGCTAAAAGGTTAATCAAGAGAAAGAAATTAGAGTATGAGAGGAAGCTAGCCAGAAATGTAAAAATGGATAGCAAGAGTTTCTATAGATATTTAAACAGGAAAAGAGTAAGTAAAGTGAGTGTTGGTCCTCTAGAGTGACAGTTGGGAGTTAATAGTAGATAATAAGGAAATGGCAGATGAAATGAACAAATATTTTGCTTCTATCTTCACTATAGAGAATACAAAAAACATTCCAGTAATAGCTGTAAATCAGGAGGTGGAAGGGAGAGAGGAACTTGGTGAAACTACAATCACTGGGGAAGTGTTAGTGAGCAAACTGATGGAGCTATGGGCTGACAAGTCTCCGGGTCCAGATGGATTTCATCCTACGGACTTAAAAGAGGTGGCTTATGAGGTTGTAGATGTGTTGGTGTTAATTTTCCAAAATTCACTAGATTCTGGAAAGGCTCCATCAGATTGGAAAGTAGGAAATATAACCCCTCTATTCAAGAAGAGAGGGAGGCAGAAAACAAGAAACTACAAGCCAATTAGCTTGGTGCCTGTCATGGGGAAGGTGTTAGAATCTATCGCTAAGGAGGTTATAACTGGGTACTTAGAAAAACTCAAGGTAATCAGGAAGAGTCAGCATGGATTGATGAAAGGGAAATTATGTTTAACCAATTTATTAGAGTTGTCTGAAGTGGTAACATGTGCTGTGGATAAAAGGGAGCCTGTACGTGCTGTACTTGGATTTCCAGAAGGCATTTGATAAGGTGCCACAGCAAAGGTTAGTGCAAAAAATAAAAGCTCATGGTGTCGGGGGTAACATATTAGCCCGGATAGAGGATTGACTGGCTGGCAGAAAACAGAGAGTATGCATAAATGGGTCTTTGTCTGACTGGCAGGATGTGACGAGAGGAGTCCCACAGGGTCTGAGCTGGGGCCTCAACTTTTTACAATTTACATCAATGACTTAGATGAGGGGAGTCAGAGGACATCGCTAGAGTGTTGAATGAATACTTCACACCCATCTTCACCGAAGAGAATGAGGATGAAAGTATCGAACTCGGGGAGAGAGACTGTGAGGTTCTTAAGCAAGTTGATATCGGGAATGACAAGGTATTGGAGGTGTTGGCAGGCTTAAAAGTGGACAAATCTCCAGATCCGGATGATTTGTGTCCCAGACTGCTGAGGGAGGCAAGGGAGGAGATCGCAGGGGCTCTGACCCAAATTTTTAATTCCTCTCTGGCCACAGAGGAGATGCCAGAGGATTGGAGAACAGCTAATGTTCCACTGTTTAAGAACGGTTGTAGAGATAAGCCAGGGAACTACAGGCCAGTGAGTCTCATGTCAGTGGTAGGGAAACCATTGGAGAAAGTTCTGAATGAGAGTATCTATCTCCACTTGGAGAGGCAAAGTTTGATCAGGGATAGTCAGCATGGCTTTGTCAGAGGGAGGTCATGCCTAACAAATTTGATTGAATATTTTGAGGAGGTGACCACGTGTGTAGATGAGGGCAGTGCAGTTGGTGTAGTTTATATGGATTTCAGCAAAGCCTTTGACAAGGTCCCACATGGGAGACTTATAAAGAATGCAAATGCACATGGGATACAGGGTAATTTGATAAGGTGGATTCAAAATTGGCTTAGTTGTAGGAGGCAGAGGGTGATGACAGAAGGATGCTTTAGTGACTAGAAGCCAGTGTCCAGTGGCGTACCACAGGGATCTGTGCTTGTTCCCCTACTATTCGTCATTTATATAAACGACATTTATATAAATGGGGGGTTAGGATTAGTAGCTTTGCAGATGACACAAAGATTGGCCGGGTAGTAAACAGTGAAGGTGAGTGTCTTGGGCTACAGGAAGATATAGACGGGATGGTCAAATGGGCAGATAAGTGGCAGATGGAATTTAACCCTGAAAAGTGTGAGGTGATACACTTTGGTAGGAGTAATTTGACAAGGAAGTATACAATGAACGGCATGACACTAGGAAGTTCTGAGGAACAAAGGGACCTTGGCATGTGTGTCCATAGATCTCTGAAGGCAGAGGGGCATGTTAGTGGGGTGGTGAAAAAGGCATATTGAACACTTGCCTTTATCAGTCGAGGCATAAATTAGAAAACTAGGGAGGTGATGTTGGAGTAGTATAGAACCTTGGTGAGGCCACAGCTGGAGTACTGTATGTAGTTCTGTTTGCCACATTATAGGAAGGATGTGATTGCACTGGAGGGGGTGCAGAGGATTCACCAGGATGTTGCCTGGGATGAAACAATTAAGTTATGAAGAAAGGTTGGATAGACTTGGGTTATTTTCGTTGGAGCAGAGAAGACTGAGGGGCGACCTGATCTAGGTGTACAAGATTATGAGGGGCATGGACAGGGTGGATAGAGAGCAGCTGTTCCCCTTAGTTGAAGGGTCTGTCACGAGGGGACACAAGTTCAAGGTGAGAGGCAGGAGGTTTAGGGGGGATGTGAGGAAAAACGTTTTTACCCAGAGGGTGGTGACGGTCTGGAATGCACTGCCTGGGAGGGTGGTGGAGACGGGTTGCCTCACATCCTTTTAAAAGTACCTGGATGAGCACTTGGCATGTCATAACATTCAAGGCTATGGGCCAAGTGCTGGTCAATGGGATTAGGTAGGTAGGTCAGGTGTTTCTCACGTGTCGGTGCAGACTCGATGGGCCGAAGGGCCTCTTCTGCACTGTGATTCTGTGATTCTGAGTGAAGACATGGTAGCTAAATTTGCAGATAACACAAAGATAGGTAGGAAAGTTGTTGTGAAGAGCACATTAGAAGTTGCAGACAGATGTAGATAGGTTGAGTGAATGAGATTGCATTTTGAATACTGTGTGAAGTTTTGGTCTCATTTTTTAAATTCATTTATGGGATGTGGGTGTCGCTGGCTGGGCCAGTATTTATTGCCCATTCCTAGTTGCCCTTGAGAAGGTGGTGGTGAGCTGCCTTCTTGAATTGCTGCAGTCCATGTGGTGTAGGTACACCTACAGTGCTGTTAGGGAGGAAGTTCCAGGATTTTGACCCAGTGACAGTGAAGGAACGGTGATATATATTTCCAAGTCAGGATGGTGAGTGACTTGGAGAGGAACTTCCAGCTGGGGTGTTCCCATCTATCTGCTGCCCTTGTCCTTCTAGATGGTAGTGGTCAAGGGTTTGGAAGGTGCTGTCTAAGGATCCTTGGTGAATTCCTGCAGTGCATCTTGTAGATGGTACACACTGCTGCTACTGTGCGTCAGGTGGTGGAGGGAGTGAATGTTTGTGGATGGGGTGCCAATCAAGCGGGGCTGCTTTGTCCTGGATGGTGTCGAGCTTCTTGAGTGTTGTGGGAGCTGCACTCATCCAGGCAAGTGGGGAGTTTTCCATCACACTCCTGACTTGTGCCTTGTAGATGATGGACAGGCTTTGGGGAGCCTGGAGGTGAGTTGCTCGCCACAGGATTCCTAGTCTTTGACCTGCTTTTGTAGCCACAGTATTTATATGGTTAGTCCAGTTCAGTTTCTGATTAATGGTAACCCCCAGGATGTTGCTACTGGTGGATTCAGTGTTTTTAATCAAAGGGCAATGATTAGATTCCCTCTTGTTGGAGATGGTCATTGCCTGACCCTTGTGTGGTGTGAATGTTACTTGCCACTTGTCAGACCAAGCCTGGATATTGTCCAGGTCTTGCTGCATTTGGACATGGACTGCTTCAGTATCTGAAGAGTTGTGAATGGTGCTGAACATTGTACAATCATCAGCGAACATCCCCACCTCTGACCTTATGATGGAAGGAAGGTCATTGATGAAGCAGCTGAAGATGGTTGGGCTGAGGACACTACCCTGAGGAACTCCTTCAGTGATGTCCTGGAGCTGAGATGATTGACTTCCAACAAACACAAGCATCTTCCTTTGTGCTGGGTATGACTCCAACCAGCAGAAAGTTTTCCCCCTGATTCCCATTGACTCCAGTTTTGCTAGGGCTCCTGATGTCAAATGCTGCCTTGATGTCAAGGTCAGTTACTCTCACCTTACCTCAGGAGTTCACCTAAGGAAAGATGTAAATGTGTTGGAATTCAGAGGGGGTTTACTAGATTGATACCTGGAATGAGCGGGTTGTCTTATGAGGAAAGGTTGGACAGACTGGGCTTGTTTCCACTGGAGTTTAGAGGAGCGAGGGGTGATTTGATTGCGGTATTTCAGATCCTGAACGGCCTTGACAAGGTGGATGTGGAAAGGATGTTTCCTCTTGTGGGTGAGTCCAGAACTAGGGGGCACTGCTTTGAAATTAGGGGTCATCCTTTTAGGACAGAGATGAGGAGAATATTTTTCTCTCAGAGGGTTGTGTGAATTTGGAACTGTCTACCTCAGAAGGTGGTGGGGCGGGGTCATTGAGTATTTTTACGGCAGAAGTAGATAGATTCTTGTTAGGCAAGGGAATGAATGGTTATCGGGGGTAGACTGGAATGTGGAACTTGAAACACAAACAGATCATCCATAATTATTATTGAATGGCAGAGCAGGCCCGAGGGGCTGAATGGCCTACTCCTGCTCCTATTTCATACCTTCATATTATCGTGAGCCTTAATTTCATTTTCTGTCCACTCCCCACATCCTTTGATTTTCTGAGTGACCAAAAATCTGTCTATTCCATCATTAAATATATTTAATGATGGGGCATCCACAACCCTCTGAGGTAGAGAATTCCAAAGATTCACAACCCTCTGAATGAAGAAATTTCTCCTCATCTCAGCTGAGGCCAAACCAGTGTTTCATATGGATTTCTTATACATTCCTTGCTCTTGTACTCTCTGTCCTTATTAATAAAACCCAGGACACTGTGTTTTATTAAACTACTCTCTCAACCTGTCCTCCCACCTTCAATAATCTATACATATATACACCAGGTCCCTCTGCTCCTGCACCCCCTATAGAGTTGTACCTTTTAACTTATAATGTCTCCAAGTTTTTCCCACCAAAATGAATCACTTCATATTTTTCCACATTAAATTTCATCTGCTGCTTGTCCGCTCATCCCACCAGCTTTTCTACGTCCTTTTGAATTATATCTCTATCCTTCTCATAGTTCATAATACTTCCAACTTTTGTGTCACAGGCAAACTTTGAAATGTGGCCCACACTCCCAAGTCTAGATCATTAATATTGATCAAGACCAGTCGGTCAAAAGCAGCAGTAATGTAAATCACAGTATAAATCAGAATTAGAGGCGTAAGTAACAAGGGTGACATGGGGGATTCCAATCTACATATAGCCTGGGTAAGCCTATCTAGTACTAATGTTGTGGAGGATGAATGTAAACAAGGTGGTTTTCTGGAGCAGTACACTGAGGTACCAGCTAGGGCTATTTCAGGTCTCGTATTGAGCAGTGAAAAATGACTAATGAATAATCTTGATATAAAGGGGCCTTTAGGAAAAAGTGACCATAATGCGATAGAATTTTACATTAAGTTTGAAAGTGATGTAGTTCAATCAGAGACTAGGGTCTTAACTCTAAACAAAGGAAACAATGAAGGTATGAGGGGAAAAATTGGTTCTGATAGATTGGAAAGCTACGTTAAAAGGTATGATTGTAGACAGGTAATGGCTAACAGTTAAAGGACTAATACATGATTTACGTTCCTTTAATGCACAAAAACCCAGCACGGGAAGTATTTCAGCTGAGGCTAACAAAGGACTTGGGGTCGGCCTGTGTCCACTAGTCAATACACATGCTGGGATTCTTATAGTCCACACACAATAAGATTGGTCTTATCGACAATCTTGTAAATACGGCCTGAGCCATTTGCCCATCTTGCAAGCTTGATGCCGAAATAGGCACATCCTGTGGGATAATGGCTACCCTGATCAGATCTTTTCACACTGTATATCACACAAACTCATGAACAGATCTTTCGGCCCTGAAAAGTGTCCAGTCTACCACAGATTACCCTGAAAGGTCAAAGTATCTCAAAAGTATGAACAACAGGTGAAGCTAGCTGTTTCACGCTGCTACTATGCAGTAGCAACACGAGTGGGTGTTCACCACTAACAGGATGCTGCTGTCAAGCCAAAAAGATGTTCTGCCTATCACACAACTGAGTGATGTGGTATATGAATTTCAGTGCCAGTGTGATGCTGGGTATGTAGGTTGTATGTCCCAAAGACTGGCGGATTATAGCAAACAGCAGGTCTCAGACACTGTTCACAACGGGCAAGGTACAGACCTGTACCCAACCAGCCTGTGCTTACAAAACTCAAAACACAGTGTCAAACATTAGATGTGATTCCGTGATTGAACAACATTTGACTGAATATTGAATTCAACAACTTTAGGTCGTGAGCTCCCTCCCCCATCCCCACCCCCTTTCTGTTTCCCCCTTTCTTTTTTTTTTCTTTCCAATAAATTATAAAGATTTTTCTTCTCCCACCTATTTCCATTATATAAAAAAAAAACCCCACTAGAGCTATACCTTGAGTGCCCTACCATCCATTCTTAATTAGCACATTCGCTTAGATAATATCACCAACTTTAATTTTAACACCTATGTGTTCTATTGTACCATTGTCGTTGACATCTTTTGATGATCTGCTTCTATCACTGCTTGTTTGTCTACACAAGCACCTCTCTCTCTCTCTATCTCTCCGCCCCCCACACACACACCTTAAACCAGCTTATATTTCAACTCTTTCTTGGACTCGAACTCAAGTTCTGTCGAAGGGTCATGAGGACTCGAAACGTCAACTCTTTTCTTCTCCGCCGATGCTGCCAGACCTGCTGAGTTTTTCCAGGTAATTCTGTTTTTGTTTTGGATTTCCAGCACCTGCAGTTTTTTTGTTTTTATATTTGTTAAATAATCCTCTGTGTGCTGAGAATTACACTGACAACCAATTTAAGATTGTTAGTTAGGCTCGCAGTGTGGTGCATTTCCGTGTACTGGAAGCTACATATATTAATACATGGCTCCCTGTTCTTTGCAGACAGAAAGAACATGTACACACATTGCACCTGTTTCAGTGAAACAAAATCAGTGACAGCCATTCGCTGACTCATTCCTCAGGGCAATGCCTTGACCAATCAGGGTCAAGCTGCCTGGTTTAAATTTCAAACAATTCTTGGCAGTTAATTGTCAGTCACCATCACTGGTGCATTCTCCATGTCAATGCCACTTGCCAACCAATTAGCACTCTCTTCACATACAGTATAAATTGTTGATTTTCCCTTATATTGGTATTCTTGTGAAGTGTCCTGATGAGTGCAAGACAAAAAGCTTTGAAATGTCTCTTTTTTCAGCTATATCAATGATTTGGATGTGAGGATTAAATGTAACATTTACAAGTTTGCAGATGACACAAAATTAGGTGTAAGTGTGAGTTGTGAGGAGGATGCAAAGACACTTCAAGGGGATTTGGAAAGGCTAAGCGAGTGGTGGATGGAATAAAATGTGGAGAAATGTGAGGTTATCCACTTTGGGTGGAAAAGCAGAAATACAGAATATTTCTTAAATGGTGAGAGGCTGGGAAGTGTTGAACCTCAAAGGGACTTGGGTGTCCTTGCTCATGAGTCACTGAAAGCCAACATGCAGGTACAGCAAGCAATTAAAAGGCAAATGGATTTGAGTATAAGAGTAAAGATGTCTTACTGCAGCTGTACAGGGCCTTGGTGAGACCACACCTAGTGTATTGTGTGCAGTTTTGGTCTGCTTACCTAAGGAAAGATATACTTGCCATTGCGGGGGTGCAATGAAGGTTCACCAGACTGATTCCTGGGATGGAGGGATTGTCCTATGCGGAAAGATTAAATAGACTGGGCCTTTATTCTCTGGAGTTTAGAAGAATGAGAGGTGATCTCATTCAAACATACAAAATCCTAACAGGGCTCAACAGGGTCGATGCAGGAAGAATGGTTTCCCTTGGCTGAGGTGAGGAGGGGTGGTCTAGAACCAGGGAACATGGACTCAGAATAGGACTGAGATGAGGAGGAACTTCTTCACTCAGAGGGTGGTGAGTCTTTGGAATTCTCTGCCCCAGAGGGTAGTGGGAACTCAGTCAGTGAGTATGTTCGAGATTGACATTGATAGACTTGTACATATTAAAAACATCAAGGGATACAGGGATAGTGCAGGAAAATGATATTGAAGTGGATCATCCAGGATCTCACTGAATGGCTAGGCAGGCTTGAAGGGCTGAATGGCCTCTCCTGCTCCTATTTCTTATGCTTTTATGTTCTAAAATGCCTGACTTTGCTGTGCATCCTATGAGATTCAATCAAATGTTTCAGTCTGAAAACTGCTTCAAGACTTGTGTAGTTATGGGATTTGCTAAACACTGAACACACTCCAATTCCAAAGCTACACGAGCCTTGAAGCAGATCGTGTGGCTGTGGAGCTTTGACTTATAGTCTGAGGAGAAACTTCAGCTGAGTGTCCTCTTCCTGAGGCTCGGCTGAGCTGCTTTGTGCCTGCAGGAGTTTCCATTTCAGATTCAGTCAGAGCAGGACTGACCGTGCAGCTCGGACAGAGGGAGAGAGCACAGACACAAACCACAACAGAAACATTACTCTTTGAACTTACAGGTGCTGGATAAGAATGGTGAATGTTCCATCTGACGCTGCAGAAACAGAATGATGGTGTAGAATGTCATTGCTAAACACTGAACACATCCAATCCCTGTGGCAACTTTGTAGCCCACGGTAAATCCTAGCAAAACAAAACAAAGGACACGTTCATTTGGTTCATGGCAGAATCTTGCAAGCAAATTCTGTAATGCATCTGCTCTGAAGAGTCAAAGATGGGAATGAGACAATGTATAATGAAATAGAGAGAGATGTCATGCAATAAAAGTGCTCTTATTTCCTGCCTTCATTATGGCAGGCAATGAATGTCCTCTCTTAAAAACAGGAGACAGTGACAGGCTGTGGCTATTACAGGAAGTGGGGTTTGCAGCTGGTGCAGGAACTGACTGCTCCCAATCAATGCCCTGAATTTTGCGCTGGTCGGGCAGTGGGTGATCGGGGGCCCGGAAGCAGACACGAAATGCACTTCCGCCTGCGATCGGCTTTGACTGCGATTTTACACTGATTGGCCAATTAACAGCAAGCCAGCGAGAATCGTGCACTGAGAAAGGTTGACGGAGGCAGGGAGAGCGCGGGCACCGACGTCGCTGTGGGTGCTGGTGAGCACTTCCACTGAGCGCCCTGAAGGCAGACAGAGGCCTCAGACGGCTGCAGAAGGCAGACAGAGGCCTCAGATGGCTGCAGAAGGCAGACAGAGGCCTCAGACGGCTGCAGAAGGCAGACAGAGGCCTCAGACGGCTGCAGGAGGCAGACAGAGGCCTCAGACGGCTGTAGGAGGCAGACAGAGGCCTCAGACGGCTGCAGACCTCCACAGAGAAAAAGGAAAACCCAAATATTCTGCAGAAAATGTCCAGCACAATCAGGCACCTGAAAGCAGACCTCATAAAAAAAATCCCAGACATTTCGTTTTATTTTAAATCTGAGCAGAGATTTCATCCCACCCTGGGTGAGGTTTCATTAAAAATGTAAAGCTAGCCTGGCCCATTGACCAGTCCACCAACCAGAAGGCTGGACGGGCTACAAAAAGATCCCTGACAATTGGATTGTTTTAGGGCCTAATTAACTGTATAATTGCTGGCGGGCATTCTAACATCTGCAGCAGCCGAGGGTAATATCACACGAGCGAGCGATGAGATCAGGACACTCGCCCAATGTCACCTCGTGTGATCTTACACCGTTCAGCACAGGCACAAGACTGTCCATGGGAGCTAAAGTTCAGCCACATGTGTTTTACAGGAAGTGATCACTACATAAAATTATAGAATGGTTATTACACAGAAAGAGGCCATTCAGCCCATCATGACTGTGCTGAATCACTACAAGAGCAACTCACCCAGTGCCAGTTCCCTACAACTCTGCAAATCTTTTCTCTTCACATAGTTAAACAATTCCCTTTTAAAAGCCACTCTCCGGCATTGTATTCCAGATCCTACCCACTCCGCTCTCCGGCAGTGTATTCCAGATCCCACCCACTCCGCTCTCCGGCAGTGTATTCCAGATCCCACCCACTCCGCTCTCTGACAGTGTATTCCAGATCCTATCCACTCCGCTCTCCGGCAGTGTATTCCAGATCCTACCCACTCCGCTCTCCGGCAGTGTATTCCAGATCCTACCCACTCTGCTCTCCGGCAGTGTATTCCAGATCCTACCCACTCCGTTCTCCAGCAGTGTATTTCAGATCCTACCCACTCAGCTCTCCGGCAGTGTATTCCAGATCCTAGCCACTCCGCTCTCCAGTAGTGTATTCCAGATCCCACCAACTCCGCTCTCCAGCAGTGTATTCCAGATCCTACCCACACCGCTCTCCGGCAGTGTATTCCAGATCCTAGCCACTCTGCTCTCCGGCAGTGTATTCCAGATCCTACACACTCCACTCTCCGGCAGTGTATTCCAGATCCCACCCACTCCGCTCTCCGGCAGTGTATTGCAGATCCTACCCACTCCGCTCTCCGGCAGTGTATTCCAGATCCTACCCACTCTGCTCTCCGGCAGTGTATTCCAGATACCACCCACTGTGCTCTCCAGCAGTGTATTCCAGATCCTACCCACTGCGCTCTCCGGCAGTGTATTCCAGATCCCACCCACTCCGCTCTCCGGCAGTGTATTCCAGATCCTACACACTCCGCTCTCCGGCAGTGTATTCCAGATCCCACCCACTCCGCTCTCCGGCAGTGTATTCCAGAACCTACCCACTCTACTCTCTGGCAGTGTGTTCCACATCCAACCACACCGCTCTCCGGCAGTGTATTCCAGATCCTACCCACTCCACTCTCCGGCAGCGAATTCCAGATCCCACCCACTCTGCTCTCCGGCAGTGTATTCCAGATCCTACCCACTCCGCTCTCCGGCAGTGTATTCCAGTTCCTACCCACTCCGCTCTCCGGCAGTGTATTCTAGATCCTAGCCACTCCGCTCTCCGGCAGTATATTCCAGATCCTAACCACTCCGCTCTCCGGCAGTGTATTCCAGATCCCACCCACTCTGCTCTCCGGCAGTGTATTCCAGATCCTAGCCACTCCGCTCTCTGGCAATGTATTCCAGATGCTACCCACTCTGCTCTCCGGCAGTGTATTCCAGATGCTACACAATCCGCTTTCCGGCAGTGTATTCCAGATCCTACCCACTCTGCTCTCGGTCAGTATATTCCAGATCCTACCCACTCCGCTCTCCGGCAGTGTATTCCAGATCCTACCCACTCTGCTCTCCGTCAGTGTATGCCAGATCCCACCCACTCCGCTCTCCAGCAGTGTATTCCAGATCCTACCAACTCCACTCTCCGGCAGCGTATTTCAGATCCTACCGACTCCGATCTCCAGCACTGTATTCCAGATCCTACCCACTCTGCTCTCCGGCAGTGTATTCCAGATCCTAGCCACTCCGCTCTCCAGCAGTGTATTCCAGATCCTACCCACTCCGCTCTCCGTCAGTGTATTCCAGATCCTAGCCACTCTGCTCTCCAGCAGTGTATTACAGATCCTACCCACTCCGCTCTCCGTCAGTGTATTCCAGATCCTAGCCACTCCGCTCTCCGGCAGTGTATTCCAGTTCCTAGCCACTCCGCTCTCCGGCAGTGTATTCCAGATGCTACCCACTCTGCTCTCCGGCAGTGTATTCAAGATCCTACCCACTCCGCTCTCCAGCAGTATATTCCAGATCCCACCCACTCCGCAGTCTGGCAGTGTATTCCAGATCCTACCCACTCCGCTCTCCGTCATTGTATTTCAGATCCTACCAACTCTGCTCTCCAGCAGTAAATTCCAGATCTGAACGACTCCACTCTCCGGCAGTGTATTCCAGAACCCACCCAGTCCACTCTCCGGCAGTGTATTCCAGATCCTAAACAATTCGCTCTCTGGCAGTGTATTCCAGATCCTACCCACTCTGCTCTCCGTCAGTGTATTCCAGATCCTACCCACTCTGCTCTCCGTCAGTGTATGCCAGATCCCAACCACTCCGCTCTCCAGCAGTGTATTCCAGATCCTACCCACTCTGCTCTCCGGCAATGTATTCCAGATGCTACCCACTCTGCTCTCCGGCAGTGTATTCCAGATGCTACACAATCCGCTTTCCGGCTATGTATTCCAGGTCCCACCCACTCTGCTCTCCGGCAGTGTATTTCAGATCCTACCCACTCCGCTCTCCGGCAGTGTATTCCAGATCCTACCCACTCTGCTCTCGGTCAGTATATTCCAGATCCTACCCACTCCGCTCTCCGGCAGTGTATTCCAGATCCTACCCACTCTGCTCTCCGTCAGTGTATGCCAGATCCCACCCACTCCGCTCTCCAGGAGTGTATTCCAGATCCTACCAACTCCGCTCTCCGGCAGCGTATTTCAGATCCTACCGACTCCGCTCTCCAGCACTGTATTCCAGATGCTACACAATCCGCTTTCCGGCAGTGTATTCCAGATCCCATCCAATCTGCTCTCTGGCAGTGTATTTCAGATCCTACCGACTCCACTCTCCGGCAGTGTATTCCAGTTCCTACCCACTCCGCTCTCCGGCAGTGTATTCCAGATCCTACCCACTCTGCTCTCCGGCAGTGTATTCAAGATCATACCCACTCCGCTCTCCAGCAGTGTATTCCAGATCCTACCCACTCCGCTCTCCAGCAGTGTATTCCAGATCCTACCCACACCGCTCTCCGGCAGTGTATTCCAGATCCTAGCCACTCTGCTCTCCGGCAGTGTATTCCAGATCCTACACACTCCACTCTCCGGCAGTGTATTCCAGATCCCACCCACTCCGCTATCCGGCAGTGTATTCCAGATCCCACCCACTCCGCTCTCCGGCAGTGTATTGCAGATCCTACCCACTCCGCTCTCCGGCAGTGTATTCCAGATCCCACCCACTCCGCTCTCCGGCAGTGTATTCCAGATCCTACCCACTCTGCTCTCCGGCAGTGTATTCCAGATACCACCCACTCCGCTCTCCGGCAGTGTATTCCAGTTCCTAGCCACTCCGCTCTCCAGCAGTGTATTCCAGATGCTACCCACTCTGCTCTCCGGCAGTGTATTCAAGATCCTACCCACTCCGCTCTCCAGCAGTATATTCCAGATCCCACCCACACCGCAGTCTGGCAGTGTATTCCAGATCCTACCCACTCCGCTCTCCGTCATTGTATTTCAGATCCTACCAACTCTGCTCTCCAGCAGTAAATTCCAGATCCGAACGACTCCACTCTCCGGCAGTGTATTCCAGATCCCACCCAGTCCACTCTCCGGCAGTGTATTCCAGATCCTAAACAATTCGCTCTCTGGCAGTGTATTCCAGATCCTACCCACTCCGCTCTCCGTCAGTGTATTCCAGATCCTACCCACTCTGCTCTCCGTCAGTGTATGCCAGATCCCAACCACTCCGCTCTCCAGCAGTGTATTCCAGATCCTACCCACTCCGCTCTCCAGCAGTGTATTCCAGATCCTACCCACACCGCTCTCCGGCAGTGTATTCCAGATCCTACCCACTCCGCTCTCCATCAGTGTATTCCAGATCCTACACACTCCGCTATCCGGCAGTGTATTCCAGATCCCACCCACTCCGCTCTCCGGCAGTGTATTGCAGATCCTACCCACTCCGCTCTCCGGCAGTGTATTCCAGATACCACCCACTGTGCTCTCCGGCAGTGTATTCCAGATCCCACCCACTCTGCTCTCCGGAAGTGTATTCCAGATCCCACCCACTCCGCTCTCCGGCAGTATATTCCAGATCCTACCCACTCCGCTCTCCGGCAGTGTATTCCAGATCCTACCCACTCTGCTCTCCGTCAGTGTATGCCAGATCCCACCCACTCCGCTCTCCAGCAGTGTATTCCAGATCCTACCAACTCCACTCTCCGGCAGCGTATTTCAGATCCTACCGACTCCGATCTCCAGCACTGTATTCCAGATCCTACCCACTCTGCTCTCCGGCAGTGTATTCCAGATCCTAGCCACTCCGCTCTCCAGCAGTGTGTTCCAGATCCTACCCACTCCGCTCTCCGTCAGTGTATTCCAGAACCTAGCCACTCTGCTCTCCAGCAGTGTATTACAGATCCTACCCACTCCGCTCTCCGTCAGTGTATTCCAGATCCTAGCCACTCCGCTCTCCGGCAGTGTATTCCAGTTCCTAGCCACTCCGCTCTCCGGCAGTGTATTCCAGATGCTACCCACTCTGCTCTCCGGCAGTGTATTCAAGATCCTACCCACTCCGCTCTCCAGCAGTATATTCCAGATCCCACCCACTCCGCAGTCTGGCAGTGTATTCCAGATCCTACCCACTCCGCTCTCCGTCATTGTATTTCAGATCCTACCAACTCTGCTCTCCAGCAGTAAATTCCAGATCTGAACGACTCCACTCTCCGGCAGTGTATTCCAGATCCCACCCAGTCCACTCTCCGGCAGTGTATTCCAGATCCTAAACAATTCGCTCTCTGGCAGTGTATTCCAGATCCTACCCACTCCGCTCTCCGTCAGTGTATTCCAGATCCTACCCACTCTGCTCTCCGTCAGTGTATGCCAGATCCCAACCACTCCGCTCTCCAGCAGTGTATTCCAGATCCTACCCACTCTGCTCTCCGGCAATGTATTCCAGATGCTACCCACTCTGCTCTCCGGCAGTGTATTCCAGATGCTACACAATCCGCTTTCCGGCTATGTATTCCAGGTCCCACCCACTCTGCTCTCCGGCAGTGTATTTCAGATCCTACCCACTCCGCTCTCCGGCAGTGTATTCCAGATCCTACCCACTCTGCTCTCGGTCAGTATATTCCAGATCCTACCCACTCCGCTCTCCGGCAGTGTATTCCAGATCCTACCCACTCTGCTCTCCGTCAGTGTATGCCAGATCCCACCCACTCCGCTCTCCAGGAGTGTATTCCAGATCCTACCAACTCCGCTCTCCGGCAGCGTATTTCAGATCCTACCGACTCCGCTCTCCAGCACTGTATTCCAGATGCTACACAATCCGCTTTCCGGCAGTGTATTCCAGATCCCATCCAATCTGCTCTCTGGCAGTGTATTTCAGATCCTACCGACTCCACTCTCCGGCAGTGTATTCCAGTTCCTACCCACTCCGCTCTCCGGCAGTGTATTCCAGATCCTACCCACTCTGCTCTCCGGCAGTGTATTCAAGATCATACCCACTCCGCTCTCCAGCAGTGTATTCCAGATCCTACCCACTCCGCTCTCCAGCAGTGTATTCCAGATCCTACCCACACCGCTCTCCGGCAGTGTATTCCAGATCCTAGCCACTCTGCTCTCCGGCAGTGTATTCCAGATCCTACACACTCCACTCTCCGGCAGTGTATTCCAGATCCCACCCACTCCGCTATCCGGCAGTGTATTCCAGATCCCACCCACTCCGCTCTCCGGCAGTGTATTGCAGATCCTACCCACTCCGCTCTCCGGCAGTGTATTCCAGATCCCACCCACTCCGCTCTCCGGCAGTGTATTCCAGATCCTACCCACTCTGCTCTCCGGCAGTGTATTCCAGATACCACCCACTCCGCTCTCCGGCAGTGTATTCCAGTTCCTAGCCACTCCGCTCTCCAGCAGTGTATTCCAGATGCTACCCACTCTGCTCTCCGGCAGTGTATTCAAGATCCTACCCACTCCGCTCTCCAGCAGTATATTCCAGATCCCACCCACACCGCAGTCTGGCAGTGTATTCCAGATCCTACCCACTCCGCTCTCCGTCATTGTATTTCAGATCCTACCAACTCTGCTCTCCAGCAGTAAATTCCAGATCCGAACGACTCCACTCTCCGGCAGTGTATTCCAGATCCCACCCAGTCCACTCTCCGGCAGTGTATTCCAGATCCTAAACAATTCGCTCTCTGGCAGTGTATTCCAGATCCTACCCACTCCGCTCTCCGTCAGTGTATTCCAGATCCTACCCACTCTGCTCTCCGTCAGTGTATGCCAGATCCCAACCACTCCGCTCTCCAGCAGTGTATTCCAGATCCTACCCACTCCGCTCTCCAGCAGTGTATTCCAGATCCTACCCACACCGCTCTCCGGCAGTGTATTCCAGATCCTACCCACTCCGCTCTCCATCAGTGTATTCCAGATCCTACACACTCCGCTATCCGGCAGTGTATTCCAGATCCCACCCACTCCGCTCTCCGGCAGTGTATTGCAGATCCTACCCACTCCGCTCTCCGGCAGTGTATTCCAGATACCACCCACTGTGCTCTCTGGCAGTGTATTCCAGATCCCACCCACTCTGCTCTCCGGAAGTGTATTCCAGATCCCACCCACTCCGCTCTCCGGCAGTGTATTCCAGATCCTACCCACTCCGCTCTCCGGCAGTATATTCCAGATCCTACCCACACCGCTCTCCGGCAGTGTAATCCAAATCCCACCCACTCCGCTCTCCGGCAGTGTATTCCAGATCCTACCCACTCCGGTATCTGGCAGTGTATTCAAGATCCCACCCACTCCGCTATCCGGCAGTGTATTCCAGATCCCACCCACTCCGCTCTCCGGCAGTGTATTCCAGATCCTACACACTCCGCTCTCCGGCAGTGTATTCCAGATCCCACCCACTCCGCTCTCCGGCAGTGTATTCCAGAACCTACCCACTCTACTCTCTGGCAGTGTGTTCCACATCCAACCACACCGCTCTCCGGCAGTGTATTCCAGATCCTACCCACTCCACTCTCCGGCAGCGAATTCCAGATCCCACCCACTCTGCTCTCCGGCAGTGTATTCCAGATCCCACCCACTCCGCTCTCCGGCAGTGTATTCCAGTTCCTACCCACTCCGCTCTCCGGCAGTGTATTCTCGATCCTAGCCACTCCGCTCTCCGGCAGTATATTCCAGATCCTACCCACTCCGCTCTCCGGCAGTGTATTCCAGATCCCACCCACTCTGCTCTCCGGCAGTGTATTCCAGATCCCACACACTCCGCTCTCCGGCAGCGTATTCCAGATCCTAGCCACTCTGCTCTCCGGCAGTGTATTCCAGATCCTAGCCACTCCGCTCTCCAGCAGTGTATTCCAGATCCTACCCACTCCGCTCTCCATCAGTGTATTCCAGATCCTACCCACTCTACTCTCTGGCAGTGTGTTCCAAATCCTACCCACTCCGCTTTCCGGCAGTGTATTCCAGATCCCACCCACTCCGCTCTCCGGCAGTGTATTCCAGATCCTAGCCACTCTGCTCTCCGGCAGTGTATTCCAGATCCCATCCAATCTGCTCTCTGGCAGTGTATTTCAGATCCTACCGACTCCGCTCTCCGGCAGTGTATTCCAGTTCCTACCCACTCCGCTCTCCGGCAGTGTATTCCAGATCCTACCCACTCTGCTCTCCGGCAGTGTATTCAAGATCATACCCACTCCGCTCTCCAGCAGTGTATTCCAGATCCTACCCACTCTGCTCTCCGGCAGTGTATTCAAGATCATACCCACTCTGCTCTCCGGCAGTGTATTCCAGATCCTACCCATTCCGCTCTCCAGCAGTGTATTCCAGATCCTACCCACACCGCTCTCTGGCAGTGTATTCCAGATGCTACACAATCCGCTCTAGGGCAGTGTATTCCAGATCCTACCCACTCTACTCTCTGGCAGTGTGTTCCAAATCCTACCCACTCCGCTCTCCGGCAGTGTATTTCAGATCCTACGCACTCCGCTCTCCAGCAGCGTGTTCCAGATGCTAAACAATCCGCTTTCCGGCTATTTATTCCAGATCCAACCCACTCTGCTCTACGGCAGTGTATTCCAGATCCTACCCACTCTGCTCTCCGGCAGTGTATTCCAGATCCTACCCACTCTACTCTCTGGCAGTGTGTTCCAAATCCTACCCACTCCACTCTCCGGCAGTGTATTTCAGATCCTACCCACTCCGCTCTCCAGCAGCGTGTTCCAGATGCTACACAATCCGCTTTCCGGCTATGTATTCCAGATCCAACCCACTCTGCTCTACGGCAGTGTATTCCAGATCCTACCCACTCTGCTCTCCGGCAGTGTATTCCAGATCCTACCCACTCCGCTCTCCGTCAGTATATTCCAGATCCTACCCACACCGCTCTCCGGCAGTGTATTACAGATCCCACCCACTCCGCTCTCCGGCAGTGTATTCCAGATCCTACCCACTCCGCTCTCCATCAGTGTATTTCAGATCCTACACACTCCGCTCTCCAGCAGTGTATTCCAAATGCTACACAATCTGCTCTCCAGCAGTGCATTCCAGATGCTACCCACACCGCTCTCCGGCAGTGTATTCCAGATGCTACACAATCCGCTCTCCGGCAGTGTATTCCAGATCCTACCCACTCTACTCTCTGGCAGTGTGTTCCAAATCCTACCCACTCCGCTCTCCGGCAGTGTATTCCAGATCCCACCCACTCCGCTCTCCGGCAGTGTATTCCAGATCCTAGCCACTCTGCTCTCCGGCAGTGTATTCCAGATCCTAGCCACTCTGCTCTCCGGCAGTGTATTCCAGATCCCATCCAATCTGCTCTCTGGCAATGTATTTCAGATCCTACCGACTCCGCTCTCCGGCAGTGTATTCCAGTTCCTACCCACTCCGCTCTCCGGCAGTGTATTCCAGATCCTACCCACTCTGCTCTCCGGCAGTGTATTCAAGATCATACCAACTCCGCTCTCCAGCAGTGTATTCCAGATCCTACCCACTCTGCTCTCCGGCAGTGTATTCAAGATCATACCCAATCTGCTCTCCGGCAGTGTATTCCAGATCCTACCCATTCCGCTCTCCAGCAGTGTATTCCAGATCCTACCCACACCGCTCTCCGACAGTGTATTCCAGATGCTACACAATCCGCTCTAGGGCAGTGTATTCCAGATCCTACCCACTCTACTCTCTGGCAGTGTGTTCCAAATCCTACCCACTCCGCTCTCCGGCAGTGTATTTCAGATCCTACCCACTCCGCTCTCCAGCAGCGTGTTCCAGATGCTACACAATCCGCTTTCCGGCTATGTATTCCAGATCCAACCCACTCTGCTCTACGGCAGTGTATTCCAGATCCTACCCACTCTGCTCTCCGGCAGTGTATTCCAGATCCTACCCACTCTACTCTCTGGCAGTGTGTTCCAAATCCTACCCACTCCACTCTCCGGCAGTGTATTTCAGATCCTACCCACTCCGCTCTCCAGCAGCGTGTTCCAGATGCTACACAATCCGCTTTCCGGCTATGTATTCCAGATCCAACCCACTCTGCTCTCCGGCAGTGTATTACAGATCCCACCCACTCCGCTCTCCGGCAGTGTATTTCAGATCCTACCCACTCCGCTCTCCATCAGTGTATTTCAGATCCTACACACTCCGCTCTCCAGCAGTGTATTCCAAATGCTACACAATCTGCTCTCCAGCAGTGCATTCCAGATGCTACCCACACCGCTCTCCGGCAGTGTATTCCAGATGCTACACAATCCGCTCTCCGGCAGTGTATTCCAGATCCTACCCACTCTACTCTCTGGCAGTGTGTTCCAAATCCTACCCACTCCGCTCTCCGGCAGTGTATTCCAGATCCCACCCACTCCGCTCTCCGGCAGTGTATTCCAGATCCTAGCCACTCTGCTCTCCGGCAGTGTATTCCAGATCCTAGCCACTCTGCTCTCCGGCAGTGTATTCCAGATCCCATCCAATCTGCTCTCTGGCAATGTATTCCAGATCCCACCCACTCCGCTCTCCGGCAGTGTATTCCAGATCCTACACACTCCGCTCTCCGGCAGTGTATTCCAGATCCCACCCACTCCGCTCTCCGGCAGTGTATTCCAGAACCTACCCACTCTACTCTCTGGCAGTGTGTTCCACATCCAACCACACCGCTCTCCGGCAGTGTATTCCAGATCCTACCCACTCCACTCTCCGGCAGCGAATTCCAGATCCCACCCACTCTGCTCTCCGGCAGTGTATTCCAGATCCCACCCACTCCGCTCTCCGGCAGTGTATTCCAGTTCCTACCCACTCCGCTCTCCGGCAGTGTATTCTCGATCCTAGCCACTCCGCTCTCCGGCAGTATATTCCAGATCCTACCCACTCCGCTCTCCGGCAGTGTATTCCAGATCCCACCCACTCTGCTCTCCGGCAGTGTATTCCAGATCCCACACACTCCGCTCTCCGGCAGCGTATTCCAGATCCTAGCCACTCTGCTGTCCGGCAGTGTATTCCAGATCCTAGCCACTCCGCTCTCCAGCAGTGTATTCCAGATCCTACCCACTCCGCTCTCCATCAGTGTATTCCAGATCCTAGCCACTCTGCTCTCCGGCAGTGTATTCCAGATCCTAGCCACTCCGCTCTCCAGCAGTGTATTCCAGATCCTACCCACTCCGCTCTCCGTCAGTGTATTCCAGATCCTAGCCACTCTGCTCTCCGTCAGTGTATTCCAGATCCTACCCACACCGCTCTCCGGCAGTGTATTCCAGATGCTACACAATCCGCTCTAGGGCAGTGTATTCCAGATCCTACCCACTCTACTCTCTGGCAGTGTGTTCCAAATCCTACCCACTCCGCTTTCCGGCAGTGTATTCCAGATCCCACCCACTCCGCTCTCCGGCAGTGTATTCCAGATCCTAGCCACTCTGCTCTCCGGCAGTGTATTCCAGATCCCATCCAATCTGCTCTCTGGCAGTGTATTTCAGATCCTACCGACTCCGCTCTCCGGCAGTGTATTCCAGTTCCTACCCACTCCGCTCTCCGGCAGTGTATTCCAGATCCTACCCACTCTGCTCTCCGGCAGTGTATTCAAGATCATACCCACTCCGCTCTCCAGCAGTGTATTCCAGATCCTACCCACTCTGCTCTCCGGCAGTGTATTCAAGATCATACCCACTCTGCTCTCCGGCAGTGTATTCCAGATCCTACCCATTCCGCTCTCCAGCAGTGTATTCCAGATCCTACCCACACCGCTCTCTGGCAGTGTATTCCAGATGCTACACAATCCGCTCTAGGGCAGTGTATTCCAGATCCTACCCACTCTACTCTCTGGCAGTGTGTTCCAAATCCTACCCACTCCGCTCTCCGGCAGTGTATTTCAGATCCTACGCACTCCGCTCTCCAGCAGCGTGTTCCAGATGCTAAACAATCCGCTTTCCGGCTATTTATTCCAGATCCAACCCACTCTGCTCTACGGCAGTGTATTCCAGATCCTACCCACTCTGCTCTCCGGCAGTGTATTCCAGATCCTACCCACTCTACTCTCTGGCAGTGTGTTCCAAATCCTACCCACTCCACTCTCCGGCAGTGTATTTCAGATCCTACCCACTCCGCTCTCCAGCAGCGTGTTCCAGATGCTACACAATCCGCTTTCCGGCTATGTATTCCAGATCCAACCCACTCTGCTCTACGGCAGTGTATTCCAGATCCTACCCACTCTGCTCTCCGGCAGTGTATTCCAGATCCTACCCACTCCGCTCTCCGTCAGTATATTCCAGATCCTACCCACACCGCTCTCCGGCAGTGTATTACAGATCCCACCCACTCCGCTCTCCGGCAGTGTATTCCAGATCCTACCCACTCCGCTCTCCATCAGTGTATTTCAGATCCTACACACTCCGCTCTCCAGCAGTGTATTCCAAATGCTACACAATCTGCTCTCCAGCAGTGCATTCCAGATGCTACCCACACCGCTCTCCGGCAGTGTATTCCAGATGCTACACAATCCGCTCTCCGGCAGTGTATTCCAGATCCTACCCACTCTACTCTCTGGCAGTGTGTTCCAAATCCTACCCACTCCGCTCTCCGGCAGTGTATTCCAGATCCCACCCACTCCGCTCTCCGGCAGTGTATTCCAGATCCTAGCCACTCTGCTCTCCGGCAGTGTATTCCAGATCCTAGCCACTCTGCTCTCCGGCAGTGTATTCCAGATCCCATCCAATCTGCTCTCTGGCAATGTATTTCAGATCCTACCGACTCCGCTCTCCGGCAGTGTATTCCAGTTCCTACCCACTCCGCTCTCCGGCAGTGTATTCCAGATCCTACCCACTCTGCTCTCCGGCAGTGTATTCAAGATCATACCCACTCCGCTCTCCAGCAGTGTATTCCAGATCCTACCCACTCTGCTCTCCGGCAGTGTATTCAAGATCATACCCAATCTGCTCTCCGGCAGTGTATTCCAGATCCTACCCATTCCGCTCTCCAGCAGTGTATTCCAGATCCTACCCACACCGCTCTCCGACAGTGTATTCCAGATGCTACACAATCCGCTCTAGGGCAGTGTATTCCAGATCCTACCCACTCTACTCTCTGGCAGTGTGTTCCAAATCCTACCCACTCCGCTCTCCGGCAGTGTATTTCAGATCCTACCCACTCCGCTCTCCAGCAGCGTGTTCCAGATGCTACACAATCCGCTTTCCGGCTATGTATTCCAGATCCAACCCACTCTGCTCTACGGCAGTGTATTCCAGATCCTACCCACTCTGCTCTCCGGCAGTGTATTCCAGATCCTACCCACTCTACTCTCTGGCAGTGTGTTCCAAATCCTACCCACTCCACTCTCCGGCAGTGTATTTCAGATCCTACCCACTCCGCTCTCCAGCAGCGTGTTCCAGATGCTACACAATCCGCTTTCCGGCTATGTATTCCAGATCCAACCCACTCTGCTCTCCGGCAGTGTATTACAGATCCCACCCACTCCGCTCTCCGGCAGTGTATTTCAGATCCTACCCACTCCGCTCTCCATCAGTGTATTTCAGATCCTACACACTCCGCTCTCCAGCAGTGTATTCCAAATGCTACACAATCTGCTCTCCAGCAGTGCATTCCAGATGCTACCCACACCGCTCTCCGGCAGTGTATTCCAGATGCTACACAATCCGCTCTCCGGCAGTGTATTCCAGATCCTACCCACTCTACTCTCTGGCAGTGTGTTCCAAATCCTACCCACTCTGCTCTCCGGCAGTGTATTCCAGATCCCACCCACTCCGCTCTCCGGCAGTGTATTCCAGATCCTAGCCACTCTGCTCTCCGGCAGTGTATTCCAGATCCTAGCCACTCTGCTCTCCGGCAGTGTATTCCAGATCCCATCCAATCTGCTCTCTGGCAATGTATTTCAGATCCTACCGACTCCGCTCTCCGGCAGTGTATTCCAGTTCCTACCCACTCCGCTCTCCGGCAGTGTATTCCAGATCCTACCCACTCTGCTCTCCGGCAGTGTATTCAAGATCATACCCACTCCGCTCTCCAGCAGTGTATTCCAGATCCTACCCACTCTGCTCTCCGGCAGTGTATTCAAGATCATACCCACTCTGCTCTCCGGCAGTGTATTCCAGATCCTACCCATTCCGCTCTCCAGCAGTGTATTCCAGATCCTACCCACACCGCTCTCCGGCAGTGTATTCCAGATGCTACACAATCCGCTCTAGGGCAGTGTATTCCAGATCCTACCCACTCTACTCTCTGGCAGTGTGTTCCAAATCCTACCCACTCCGCTCTCCGGCAGTGTATTTCAGATCCTACCCACTCCGCTCTCCAGCAGCGTGTTCCAGATGCTACACAATCCGCTTTCCGGCTATGTATTCCAGATCCAACCCACTCTGCTCTACGGCAGTGTATTCCAGATCCTACCCACTCTGCTCTCCGGCAGTGTATTCCAGATCCTACCCACTCTACTCTCTGGCAGTGTGTTCCAAATCCTACCCACTCCACTCTCCGGCAGTGTATTTCAGATCCTACCCACTCCGCTCTCCAGCAGCGTGTTCCAGATGCTACACAATCCGCTTTCCGGCTATGTATTCCAGATCCAACCCACTCTGCTCTACGGCAGTGTATTCCAGATCCTACCCACTCTGCTCTCCGGCAGTGTATTCCAGATCCTACCCACTCCGCTCTCCGTCAGTATATTCCAGATCCTACCCACACCGCTCTCCGGCAGTGTATTACAGATCCCACCCACTCCGCTCTCCGGCAGTGTATTCCAGATCCTACCCACTCCGCTCTCCATCAGTGTATTTCAGATCCTACCCACTCCGCTCTCCAGCAGTGTATTTCAGATCCTACCCACTCCGCTCTCCAGCAGCGTGTTCCAGATGCTACACAATCCGCTTTCCGGCTATGTATTCCAGATCCAACCCACTCTGCTCTACGGCAGTGTATTCCAGATCCTACCCACTCTGCTCTCCGGCAGTGTATTCCAGATCCTACCCACTCCGCTCTCCGTCAGTATATTCCAGATCCTACCCACACCGCTCTCCGGCAGTGTATTACAGATCCCACCCACTCCGCTCTCCGGCAGTGTATTCCAGATCCTACCCACTCCGCTCTCCATCAGTGTATTTCAGATCCTACACACTCCGCTCTCCAGCAGTGTATTCCAAATGCTACACAATCTGCTCTCCAGCAGTGCATTCCAGATGCTACCCACACCGCTCTCCGGCAGTGTATTCCAGATGCTACACAATCCGCTCTCCGGCAGTGTATTCCAGATCCTACCCACTCTACTCTCTGGCAGTGTGTTCCAAATCCTACCCACTCCGCTCTCCGGCAGTGTATTCCAGATCCCACCCACTCCGCTCTCCGGCAGTGTATTCCAGATCCTAGCCACTCTGCTCTCCGGCAGTGTATTCCAGATCCTAGCCACTCTGCTCTCCGGCAGTGTATTCCAGATCCCATCCAATCTGCTCTCTGGCAATGTATTTCAGATCCTACCGACTCCGCTCTCCGGCAGTGTATTCCAGTTCCTACCCACTCCGCTCTCCGGCAGTGTATTCCAGATCCTACCCACTCTGCTCTCCGGCAGTGTATTCAAGATCATACCCACTCCGCTCTCCAGCAGTGTATTCCAGATCCTACCCACTCTGCTCTCCGGCAGTGTATTCAAGATCATACCCACTCTGCTCTCCGGCAGTGTATTCCAGATCCTACCCATTCCGCTCTCCAGCAGTGTATTCCAGATCCTACCCACACCGCTCTCCGGCAGTGTATTCCAGATGCTACACAATCCGCTCTAGGGCAGTGTATTCCAGATCCTACCCACTCTACTCTCTGGCAGTGTGTTCCAAATCCTACCCACTCCGCTCTCCGGCAGTGTATTTCAGATCCTACCCACTCCGCTCTCCAGCAGCGTGTTCCAGATGCTACACAATCCGCTTTCCGGCTATGTATTCCAGATCCAACCCACTCTGCTCTACGGCAGTGTATTCCAGATCCTACCCACTCTGCTCTCCGGCAGTGTATTCCAGATCCTACCCACTCTACTCTCTGGCAGTGTGTTCCAAATCCTACCCACTCCACTCTCCGGCAGTGTATTTCAGATCCTACCCACTCCGCTCTCCAGCAGCGTGTTCCAGATGCTACACAATCCGCTTTCCGGCTATGTATTCCAGATCCAACCCACTCTGCTCTCCGGCAGTGTATTACAGATCCCACCCACTCCGCTCTCCGGCAGTGTATTTCAGATCCTACCCACTCCGCTCTCCATCAGTGTATTTCAGATCCTACACACTCCGCTCTCCAGCAGTGTATTCCAAATGCTACACAATCTGCTCTCCAGCAGTGCATTCCAGATGCTACCCACACCGCTCTCCGGCAGTGTATTCCAGATGCTACACAATCCGCTCTCCGGCAGTGTATTCCAGATCCTACCCACTCTACTCTCTGGCAGTGTGTTCCAAATCCTACCCACTCCGCTCTCCGGCAGTGTATTCCAGATCCCACCCACTCCGCTCTCCGGCAGTGTATTCCAGATCCTAGCCACTCTGCTCTCCGGCAGTGTATTCCAGATCCTAGCCACTCTGCTCTCCGGCAGTGTATTCCAGATCCCATCCAATCTGCTCTCTGGCAATGTATTTCAGATCCTACCGACTCCGCTCTCCGGCAGTGTATTCCAGTTCCTACCCACTCCGCTCTCCGGCAGTGTATTCCAGATCCTACCCACTCTGCTCTCCGGCAGTGTATTCAAGATCATACCCACTCCGCTCTCCAGCAGTGTATTCCAGATCCTACCCACTCTGCTCTCCGGCAGTGTATTCAAGATCATACCCACTCTGCTCTCCGGCAGTGTATTCCAGATCCTACCCATTCCGCTCTCCAGCAGTGTATTCCAGATCCTACCCACACCGCTCTCCGGCAGTGTATTCCAGATGCTACACAATCCGCTCTAGGGCAGTGTATTCCAGATCCTACCCACTCTACTCTCTGGCAGTGTGTTCCAAATCCTACCCACTCCGCTCTCCGGCAGTGTATTTCAGATCCTACCCACTCCGCTCTCCAGCAGCGTGTTCCAGATGCTACACAATCCGCTTTCCGGCTATGTATTCCAGATCCAACCCACTCTGCTCTACGGCAGTGTATTCCAGATCCTACCCACTCTGCTCTCCGGCAGTGTATTCCAGATCCTACCCACTCTACTCTCTGGCAGTGTGTTCCAAATCCTACCCACTCCACTCTCCGGCAGTGTATTTCAGATCCTACCCACTCCGCTCTCCAGCAGCGTGTTCCAGATGCTACACAATCCGCTTTCCGGCTATGTATTCCAGATCCAACCCACTCTGCTCTACGGCAGTGTATTCCAGATCCTACCCACTCTGCTCTCCGGCAGTGTATTCCAGATCCTACCCACTCCGCTCTCCGTCAGTATATTCCAGATCCTACCCACACCGCTCTCCGGCAGTGTATTACAGATCCCACCCACTCCGCTCTCCGGCAGTGTATTCCAGATCCTACCCACTCCGCTCTCCATCAGTGTATTTCAGATCCTACCCACTCCGCTCTCCAGCAGTGTATTCCAAATGCTACACAATCTGCTCTCCAGCAGTGTATTCCAGATGCTACCCACACCGCTCTCCAGCAGTGTATTCCAGATGCTACACAATCCGCTCTCCGGCAGTGTATTCCAGATACTACCCACTCTACTCTCTGGCAGTGTGTTCCAAATCCTACCCACTCCGCTCTCCGGCAGTGTATTTCAGATCCTACCCACTCCGCTCTCCAGCAGTGTGTTCCAGATGCTACACAATCCGCTTTCCGGCTATGTATTCCAGATCCAACCCACTCTGCTCTCTGGCAGTGTATTCCAGATCCTACCCACTCTGCTCTCCGGCAGTGTATTCCAGATCCTACCCACTCCGCTCTCCATCAGTATATTCCAGATCCTACCCACACCGCTCTCCGGCAGTGTATTCCAGATCCCACCCACTCTGCTCTCCGGAAGTGTATTCCAGATCCCACCCACTCCGCTCTCCGGCAGTGTATTCCAGATCCTACCGACTCCGCTCTCCGTCAGTATATTCCAGATCCTACCCACACCGCTCTCCGGCAGTGTATTCCAGATCCCACCCACTCCGCTCTCCGGCAGTGTATTCCAGATCCTACCGACTCCGCTCTCCGTCAGTATATTCCAGATCCTACCCACACCGCTCTCCGGCAGTGTATTCCAAATCCCACCCACTCCGCTCTCCGGCAGTGTATTCCAGATCCTACCCACTCCGGTCTCTGGCAGTGTATTCAAGATCCCACCCACTCCGCTATCCGGCAGTGTATTCCAGATCCCATCCACTCAGCTCTCCGGCAGTGTATTCCAGAACCTACCCACTCTACTCTCTGGCAGTGTGTTCCACATCCAACCACACCACTCTCCGGCAGTGTATTCCAGATCCTACCCACTCCACTCTCCGGCAGCGAATTCCAGATCCCACCCACTCTGCTCTCCGGCAGTGTATTCCAGATCCTACCCACTCCGCTCTCCGGCAGTGTATTCCAGTTCCTACCCACTCCGCTCTCCGGCAGTGTATTCTAGATCCTAGCCACTCCGCTCTCCGGCAGTATATTCCAGATCCTACCCTCTCCGCTCTCCGGCAGTGTATTCCAGATCCCACCCACTCTGCTCTCCGGCAGTGTATTCCAGATCCCACCCACTCCGCTCTCCGGCAGTGTATTCCAGATCCTAGCCACTCTGCTCTCCGGCAGTGTATTCCAGATCCTAGCCACTCCGCTCTCCAGCAGTGTATTCCAGATCCTACCCACTCCGCTCTCCGTCAGTGTATTCCAGATCCTAGCCACTCTGCTCTCCGGCAGTGTATTCCAGATCCAAGCCACTCCGCTCTCCAGCAGTGTATTACAGATCCTACCCACTCCGCTCTCCATCAGTGTATTTCAGATCCCACCCACTCCGCTCTCTGGCAGTGTATTCCAGATCCCACCCACTCCACTCTCCGGCAGTGTATTCCAGATCCTACCCACACCGCTCTCCGGCAGTGTATTCCAGATGCTACACAATCCGCTCTAGGGCAGTGTATTCCAGATCCTACCCACTCTACTCTCTGGCAGTGTGTTCCAAATCCTACCCACTCCGCTCTCCGGCAGTGTATTTCAGATCCTACGCACTCCGCTCTCCAGCAGCGTGTTCCAGATGCTACACAATCCGCTTTCCGGCTATTTATTCCAGATCCAACCCACTCTGCTCTACGGCAGTGTATTCCAGATCCTACGCACTCTGCTCTCCGGCAGTGTATTCCAGATCCTACCCACTCTACTCTCTGGCAGTGTGTTCCAAATCTTACCCACTCCACTCTCCGGCAGTGTATTTCAGATCCTACCCACTCCGCTCTCCAGCAGCGTGTTCCAGATGCTACACAATCCGCTTTCCGGCTATGTATTCCAGATCCAACCCACTCTGCTCTACGGCAGTGTATTCCAGATCCTACCCACTCTGCTCTCCGGCAGTGTATTCCAGATCCTACCCACTCCGCTCTCCATCAGTATATTCCAGATCCTACCCACACCGCTCTCCGGCAGTGTATTACAGATCCCACCCACTCCGCTCTCCGGCCGTGTATTTCAGATCCTACCCACTCCGCTCTCCATCAGTGTATTTCAGATCCTACACACTCCGCTCTCCAGCAGTGTATTCCAAATGCTACACAATCTGCTCTCCAGCAGTGCATTCCAGATGCTACCCACACCGCTCTCCGGCAGTGTATTCCAGATGCTACACAATCCGCTCTCCGGCAGTGTATTCCAGATCCTACCCACTCTACTCTCTGGCAGTGTGTTCCAAATCCTACCCACTCCGCTCTCCGGCAGTGTATTCCAGATCCCACCCACTCCGCTCTCCGGCAGTGTATTCCAGATCCTAGCCACTCTGCTCTCCGGCAGTGTATTCCAGATCCTAGCCACTCTGCTCTCCGGCAGTGTATTCCAGATCCCATCCAATCTGCTCTCTGGCAATGTATTTCAGATCCTACCGACTCCGCTCTCCGGCAGTGTATTCCAGTTCCTACCCACTCCGCTCTCCGGCAGTGTATTCCAGATCCTACCCACTCTGCTCTCCGGCAGTGTATTCAAGATCATACCCACTCCGCTCTCCAGCAGTGTATTCCAGATCCTACCCACTCTGCTCTCCGGCAGTGTATTCAAGATCATACCCACTCTGCTCTCCGGCAGTGTATTCCAGATCCTACCCATTCCGCTCTCCAGCAGAGTATTCCAGATCCTACCCACACCGCTCTCCGGCAGTGTATTCCAGATGCTACACAATCCGCTCTAGGGCAGTGTATTCCAGATCCTACCCACTCTACTCTCTGGCAGTGTGTTCCAAATCCTACCCACTCCGCTCTCCGGCAGTGTATTTCAGATCCTACCCACTCCGCTCTCCAGCAGCGTGTTCCAGATGCTACACAATCCGCTTTCCGGCTATGTATTCCAGATCCAACCCACTCTGCTCTACGGCAGTGTATTCCAGATCCTACCCACTCTGCTCTCCGGCAGTGTATTCCAGATCCTACCCACTCTACTCTCTGGCAGTGTGTTCCAAATCCTACCCACTCCACTCTCCGGCAGTGTATTTCAGATCCTACCCACTCCGCTCTCCAGCAGCGTGTTCCAGATGCTACACAATCCGCTTTCCGGCTATGTATTCCAGATCCAACCCACTCTGCTCTACGGCAGTGTATTCCAGATCCTACCCACTCTGCTCTCCGGCAGTGTATTCCAGATCCTACCCACTCCGCTCTCCGTCAGTATATTCCAGATCCTACCCACACCGCTCTCCGGCAGTGTATTACAGATCCCACCCACTCCGCTCTCCGGCAGTGTATTCCAGATCCTACCCACTCCGCTCTCCATCAGTGTATTTCAGATCCTACCCACTCCGCTCTCCAGCAGTGTATTCCAAATGCTACACAATCTGCTCTCCAGCAGTGTATTCCAGATGCTACCCACACCGCTCTCCGGCAGTGTATTCCAGATGCTACACAATCCGCTCTCCGGCAGTGTATTCCAGATACTACCCACTCTACTCTCTGGCAGTGTGTTCCAAATCCTACCCACTCCGCTCTCCGGCAGTGTATTTCAGATCCTACCCACTCCGCTCTCCAGCAGTGTGTTCCAGATGCTACACAATCCGCTTTCCGGCTATGTATTCCAGATCCAACCCACTCTGCTCTCTGGCAGTGTATTCCAGATCCTACCCACTCTGCTCTCCGGCAGTGTATTCCAGATCCTACCCAATCCGCTCTCCATCAGTATATTCCAGATCCTACCCACACCGCTCTCCGGCAGTGTATTCCAGATCCCACCCACTCTGCTCTCCGGAAGTGTATTCCAGATCCCACCCACTCCGCTCTCCGGCAGTGTATTCCAGATCCTACCGACTCCGCTCTCCGTCAGTATATTCCAGATCCTACCCACACCGCTCTCCGGCAGTGTATTCCAAATCCCACCCACTCCGCTCTCCGGCAGTGTATTCCAGATCCTACCCACTCCGGTCTCTGGCAGTGTATTCAAGATCCCACCCACTCCGCTATCCGGCAGTGTATTCCAGATCCCACCCACTCCGCTCTCCGGCAGTGTATTCCAGAACCTACCCACTCTACTCTCTGGCAGTGTGTTCCACATCCAACCACACCGCTCTCCGGCAGTGTATTCCAGATCCTACCCACTCCACTCTCCGGCAGCGAATTCCAGATCCCACCCACTCTGCTCTCCGGCAGTGTATTCCAGATCCTACCCACTCCGCTCTCCGGCAGTGTATTCCAGTTCCTACCCACTCCGCTCTCCGGCAGTGTATTCCAGATCCTAGCCACTCTGCTCTCCGGCAGTGTATTCCAGATCCCATCCAATCTGCTCTCTGGCAATGTATTTCAGATCCTACCGACTCCGCTCTCCGGCAGTGTATTCCAGTTCCTACCCACTCCGCTCTCCGGCAGTGTATTCCAGATCCTACCCACTCTGCTCTCCGGCAGTGTATTCAAGATCATACCCACTCCGCTCTCCAGCAGTGTATTCCAGATCCTACCCACTCTGCTCTCCGGCAGTGTATTCAAGATCATACCCACTCTGCTCTCCGGCAGTGTATTCCAGATCCTACCCATTCCGCTCTCCAGCAGTGTATTCCAGATCCTACCCACACCGCTCTCCGGCAGTGTATTCCAGATGCTACACAATCCGCTCTAGGGCAGTGTATTCCAGATCCTACCCACTCTACTCTCTGGCAGTGTGTTCCAAATCCTACCCACTCCGCTCTCCGGCAGTGTATTTCAGATCCTACCCACTCCGCTCTCCAGCAGCGTGTTCCAGATGCTACAAAATCCGCTTTCCGGCTATGTATTCCAGATCCAACCCACTCTGCTCTACGGCAGTGTATTCCAGATCCTACCCACTCTGCTCTCCGGCAGTGTATTCCAGATCCTACCCACTCTACTCTCTGGCAGTGTGTTCCAAATCCTACCCACTCCACTCTCCGGCAGTGTATTTCAGATCCTACCCACTCCGCTCTCCAGCAGCGTGTTCCAGATGCTACACAATCCGCTTTCCGGCTATGTATTCCAGATCCAACCCACTCTGCTCTACGGCAGTGTATTCCAGATCCTACCCACTCTGCTCTCCGGCAGTGTATTCCAGATCCTACCCACTCCGCTCTCCGTCAGTATATTCCAGATCCTACCCACACCGCTCTCCGGCAGTGTATTACAGATCCCACCCACTCCGCTCTCCGGCAGTGTATTCCAAATGCTACACAATCTGCTCTCCAGCAGTGTATTCCAGATGCTACCCACACCGCTCTCCAGCAGTGTATTCCAGATGCTACACAATCCGCTCTCCGGCAGTGTATTCCAGATACTACCCACTCTACTCTCTGGCAGTGTGTTCCAAATCCTACCCACTCCGCTCTCCGGCAGTGTATTTCAGATCCTACCCACTCCGCTCTCCAGCAGTGTGTTCCAGATGCTACACAATCCGCTTTCCGGCTATGTATTCCAGATCCAACCCACTCTGCTCTCTGGCAGTGTATTCCAGATCCTACCCACTCTGCTCTCCGGCAGTGTATTCCAGATCCTACCCACTCCGCTCTCCATCAGTATATTCCAGATCCTACCCACACCGCTCTCCGGCAGTGTATTCCAGATCCCACCCACTCTGCTCTCCGGAAGTGTATTCCAGATCCCACCCACTCCGCTCTCCGGCAGTGTATTCCAGATCCAACCGACTCCGCTCTCCGTCAGTATATTCCAGATCCTACCCACACCGCTCTCCGGCATTGTATTCCAGATCCCACCCACTCCGCTCTCCGGCAGTGTATTCCAGATCCTACCGACTCCGCTCTCCGTCAGTATATTCCAGATCCTACCCACACCGCTCTCCGGCAGTGTATTCCAAATCCCACCCACTCCGCTCTCCGGCAGTGTATTCCAGATCCTACCCACTCCGGTCTCTGGCAGTGTATTCAAGATCCCACCCACTCCGCTATCCGGCAGGTATTCCAGATCCCACCCACTCAGCTCTCCGGCAGTGTATTCCAGAACCTACCCACTCTACTCTCTGGCAGTGTGTTCCACATCCAACCACACCGCTCTCCGGCAGTGTATTCCAGATCCTACCCACTCCACTCTCCGGCAGCGAATTCCAGATCGCACCCACTCTGCTCTCCGGCAGTGTATTCCAGATCCTACCCACTCCGCTCTCCGGCAGTGTATTCCAGTTCCTACCCACTCCGCTCTCCGGCAGTGTATTCTAGATCCTAGCCAATCCGCTCTCCGGCAGTATATTCCAGATCCTACCCTCTCCGCTCTCCGGCAGTGTATTCCAGATCCCACCCACTCTGCTCTCCGGCAGTGTATTCCAGATCCCACCCACTCCGCTCTCCGGCAGTGTATTCCAGATCCTAGCCACTCTGCTCTCCGGCAGTGTATTCCAGATCCTAGCCACTCCGCTCTCCAGCAGTGTATTCCAGATCCTACCCACTCCGCTCTCCGTCAGTGTATTCCAGATCCTAGCCACTCTGCTCTCCGGCAGTGTATTCCAGATCCTAGCCACTCCGCTCTCCAGCAGTGTATTACAGATCCTACCCACTCCGCTCTCCATCAGTGTATTTCAGATCCCACCCACTCCGCTCTCTGGCAGTGTATTCCAGATCCCACCCACTCCACTCTCCGGCAGTGTATTCCAGATCCTACCCACACCGCTCTCCGGCAGTGTATTCCAGATGCTACACAATCCGCTCTAGGGCAGTGTATTCCAGATCCTACCCACTCTACTCTCTGGCAGTGTGTTCCAAATCCTACCCACTCCGCTCTCCGGCAGTGTATTTCAGATCCTACGCACTCCGCTCTCCAGCAGCGTGTTCCAGATGCTACACAATCCGCTTTCCGGCTATTTATTCCAGATCCAACCCACTCTGCTCTACGGCAGTGTATTCCAGATCCTACGCACTCTGCTCTCCGGCAGTGTATTCCAGATCCTACCCACTCTACTCTCTGGCAGTGTGTTCCAAATCCTACCCACTCCACTCTCCGGCAGTGTATTTCAGATCCTACCCACTCCGCTCTCCAGCAGCGTGTTCCAGATGCTACACAATCCGCTTTCCGGCTATGTATTCCAGATCCAACCCACTCTGCTCTACGGCAGTGTATTCCAGATCCTACCCACTCTGCTCTCCGGCAGTGTATTCCAGATCCTACCCACTCCGCTCTCCGTCAGTATATTCCAGATCCTACCCACACCGCTCTCCGGCAGTGTATTACAGATCCCACCCACTCCGCTCTCCGGCAGTGTATTTCAGATCCTACCCACTCCGCTCTCCATCAGTGTATTTCAGATCCTACACACTCCGCTCTCCAGCAGTGTATTCCAAATGCTACACAATCTGCTCTCCAGCAGTGCATTCCAGATGCTACCCACACCGCTCTCCGGCAGTGTATTCCAGATGCTACACAATCCGCTCTCCGGCAGTGTATTCCAGATCCTACCCACTCTACTCTCTGGCAGTGTGTTCCAAATCCTACCCACTCCGCTCTCCGGCAGTGTATTCCAGATCCCATCCAATCTGCTCTCTGGCAATGTATTTCAGATCCTACCGACTCCGCTCTCCGGCAGTGTATTCCAGTTCCTACCCACTCCGCTCTCCGGCAGTGTATTCCAGATCCTACCCACTCTGCTCTCCGGCAGTGTATTCAAGATCATACCCACTCCGCTCTCCAGCAGTGTATTCCAGATCCTACCCACTCTGCTCTCCGGCAGTGTATTCAAGATCATACCCACTCTGCTCTCCGGCAGTGTATTCCAGATCCTACCCATTCCGCTCTCCAGCAGAGTATTCCAGATCCTACCCACACCGCTCTCCGGCAGTGTATTCCAGATGCTACACAATCCGCTCTAGGGCAGTGTATTCCAGATCCTACCCACTCTACTCTCTGGCAGTGTGTTCCAAATCCTACCCACTCCGCTCTCCGGCAGTGTATTTCAGATCCTACCCACTCCGCTCTCCAGCAGCGTGTTCCAGATGCTACACAATCCGCTTTCCGGCTATGTATTCCAGATCCAACCCACTCTGCTCTACGGCAGTGTATTCCAGATCCTACCCACTCTGCTCTCCGGCAGTGTATTCCAGATCCTACCCACTCCGCTCTCCGTCAGTATATTCCAGATCCTACCCACACCGCTCTCCGGCAGTGTATTACAGATCCCACCCACTCCGCTCTCCGGCAGTGTATTCCAGATCCTACCCACTCCGCTCTCCATCAGTGTATTTCAGATCCTACCCACTCCGCTCTCCAGCAGTGTATTCCAAATCCTACACAATCTGCTCTCCAGCAGTGTATTCCAGATGCTACCCACACCGCTCTCCGGCAGTGTATTCCAGATGCTACACAATCCGCTCTCCGGCAGTGTATTCCAGATACTACCCACTCTACTCTCTGGCAGTGTGTTCCAAATCCTACCCACTCCGCTCTCCGGCAGTGTATTTCAGATCCTACCCACTCCGCTCTCCAGCAGTGTGTTCCAGATGCTACACAATCCGCTTTCCGGCTATGTATTCCAGATCCAACCCACTCTGCTCTCTGGCAGTGTATTCCAGATCCTACCCACTCTGCTCTCCGGCATTGTATTCCAGATCCTACCCACTCCGCTCTCCATCAGTATATTCCAGATCCTACCCACACCGCTCTCCGGCAGTGTATTCCAGATCCCACCCACTCTGCTCTCCGGAAGTGTATTCCAGATCCCACCCACTCCGCTCTCCGGCAGTGTATTCCAGATCCTACCGACTCCGCTCTCCGTCAGTATATTCCAGATCCTACCCACACCGCTCTCCGGCAGTGTATTCCAAATCCCACCCACTCCGCTCTCCGGCAGTGTATTCCAGATCCTACCCACTCCGGTCTCTGGCAGTGTATTCAAGATCCCACCCACTCCGCTATCCGGCAGTGTATTCCAGATCCCACCCACTCCGCTCTCCGGCAGTGTATTCCAGAACCTACCCACTCTACTCTCTGGCAGTGTGTTCCACATCCAACCACACCGCTCTCCGGCAGTGTATTCCAGATCCTACCCACTCCACTCTCCGGCAGCGAATTCCAGATCCCACCCACTCTGCTCTCCGGCAGTGTATTCCAGATACTACCCACACCGCTCTCCGGCAGTGTATTCCAGTTCCTACCCACTCCGCTCTCCGGCAGTGTATTCTAGATCCTAGCCACTCCGCTCTCCGGCAGTATATTCCAGATCCTACCCTCTCCGCTCTCCGGCAGTGTATTCCAGATCCCACCCACTCTGCTCTCCGGCAGTGTATTCCAGATCCCACCCACTCCGCTCTCCGGCAGTGTATTCCAGATCCTAGCCACTCCACTCTCCGGCAGCGAATTCCAGATCCCACCCACTCTGCTCTCCGGCAGTGTATTCCAGATCCTACCCACTCCGCTCTCCGGCAGTGTATTCCAGTTCCTACCCACTCCGCTCTCTGGCAGTGTATTCTAGATCCTAGCCACTCCGCTCTCCGGCAGTATATTCCAGATCCTACCCTCTCCGCTCTCCGGCAGTGTATTCCAGATCCCACCCACTCTGCTCTCCGGCAGTGTATTCCAGATCCCACCCACTCCGCTCTCCGGCAGCATATTCCAGATCCTAGCCACTATGCTCTCCGGCAGTGTATTCCAGATCCTAGCCACTCCGCTCTCCAGCAGTGTATTCCAGATCCTACCCACTCCGCTCTCCGTCAGTGTATTCCAGATCCTAGCCACTCTGCTCTCCGGCAGTGTATTCCAGATCCTAGCCACTCCGCTCCCCAGCAGTGTATTACAGATCCTACCCACTCCGCTCTCCATCAGTGTAATTCAGATCCCACCCACTCCGCTCTCTGGCAGTGTATTCCAGATCCCACCCACTCCACTCTCCGGCAGTGTATTCCAGATCCTACCCACACCGCTCTCCGGCAGTGTATTCCAGATGCTACACAATCCGCTCTAGGGCAGTGTATTCCAGATCCTACCCACTCTACTCTCTGGCAGTGTGTTCCAAATCCTACCCACTCCGCTCTCCGGCAGTGTATTTCAGATCCTACGCACTCCGCTCTCCAGCAGCGTGTTCCAGATGCTACACAATCCGCTTTCCGGCTATTTATTCCAGATCCAACCCACTCTGCTCTACGGCAGTGTATTCCAGATCCTACCCACTCTGCTCTCCGGCAGTGTATTCCAGATCCTACCCACTCTACTCTCTGGCAGTGTGTTCCAAATCCTACCCACTCCACTCTCCGGCAGTGTATTTCAGATCCTACCCACTCCGCTCTCCAGCAGCGTGTTCCAGATGCTACACAATCCGCTTTCCGGCTATGTATTCCAGATCCAACCCACTCTGCTCTACGGCAGTGTATTCCAGATCCTACCCACTCTGCTCTCCGGCAGTGTATTCCAGATCCTACCCACTCCGCTCTCCGTCAGTATATTCCAGATCCTACCCACACCGCTCTCCGGCAGTGTATTACAGATCCCACCCACTCCGCTCTCCGGCAGTGTATTCCAGATCCTACCCACTCCGCTCTCCATCAGTGTATTTCAGATCCTACCCACTCCGCTCTCCAGCAGTGTATTCCAAATGCTACACAATCTGCTCTCCAGCAGTGTATTCCAGATGCTACCCACACCGCTCTCCGGCAGTGTATTCCAGATGCTACACAATCCGCTCTCCGGCAGTGTATTCCAGATACTACCCACTCTACTCTCTGGCAGTGTGTTCCAAATCCTACCCACTCCGCTCTCCGGCAGTGTATTTCAGATCCTACCCACTCCGCTCTCCAGCAGTGTGTTCCAGATGCTACACAATCCGCTTTCCGGCTATGTATTCCAGATCCAACCCACTCTGCTCTCTGGCAGTGTATTCCAGATCCTACCCACTCTGCTCTCCGGCAGTGTATTCCAGATCCTACCCACTCCGCTCTCCATCAGTATATTCCAGATCCTACCCACACCGCTCTCCGGCAGTGTATTCCAGATCCCACCCACTCTGCTCTCCGGAAGTGTATTCCAGATCCCACCCACTCCGCTCTCCGGCAGTGTATTCCAGATCCTACCGACTCCGCTCTCCGTCAGTATATTCCAGATCCTACCCACACCGCTCTCCGGCAGTGTATTCCAAATCCCACCCACTCCGCTCTCCGGCAGTGTATTCCAGATCCTACCCACTCCGGTCTCTGGCAGTGTATTCAAGATCCCACCCACTCCGCTATCCGGCAGTGTATTCCAGATCCCACCCACTCCGCTCTCCGGCAGTGTATTCCAGAACCTACCCACTCTACTCTCTGGCAGTGTGTTCCACATCCAACCACACCGCTCTCCGGCAGTGTATTCCAGATCCTACCCACTCCACTCTCCGGCAGCGAATTCCAGATCCCACCCACTCTGCTCTCCGGCAGTGTATTCCAGATACTACCCACTCCGCTCTCCGGCAGTGTATTCCAGTTCCTACCCACTCCGCTCTCCGGCAGTGTATTCTAGATCCTAGCCACTCCGCTCTCCGGCAGTATATTCCAGATCCTACCCTCTCCGCTCTCCGGCAGTGTATTCCAGATCCCACCCACTCTGCTCTCCGGCAGTGTATTCCAGATCCCACCCACTCCGCTCTCCGGCAGTGTATTCCAGATCCTAGCCACTCCACTCTCCGGCAGCGAATTCCAGATCCCACCCACTCTGCTCTCCGGCAGTGTATTCCAGATCCTACCCACTCCGCTCTCCGGCAGTGTATTCCAGTTCCTACCCACTCCGCTCTCCGGCAGTGTATTCTAGATCCTAGCCACTCCGCTCTCCGGCAGTATATTCCAGATCCTACCCTCTCCGCTCTCCGGCAGTGTATTCCAGATCCCACCCACTCTGCTCTCCGGCAGTGTATTCCAGATCCCACCCACTCCGCTCTCCGGCAGCATATTCCAGATCCTAGCCACTATGCTCTCCGGCAGTGTATTCCAGATCCTAGCCACTCCGCTCTCCAGCAGTGTATTCCAGATCCCACCCACTCCGCTCTCCGTCAGTGTATTCCAGATCCTAGCCACTCTGCTCTCCGGCAGTGTATTCCAGATCCTAGCCACTCCGCTCTCCAGCAGTGTATTACAGATCCTACCCACTCCGCTCTCCATCAGTGTAATTCAGATCCCACCCACTCCGCTCTCTGGCAGTGTATTCCAGATCCCACCCACTCCACTCTCCGGCAGTGTATTCCAGATCCTACCCACACCGCTCTCCGGCAGTGTATTCCAGATGCTACACAATCCGCTCTAGGGCAGTGTATTCCAGATCCTACCCACTCTACTCTCTGGCAGTGTGTTCCAAATCCTACCCACTCCGCTCTCCGGCAGTGTATTTCAGATCCTACGCACTCCGCTCTCCAGCAGCGTGTTCCAGATGCTACACAATCCGCTTTCCGGCTATTTATTCCAGATCCAACCCACTCTGCTCTACGGCAGTGTATTCCAGATCCTACCCACTCTGCTCTCCGGCAGTGTATTCCAGATCCTACCCACTCTACTCTCTGGCAGTGTGTTCCAAATCCTACCCACTCCACTCTCCGGCAGTGTATTTCAGATCCTACCCACTCCGCTCTCCAGCAGCGTGTTCCAGATGCTACACAATCCGCTTTCCGGCTATGTATTCCAGATCCAACCCACTCTGCTCTACGGCAGTGTATTCCAGATCCTACCCACTCTGCTCTCCGGCAGTGTATTCCAGATCCTACCCACTCCGCTCTCCGTCAGTATATTCCAGATCCTACCCACACCGCTCTCCGGCAGTGTATTACAGATCCCACCCACTCCGCTCTCCGGCAGTGTATTTCAGATCCAACCCACTCCGCTCTCCATCAGTGTATTTCAGATCCTACACACTCCGCTCTCCAGCAGTGTATTCCAAATGCTACACAATCTGCTCTCCAGCAGTGCATTCCAGATGCTACCCACACCGCTCTCCGGCAGTGTATTCCAGATGCTACACAATCCGCTCTCCGGCAGTGTATTCCAGATCCTACCCACTCTACTCTCTGGCAGTGTGTTCCAAATCCTACCCACTCCGCTCTCCGGCAGTGTATTCCAGATCCCACCCACTCCGCTCTCCGGCAGTGTATTCCAGATCCTAGCCACTCTGCTCTCCGGCAGTGTATTCCAGATCCTAGCCACTCTGTTCTCCGACAGTGTATTCCAGATCCTACCCACACCGCTCTCCGGCAGTGTATTCCAGATGCTACACAATCGGCTCTAGGGCAGTGTATTCCAGATCCTACCCACTCTACTCTCTGGCAGTGTGTTCCAAATCCTACCCACTCCGCTCTCCGGCAGTGTATTTCAGATCCTACCCACTCCGCTCTCCAGCAGCGTGTTCCAGATGCTACACAATCCGCTTTCCGGCTATGTATTCCAGATCCAACCCACTCTGCTCTACGGCAGTGTATTCCAGATCCTACCCACTCTGCTCTCCGGCAGTGTATTCCAGATCCTACCCACTCTACTCTCTGGCAGTGTGTTCCAAATCCTACCCACTCCACTCTCCGGCAGTGTATTTCAGATCCTACCCACTCCGCTCTCCAGCAGCGTGTTCCAGATGCTACACAATCCGCTTTCCGGCTATGTATTCCAGATCCAACCCACTCTGCTCTACGGCAGTATATTCCAGATCCTACCCACACCGCTCTCCGGCAGTGTATTACAGATCCCACCCACTCCGCTCTCCGGCAGTGTATTCCAGATCCTACCCACTCCGCTCTCCATCAGTGTATTTCAGATCCTACCCACTCCGCTCTCCAGCAGTGTATTCCAAATGCTACACAATCTGCTCTCCAGCAGTGTATTCCAGATGCTACCCACACCGCTCTCCGGCAGTGTATTCCAGATGCTACACAATCCGCTCTCCGGCAGTGTATTCCAGATACTACCCACTCTACTCTCTGGCAGTGTGTTCCAAATCCTACCCACTCCGCTCTCCGGCAGTGTATTTCAGATCCTACCCACTCCGCTCTCCAGCAGTGTGTTCCAGATGCTACACAATCCGCTTTCCGGCTATGTATTCCAGATCCAACCCACTCTGCTCTCTGGCAGTGTATTCCAGATCCTACCCACTCTGCTCTCCGGCAGTGTATTCCAGATCCTACCCACTCCGCTCTCCATCAGTATATTCCAGATCCTACCCACACCGCTCTCCGGCAGTGTATTCCAGATCCCACCCACTCTGCTCTCCGGAAGTGTATTCCAGATCCCACCCACTCCGCTCTCCGGCAGTGTATTCCAGATCCTACCGACTCCGCTCTCCGTCAGTATATTCCAGATCCTACCCACACCGCTCTCCGGCAGTGTATTCCAAATCCCACCCACTCCGCTCTCCGGCAGTGTATTCCAGATCCTACCCACTCCGGTCTCTGGCAGTGTATTCAAGATCCCACCCACTCCGCTATCCGGCAGTGTATTCCAGATCCCACCCACTCCGCTCTCCGGCAGTGTATTCCAGAACCTACCCACTCTACTCTCTGGCAGTGTGTTCCACATCCAACCACACCGCTCTCCGGCAGTGTATTCCAGATCCTACCCACTCCACTCTCCGGCAGCGAATTCCAGATCCCACCCACTCTGCTCTCCAGCAGTGTATTCCAGATCCTACCCACTCCGCTCTCCGGCAGTGTATTCCAGTTCCTACCCACTCCGCTCTCCGGCAGTGTATTCTAGATCCTAGCCACTCCGCTCTCCGGCAGTATATTCCAGATCCTACCCTCTCCGCTCTCCGGCAGTGTATTCCAGATCCCACCCACTCTGCTCTCCGGCAGTGTATTCCAGATCCCACCCACTCCGCTCTCCGGCAGTGTATTCCAGATCCTAGCCACTCTGCTCTCCGGCAGTGTATTCCAGATCCTAGCCACTCCGCTCTCCAGCAGTGTATTCCAGATCCTACCCACTCCGCTCTCCGTCAGTGTATTCCAGATCCTAGCCACTCTGCTCTCCGGCAGTGTATTCCAGATCCTAGCCACTCCGGTCTCCAGCAGTGTATTACAGATCCTACCCACTCCGCTCTCCGTCAGTGTATTCCAGATCCTAGCCACTCCGCTCTCCGGCAGTGTATTTCCAGTTCCTAGCCACTCCGCTCTCCGGCAGTGTATTCCAGATGCTACCCACTCTGCTCTCCGGCAGTGTATTCAAGATCCTACCCACTCCGCTCTCCAGCAGTATATTCCAGATCCCACCCACTCCGCAGTCTGGCAGTGTATTCCAGATCCTACCCACTCCGCTCTCCGTCATTGTATTTCAGATCCTACCAACTCTGCTCTCCAGCAGTAAATTCCAGATCCGAACGACTCCACTCTCCGGCAGTGTATTCCAGATCCTACCCACTCTGCTCTCCGTCAGTGTATGCCAGATCCCAACCACTCCGCTCTCCTGCAGTGTATTCCAGATCCTACCCACTCTGCTCTCCGGCAATGTATTCCAGATGCTACCCACTCTGCTCTCCGGCAGTGTATTCCAGATGCTACACAATCCGCTTTCCGGCTATGTATTCCAGGTCCCACCCACTCTGCTCTCCGGCAGTGTATTTCAGATCCTACCCACTCCGCTCTCCAGCAGTGTGTTCCAGATGCTACACAATCCGCTTTCCGGCTATGTATTCCTGATCCCACCCATTCTGCTCTCCGGCAGTGTATTCCAGATCCTACCCACTCTGCTCTCCGCAGTGTATTCCAGATCCTACCCACTCCGCTCTCCGTCAGTATATTCCAGATCCTACCCACACCGCTCTCCGGCAGTGTATTCCAGATCCTACCCACTCCGCTCTCCGGCAGTGTATTCTAGATCCTACACACTCCGCTCTCTGGCAGTGTGTTCCAGATCCCACCCACTCCGCTCTCCGGCAGTGTATTCCAGATCCCATTCACTCCGCTCTACGGCAGTGTATTCCAGATCCTAAACACTCCGCTCTCCGGCAGTGTATTCCAGATCCCAACCACTACGCTCTGCGGCAGTGTATTCCAGATCCTACATACTCCGCTCTCTGGCAGTGTGTTCCAGATCCCACCCACACCGCTCTCCAGCAGTGTATTCCAGATCCTACCCACTCTACTCTCTGGCAGTATATTCCAGATCCTACCCACTCTTGTCTCTGGCAGTGTGTTCCAAATCCAACCACACCGCTCTCCGGCAGTGTATTCCAGATCCCACCCACTCCGCTCTCCAGCAGTGTATTCCAGATCCTACCCACTCCGCTCTCCGGCAGTGTATTCCATTTTCTACCCACTCCGCTCTCCGGCAGTGTATTCTAGATCCTAGCCACACCGCTCTCCAGCAGTGTATTCCAGTTCCTACCCACTCTGCTCCCCAGCAGTGTATTCTAGATCCTAGCCACTCCGCTCTCTTGCAGTGTATTCCAGATCCTAGCCACTCCCCTCTCCAGCAGTGTATTCCAGATCCTACCCACTCCGCTCTCCAGCAGTGTATTCCAGATGCTACCCACTCCGCTCTCCGGCAGTGTATTCAAGATCCTACCCACTCCACTCTCCGGCAGTATATTCCAGATCCCACCCACTCCGCTCTCAATTAGTGTATTCCAGATCCCACCCACTCCACTGTCTGGCAGTGTATTCCAGATACTACCCACTCTGCTCTCCAGCAGTGTATTCCAGATGCTACCAGATCCGCTCTCTGGCAGTGTGTTCTAGATCCCACCCACTCCGCTTTCCGGCAGTGTATTCCAGATCCTACCCACTCTGCTCTCCAGCAGTGTATGCCAGATGCAACCAAATCCGCTCTCTGTCAGTGTATTCCAGATCCTACCCACTCTGCTCTCCATCAGTGTATGCCAGATACCACCCACTCCGCTCTCCAGCAGTGTATTCCAGATCCTATCCACTCCGCTCTACGGCAGTGTATTCCAGATCCTACCCACTCTGCTCTCCGGCAGTGTATTCCAGATGCTACCAAATCCGCGCTCCGGCAGTGTGCTCTAGATCCTACCCAGTCCGCTTTCCGGCAGTGTATTCCAGATCCTACCCACTCTGCTCTCCAGCAGTGTATGCCAGATGCAACCAAATCTGCTCTCCGTCAGTGTGTTCTAGATCCTACCCACTCCACTTTCAGGCTGTTTATTCCAGATCCTACCCACTCTGCTCTCTGGCAGTATATTCAAGATTGTACCCACACCGCTCTCCGGCAGTGTATTCCAGATCCCACCCACACCGCTCTCCGGCAGTGTATTCCAGATCCTACCACACTCCGCTCTCCGGCAGTGTATTCCAGATGCTACACAATCCGCTCTCCGGCAGTGTATTCCTGATCCTACCCACTCTACTCTCTGGCAGTGTGTTCCAAATCCTACCCACTCCGCTCTCCGGCAGTGTATTTCAGATCCTACCCACTCCGCTCTCCAGCAGTGTATTCCAGATGCTACACAATCTGCTTTCCGGCGATGTATTCCAGATCCTACCCACTCCGCTCTCCGTCAGTATATTCCAGATCCTACCCACTCCGCTCTCCGGCAGTGTATTCCAGATCCCACCCACTCCGCTCTCCGGCAGTGTATTCCAGATCCTACCCATTCCGCTCTCCGGCAGTGTATTACAGATCCCACCCACTCCGCTCTCCGGCAGTGTATTCCAGATCCCACCCACTCCACTCTCCGGCACTGTATTCTAGATCCCACCCACTCCGCTCTCCGGCAGTGTATTCCAGATCCTAGCCACTCTACTCTCTGGCAGTGTATTCTAGATCCTAGCCACTCCGCTCTCCAGCAGTGTATTCCAGTTCCTAGCCACTCCGTTCTCCAGCAGTGTATTCCAGATCCTAGCCACTCCGCTCTTCGGCAGTGTATTCCAGATCCTAGCCACTCCCCTCTCCAGCAGTGTATTCCAGATCTTACCCACTCCGCTTTCCGGCAGTGTATTCCAGATGCTAACCACTCCACTCTCCGGCAGTGTATTCAAGATCCCACCCACTCCACACTCCGGCAGTATATTCCGGATCCTACCCACTCCGCTCTCCGGCAGTTTATTCCAGATCCTACACACTCCGCTCTCTGGCAGTGTGTTCCAGATCCCACCCACTCCGCTCTCCGGCAGTGTATTCCAGATCTCATTCACTCCACTCTCCGGCAGTGTATTCGAGATCCTACCCACTCCGCTCTCCGGCAGTGTTTTCCAGATCCCACCCACTCCGCTCTCCGGCAGTGTATTCCAGATCCCACCCACTACGCTCTCTGGCAGTGTATTCCAGATCCTACACACTCCGCTCTCTGGCAGTGTGTTCCAGATCCCATCCACTCCGCTCTCCAGAAGTGTATTCCAGATCCTACCCACTCTGCTCTCGGTCAGTATATTCCAGATCCTACCCACTCCGCTCTCCGGCAGTGTATTCCAAATCCAACCACACCGTTCTCCGGCAGTGTATTCCAGATCCTACCCACTCCGCTCTCCAGCAGTGTATTCTAGATCCTAGCCACTCCGCTCTCTGACAGTGTATTCCAGTTCCTACCCACTCTGCTCTCCAGCAGTGTATTCCAGATCCTACCCACTCCGCTCTCCGGCAGTGTATTCCAGATCCTAGCCACTCCCCTCTCCAGCGGTGTATTCCAGATCCTACCCACTCCGCTCTCCAGCAGTGTATTCCAGATGCTACCCACTCCGCTCTCCGGCAGTGTATTCAAGATCCTACCCACTCCACTCTCCGGCAGTATATTCCAGATCCCACCCACTCCACTCTCCAGCAGTGTATTCCAGATCCTAACCACTCTACTCTCTGGCAGTATATTGCAGATCCTACCCACTCTTCTCTCTGGCAGTGTGTTCCAAATCCAACCACACCGCTCTCCGGCAGTGTATTTCAGATCCTAGCCACTCCGCTCTCCAGCAGTGTATTCCAGTTCCTACCCACTCTGCTCTCCAGCAGTGTATTCTAGATCCTAGCCACTCCGCTCTCTGGCAGTGTATTCCAGATCCTAGCCACTCCCCTCTCCAGCAGTGTATTCCAGATCCTACCCACTCCGCTCTCCAGCAGTGTATTCCAGATGCTACCCACTCCGCTCTCCGGCAGTGTATTCAAGATCCTACCCACTCCACTCTCCGGCAGTATATTCCAGATCCCACCCACTCCGCTCTCCGGCAGTGTATTCCAGATCCTACCCACTCCGCTCTCCGTCAGTGTATTCCAGATCCTACCCATTCCACTCTCCGGCAGTGTATTCCAGATGCTACACAATCCGCTCTCTGGCAGTGTATTCTTGATCCTACCCACTCCAATCTCCGGCAGTATATTCCAGATCCCACCCACTCCACTCTCCAGCAGTGTATTCCAGATCCTAACCACTCTACTCTCTGGCAGTATATTGCAGATCCTACCCACTCTTCTCTCTGGCAGTGTGTTCCAAATCCAACCACACCGCTCTCCGGCAGTGTATTTCAGATCCTAGCCACTCCGCTCTCCAGCAGTGTATTCCAGTTCCTACCCACTCTGCTCTCCAGCAGTGTATTCTAGATCCTAGCCACTCCGCTCTCTGGCAGTGTATTCCAGATCCTAGCCACTCCCCTCTCCAGCAGTGTATTCCAGATCCTACCCACTCCGCTCTCCAGCACTGTATTCCAGATGCTACCCACTCCGCTCTCCGGCAGTGTATTCAACATCCTACCCACTCCACTCTCCGGCAGTATATTCCAGATCCCACCCACTCCGCTCTCCGGCAGTGTATTCCAGATCCTACCCACTCCGCTGTCCGTCAGTGTATTCCAGATCCTACCCATTCCACTCTCCGGCAGTGTATTCCAGATGCTACACAATCCGCTCTCCGGCAGTGTATTCCTGATCCTACCCACTCCGCTCTCCGTCATTGTATTCCAGATCCTACCCACTCCGCTCTCCGGCAGTGTATTTCAGATCCTACTCACTCCGCTCTCCAGCAGCGTATTCCAGATGCTACACAATCTGCTTTCCGGCTATGTATTCCAGATCCTACCCACTCCGCTCTCCGTCAGTATATTCCAGATCCTACCCACACCGCTCTCCGGCAGTGTATTCCAGATCCCACCCACTCCGCTCTCCGGCAGTGTATTCCAGATCCCACCCACTCCGCTCTCTGGCACTGTATTCCAGATCCTAAACACTCCGCTCTCTGGCAGTGTATTCCAGATCCCACCAAATCTGCTCTCCGGCAGTGTATACCAGATCCTACCCACTCTACTCTCTGGCAGTGTATTCTAGATCCTAGCCACTCCGCTCTCCGGCAGTGTGTTCCAGTTCCTAGCCACTCCACTCTCCAGCAGTGTATTCCAGATCCTAGCCACTCCGCTCTCCGGCAGTGTATTCCAGATGCTACCCACTCCGCTCTTCGGCAGTGTATTCAAGATCCTACCCACTGCACTCTCCGGCAGTATATTCCAGATCCCACCCACTCCCCTCTCCAGCAGTGTATTCCAGATCCTACCCACTCCGCTCTCCGGCAGTGTATTCAAGATCCTACTCACTCGGCTCTCCGGCAGTATATTCCAGATCCCAACCATTCCGCTGTCTGGCAGTGTATTCCAGATCCTACCCACTCCGATCTCCGTCATTGAATTTCAGATCTGACCCACACCGCTCTCCAGCAGTGTATTCCAGATCCGAACCACTCCACTCTCCGGCAGTGTATTCCAGAGACCACCCACTCCACTCTCCGGCAGTGTATTCCAGATCCCACCCACTCCGCTCTCCGGCAGTGTATTCCAGATCCCACCCACTCCGCTCTCTGGCACTGTATTCCAGATCCTAAACACCGCTCTCTGGCAGTGTATTCCAGATCCCACCCACTCCACTCTCCGGCAGTGTATTCCAGATCCTACCCACACCGCTCTCCGGCAGTGTATTCCAGATGCTACACAATCCGCTCTAGGGCAGTGTATTCCAGATCCTACCCACTCTACTCTCTGGCAGTGTGTTCCAAATCCTACCCACTCCGCTCTCCGGCAGTGTATTTCAGATCCTACGCACTCCGCTCTCCAGCAGCGTGTTCCAGATGCTACACAATCCGCTTTCCGGCTATTTATTCCAGATCCAACCCACTCTGCTCTACGGCAGTGTATTCCAGATCCTACGCACTCTGCTCTCCGGCAGTGTATTCCAGATCCTACCCACTCTACTCTCTGGCAGTGTGTTCCAAATCCTACCCACTCCACTCTCCGGCAGTGTATTTCAGATCCTACCCACTCCGCTCTCCAGCAGCGTGTTCCAGATGCTACACAATCCGCTTTCCGGCTATGTATTCCAGATCCAGCCCACTCTGCTCTACGGCAGTGTATTCCAGATCCTACCCACTCTGCTCTCCGGCAGTGTATTCCAGATCCTACCCACTCCGCTCTCCGTCAGTATATTCCAGATCCTACCCACACCGCTCTCCGGCAGTGTATTACAGATCCCACCCACTCCGCTCTCCGGCAGTGTATTTCAGATCCTACCCACTCCGCTCTCCATCAGTGTATTTCAGATCCTACACACTCCGCTCTCCAGCAGTGTATTCCAAATGCTACACAATCTGCTCTCCAGCAGTGCATTCCAGATGCTACCCACACCGCTCTCCGGCAGTGTATTCCAGATGCTACACAATCCGCTCTCCGGCAGTGTATTCCAGATCCTACCCACTCTACTCTCTGGCAGTGTGTTCCAAATCCTACCCACTCCGCTCTCCGGCAGTGTATTCCAGATCCCATCCAATCTGCTCTCTGGCAATGTATTTCAGATCCTACCGACTCCGCTCTCCGGCAGTGTATTCCAGTTCCTACCCACTCCGCTCTCCGGCAGTGTATTCCAGATCCTACCCACTCTGCTCTCCGGCAGTGTATTCAAGATCATACCCACTCCGCTCTCCAGCAGTGTATTCCAGATCCTACCCACTCTGCTCTCCGGCAGTGTATTCAAGATCATACCCACTCTGCTCTCCGGCAGTGTATTCCAGATCCTACCCATTCCGCTCTCCAGCAGAGTATTCCAGATCCTACCCACACCGCTCTCCGGCAGTGTATTCCAGATGCTACACAATCCGCTCTAGGGCAGTGTATTCCAGATCCTACCCACTCTACTCTCTGGCAGTGTGTTCCAAATCCTACCCACTCCGCTCTCCGGCAGTGTATTTCAGATCCTACCCACTCCGCTCTCCAGCAGCGTGTTCCAGATGCTACACAATCCGCTTTCCGGCTATGTATTCCAGATCCAACCCACTCTGCTCTACGGCAGTGTATTCCAGATCCTACCCACTCTGCTCTCCGGCAGTGTATTCCAGATCCTACCCACTCTACTCTCTGGCAGTGTGTTCCAAATCCTACCCACTCCACTCTCCGGCAGTGTATTTCAGATCCTACCCACTCCGCTCTCCAGCAGCGTGTTCCAGATGCTACACAATCCGCTTTCCGGCTATGTATTCCAGATCCAACCCACTCTGCTCTACGGCAGTGTATTCCAGATCCTACCCACTCTGCTCTCCGGCAGTGTATTCCAGATCCTACCCACTCCGCTCTCCGTCAGTATATTCCAGATCCTACCCACACCGCTCTCCGGCAGTGTATTACAGATCCCACCCACTCCGCTCTCCGGCAGTGTATTCCAGATCCTACCCACTCCGCTCTCCATCAGTGTATTTCAGATCCTACCCACTCCGCTCTCCAGCAGTGTATTCCAAATGCTACACAATCTGCTCTCCAGCAGTGTATTCCAGATGCTACCCACACCGCTCTCCGGCAGTGTATTCCAGATGCTACACAATCCGCTCTCCGGCAGTGTATTCCAGATACTACCCACTCTACTCTCTGGCAGTGTGTTCCAAATCCTACCCACTCCGCTCTCCGGCAGTGTATTTCAGATCCTACCCACTCCGCTCTCCAGCAGTGTGTTCCAGATGCTACACAATCCGCTTTCCGGCTATGTATTCCAGATCCAACCCACTCTGCTCTCTGGCAGTGTATTCCAGATCCTACCCACTCTGCTCTCCGGCAGTGTATTCCAGATCCTACCCACTCCGCTCTCCATCAGTATATTCCAGATCCTACCCACACCGCTCTCCGGCAGTGTATTCCAGATCCCACCCACTCTGCTCTCCGGAAGTGTATTCCAGATCCCACCCACTCCGCTCTCCGGCAGTGTATTCCAGATCCTACCGACTCCGCTCTCCGTCAGTATATTCCAGATCCTACCCACACCGCTCTCCGGCAGTGTATTCCAAATCCCACCCACTCCGCTCTCCGGCAGTGTATTCCAGATCCTACCCACTCCGGTCTCTGGCAGTGTATTCAAGATCCCACCCACTCCGCTATCCGGCAGTGTATTCCAGATCCCACCCACTCCGCTCTCCGGCAGTGTATTCCAGAACCTACCCACTCTACTCTCTGGCAGTGTGTTCCACATCCAACCACACCGCTCTCCGGCAGTGTATTCCAGATCCTACCCACTCCACTCTCCGGCAGCGAATTCCAGATCCCACCCACTCTGCTCTCCGGCAGTGTATTCCAGATACTACCCACTCCGCTCTCCGGCAGTGTATTCCAGTTCCTACCCACTCCGCTCTCCGGCAGTGTATTCTAGATCCTAGCCACTCCGCTCTCCGGCAGTATATTCCAGATCCTACCCTCTCCGCTCTCCGGCAGTGTATTCCAGATCCCACCCACTCTGCTCTCCGGCAGTGTATTCCAGATCCCACCCACTCCGCTCTCCGGCAGTGTATTCCAGATCCTAGCCACTCCACTCTCCGGCAGCGAATTCCAGATCCCACCCACTCTGCTCTCCGGCAGTGTATTCCAGATCCTACCCACTCCGCTCTCCGGCAGTGTATTCCAGTTCCTACCCACTCCGCTCTCCGGCAGTGTATTCTAGATCCTAGCCACTCCGCTCTCCGGCAGTATATTCCAGATCCTACCCTCTCCGCTCTCCGGCAGTGTATTCCAGATCCCACCCACTCTGCTCTCCGGCAGTGTATTCCAGATCCCACCCACTCCGCTCTCCGGCAGCATATTCCAGATCCTAGCCACTATGCTCTCCGGCAGTGTATTCCAGATCCTAGCCACTCCGCTCTCCAGCAGTGTATTCCAGATCCTACCCACTCCGCTCTCCGTCAGTGTATTCCAGATCCTAGCCACTCTGCTCTCCGGCAGTGTATTCCAGATCCTAGCCACTCCGCTCTCCAGCAGTGTATTACAGATCCTACCCACTCCGCTCTCCATCAGTGTAATTCAGATCCCACCCACTCCGCTCTCTGGCAGTGTATTCCAGATCCCACCCACTCCACTCTCCGGCAGTGTATTCCAGATCCTACCCACACCGCTCTCCGGCAGTGTATTCCAGATGCTACACAATCCGCTCTAGGGCAGTGTATTCCAGATCCTACCCACTCTACTCTCTGGCAGTGTGTTCCAAATCCTACCCACTCCGCTCTCCGGCAGTGTATTTCAGATCCTACGCACTCCGCTCTCCAGCAGCGTGTTCCAGATGCTACACAATCCGCTTTCCGGCTATTTATTCCAGATCCAACCCACTCTGCTCTACGGCAGTGTATTCCAGATCCTACCCACTCTGCTCTCCGGCAGTGTATTCCAGATCCTACCCACTCTACTCTCTGGCAGTGTGTTCCAAATCCTACCCACTCCACTCTCCGGCAGTGTATTTCAGATCCTACCCACTCCGCTCTCCAGCAGCGTGTTCCAGATGCTACACAATCCGCTTTCCGGCTATGTATTCCAGATCCAACCCACTCTGCTCTACGGCAGTGTATTCCAGATCCTACCCACTCTGCTCTCCGGCAGTGTATTCCAGATCCTACCCACTCCGCTCTCCGTCAGTATATTCCAGATCCTACCCACACCGCTCTCCGGCAGTGTATTACAGATCCCACCCACTCCGCTCTCCGGCAGTGTATTTCAGATCCTACCCACTCCGCTCTCCATCAGTGTATTTCAGCTCCTACACACTCCGCTCTCCAGCAGTGTATTCCAAATGCTACACAATCTGCTCTCCAGCAGTGCATTCCAGATGCTACCCACACCGCTCTCCGGCAGTGTATTCCAGATGCTACACAATCCGCTCTCCGGCAGTGTATTCCAGATCCTACCCACTCTACTCTCTGGCAGTGTGTTCCAAATCCTACCCACTCCGCTCTCCGGCAGTGTATTCCAGATCCCACCCACTCCGCTCTCCGGCAGTGTATTCCAGATCCTAGCCACTCTGCTCTCCGGCAGTGTATTCCAGATCCTAGCCACTCTGTTCTCCGGCAGTGTATTCCAGATCCCATCCAATCTGCTCTCTGGCAATGTATTTCAGATCCTACCGACTCCGCTCTCCGGCAGTGTATTCCAGTTCCTACCCACTCCGCTCTCCGGCAGTGTATTCCAGATCCTACCCACTCTGCTCTCCGGCAGTGTATTCAAGATCATACCCACTCCGCTCTCCAGCAGTGTATTCCAGATCCTACCCACTCTGCTCTCCGGCAGTGTATTCAAGATCATACCCACTCTGCTCTCCGGCAGTGTATTCCAGATCCTACCCATTCCGCTCTCCAGCAGTGTATTCCAGATCCTACCCACACCGCTCTCCGGCAGTGTATTCCAGATGCTACACAATCGGCTCTAGGGCAGTGTATTCCAGATCCTACCCACTCTACTCTCTGGCAGTGTGTTCCAAATCCTACCCACTCCGCTCTCCGGCAGTGTATTTCAGATCCTACCCACTCCGCTCTCCAGCAGCGTGTTCCAGATGCTACACAATCCGCTTTCCGGCTATGTATTCCAGATCCAACCCACTCTGCTCTACGGCAGTGTATTCCAGATCCTACCCACTCTGCTCTCCGGCAGTGTATTCCAGATCCTACCCACTCTACTCTCTGGCAGTGTGTTCCAAATCCTACCCACTCCACTCTCCGGCAGTGTATTTCAGATCCTACCCACTCCGCTCTCCAGCAGCGTGTTCCAGATGCTACACAATCCGCTTTCCGGCTATGTATTCCAGATCCAACCCACTCTGCTCTACGGCAGTGTATTCCAGATCCTACCCACTCTGCTCTCCGGCAGTGTATTCCAGATCCTACCCACTCCGCTCTCCGTCAGTATATTCCAGATCCTACCCACACCGCTCTCCGGCAGTGTATTACAGATCCCACCCACTCCGCTCTCCGGCAGTGTATTCCAGATCCTACCCACTCCGCTCTCCATCAGTGTATTTCAGATCCTACCCACTCCGCTCTCCAGCAGTGTATTCCAAATGCTACACAATCTGCTCTCCAGCAGTGTATTCCAGATGCTACCCACACCGCTCTCCGGCAGTGTATTCCAGATGCTACACAATCCGCTCTCCGGCAGTGTATTCCAGATACTACCCACTCTACTCTCTGGCAGTGTGTTCCAAATCCTACCCACTCCGCTCTCCGGCAGTGTATTTCAGATCCTACCCACTCCGCTCTCCAGCAGTGTGTTCCAGATGCTACACAATCCGCTTTCCGGCTATGTATTCCAGATCCAACCCACTCTGCTCTCTGGCAGTGTATTCCAGATCCTACCCACTCTGCTCTCCGGCAGTGTATTCCAGATCCTACCCACTCCGCTCTCCATCAGTATATTCCAGATCCTACCCACACCGCTCTCCGGCAGTGTATTCCAGATCCCACCCACTCTGCTCTCCGGAAGTGTATTCCAGATCCCACCCACTCCGCTCTCCGGCAGTGTATTCCAGATCCTACCGACTCCGCTCTCCGTCAGTATATTCCAGATCCTACCCACACCGCTCTCCGGCAGTGTATTCCAAATCCCACCCACTCCGCTCTCCGGCAGTGTATTCCAGATCCTACCCACTCCGGTCTCTGGCAGTGTATTCAAGATCCCACCCACTCCGCTATCCGGCAGTGTATTCCAGATCCCACCCACTCCGCTCTCCGGCAGTGTATTCCAGAACCTACCCACTCTACTCTCTGGCAGTGTGTTCCACATCCAACCACACCGCTCTCCGGCAGTGTATTCCAGATCCTACCCACTCCACTCTCCGGCAGCGAATTCCAGATCCCACCCACTCTGCTCTCCAGCAGTGTATTCCAGATCCTACCCACTCCGCTCTCCGGCAGTGTATTCCAGTTCCTACCCACTCCGCTCTCCGGCAGTGTATTCTAGATCCTAGCCACTCCGCTCTCCGGCAGTATATTCCAGATCCTACCCTCTCCGCTCTCCGGCAGTGTATTCCAGATCCCACCCACTCTGCTCTCCGGCAGTGTATTCCAGATCCCACCCACTCCGCTCTCCGGCAGTGTATTCCAGATCCTAGCCACTCTGCTCTCCGGCAGTGTATTCCAGATCCTAGCCACTCCGCTCTCCAGCAGTGTATTCCAGATCCTACCCACTCCGCTCTCCGTCAGTGTATTCCAGATCCTAGCCACTCTGCTCTCCGGCAGTGTATTCCAGATCCTAGCCACTCCGGTCTCCAGCAGTGTATTACAGATCCTACCCACTCCGCTCTCCGTCAGTGTATTCCAGATCCTAGCCACTCCGCTCTCCGGCAGTGTATTTCCAGTTCCTAGCCACTCCGCTCTCCGGCAGTGTATTCCAGATGCTACCCACTCTGCTCTCCGGCAGTGTATTCAAGATCCTACCCACTCCGCTCTCCAGCAGTATATTCCAGATCCCACCCACTCCGCAGTCTGGCAGTGTATTCCAGATCCTACCCACTCCGCTCTCCGTCATTGTATTTCAGATCCTACCAACTCTGCTCTCCAGCAGTAAATTCCAGATCCGAACGACTCCACTCTCCGGCAGTGTATTCCAGATCCTACCCACTCTGCTCTCCGTCAGTGTATGCCAGATCCCAACCACTCCGCTCCCCAGCAGTGTATTCCAGATCCTACCCACTCTGCTCTCCGGCAATGTATTCCAGATGCTACCCACTCTGCTCTCCGGCAGTGTATTCCAGATGCTACACAATCCGCTTTCCGGCTATGTATTCCAGGTCCCACCCACTCTGCTCTCCGGCAGTGTATTTCAGATCCTACCCACTCCGCTCTCCAGCAGTGTGTTCCAGATGCTACACAATCCGCTTTCCGGCTATGTATTCCTGATCCCACCCATTCTGCTCTCCGGCAGTGTATTCCAGATCCTACCCACTCTGCTCTCCGCAGTGTATTCCAGATCCTACCCACTCCGCTCTCCGTCAGTATATTCCAGATCCTACCCACACCGCTCTCCGGCAGTGTATTCCAGATCCTACCCACTCCGCTCTCCGGCAGTGTATTCTAGATCCTACACACTCCGCTCTCTGGCAGTGTGTTCCAGATCCCACCCACTCCGCTCTCCGGCAGTGTATTCCAGATCCCATTCACTCCGCTCTACGGCAGTGTATTCCAGATCCTAAACACTCCGCTCTCCGGCAGTGTATTCCAGATCCCAACCACTACGCTCTGCGGCAGTGTATTCCAGATCCTACATACTCCGCTCTCTGGCAGTGTGTTCCAGATCCCACCCACACCGCTCTCCAGCAGTGTATTCCAGATCCTACCCACTCTACTCTCTGGCAGTATATTCCAGATCCTACCCACTCTTGTCTCTGGCAGTGTGTTCCAAATCCAACCACACCGCTCTCCGGCAGTGTATTCCAGATCCCACCCACTCCGCTCTCCAGCAGTGTATTCCAGATCCTACCCACTCCGCTCTCCGGCAGTGTATTCCATTTTCTACCCACTCCGCTCTCCGGCAGTGTATTCTAGATCCTAGCCACACCGCTCTCCAGCAGTGTATTCCAGTTCCTACCCACTCTGCTCCCCAGCAGTGTATTCCAGATCCTACCCACTCCGCTCTCTTGCAGTGTATTCCAGATCCTAGCCACTCCCCTCTCCAGCAGTGTATTCCAGATCCTACCCACTCCGCTCTCCAGCAGTGTATTCCAGATGCTACCCACTCCGCTCTCCGGCAGTGTATTCAAGATCCTACCCACTCCACTCTCCGGCAGTATATTCCAGATCCCACCCACTCCGCTCTCAATTAGTGTATTCCAGATCCCACCCACTCCACTGTCTGGCAGTGTATTCCAGATACTACCCACTCTGCTCTCCAGCAGTGTATTCCAGATGCTACCAGATCCGCTCTCTGGCAGTGTGTTCTAGATCCCACCCACTCCGCTTTCCGGCAGTGTATTCCAGATCCTACCCACTCTGCTCTCCAGCAGTGTATGCCAGATGCAACCAAATCCGCTCTCTGTCAGTGTATTCCAGATCCTACCCACTCTGCTCTCCATCAGTGTATGCCAGATACCACCCACTCCGCTCTCCAGCAGTGTATTCCAGATCCTATCCACGCCGCTCTACGGCAGTGTATTCCAGATCCTACCCACTCTGCTCTCCAGCAGTGTATTCCAGATGCTACCAAATCCGCGCTCCGGCAGTGTGCTCTAGATCCTACCCAGTCCGCTTTCCGGCAGTGTATTCCAGATCCTACCCACTCTGCTCTCCAGCAGTGTATGCCAGATGCAACCAAATCTGCTCTCCATCAGTGTGTTCTAGATCCTACCCACTCCACTTTCCGGCTGTTTATTCCAGATCCTACCCACTCTGCTCTCTGGCAGTATATTCAAGATTGTACCCACACCGCTCTCCGGCAGTGTATTCCAGATCCCACCCACACCGCTCTCCGGCAGTGTATTCCAGATCCTACCACACTCCGCTCTCCGGCAGTGTATTCCAGATGCTACACAATCCGCTCTCCGGCAGTGTATTCCTGATCCTACCCACTCTACTCTCTGGCAGTGTGTTCCAAATCCTACCCACTCCGCTCTCCGGCAGTGTATTTCAGATCCTACCCACTCCGCTCTCCAGCAGTGTATTCCAGATGCTACACAATCTGCTTTCCGGCGATGTATTCCAGATCCTACCCACTCCGCTCTCCGTCAGTATATTCCAGATCCTACCCACTCCGCTCTCCGGCAGTGTATTCCAGATCCCACCCACTCCGCTCTCCGGCAGTGTATTCCAGATCCTACCCATTCCGCTCTCCGGCAGTGTATTACAGATCCCACCCACTCCGCTCTCCGGCAGTGTATTCCAGATCCCACCCACTCCACTCTCCGGCACTGTATTCTAGATCCCACCCACTTCGCTCTCCGGCAGTGTATTCCAGATCCTAGCCACTCTACTCTCTGGCAGTGTATTCTAGATCCTAGCCACTCCGCTCTCCAGCAGTGTATTCCAGTTCCTAGCCACTCCGTTCTCCAGCAGTGTATTCCAGATCCTAGCCACTCCGCTCTTCGGCAGTGTATTCCAGATCCTAGCCACTCCCCTCTCCAGCAGTGTATTCCAGATCTTACCCACTCCGCTTTCCGGCAGTGTATTCCAGATGCTAACCACTCCACTCTCCGGCAGTGTATTCAAGATCCCACCCACTCCACACTCCGGCAGTATATTCCGGATCCTACCCACTCCGCTCTCCGGCAGTTTATTCCAGATCCTACACACTCCGCTCTCTGGCAGTGTGTTCCAGATCCCACCCACTCCGCTCTCCGGCAGTGTATTCCAGATCTCATTCACTCCACTCTCCGGCAGTGTATTCGAGATCCTACCCACTCCGCTCTCCGGCAGTGTTTTCCAGATCCCACCCACTCCGCTCTCCGGCAGTGTATTCCAGATCCCACCCACTACGCTCTCTGGCAGTGTATTCCAGATCCTACACACTCCGCTCTCTGGCAGTGTGTTCCAGATCCCATCCACTCCGCTCTCCAGAAGTGTATTCCAGATCCTACCCACTCTGCTCTCGGTCAGTATATTCCAGATCCTACCCACTCCGCTCTCCGGCAGTGTATTCCAAATCCAACCACACCGTTCTCCGGCAGTGTATTCCAGATCCTACCCACTCCGCTCTCCAGCAGTGTATTCTAGATCCTAGCCACTCCGCTGTCTGACAGTGTATTCCAGTTCCTACCCACTCTGCTCTCCAGCAGTGTATTCCAGATCCTACCCACTCCGCTCTCCGGCAGTGTATTCCAGATCCTAGCCACTCCCCTCTCCAGCGGTGTATTCCAGATCCTACCCACTCCGCTCTCCAGCAGTGTATTCCAGATGCTACCCACTCCGCTCTCCGGCAGTGTATTCAAGATCCTACCCACTCCACTCTCCGGCAGTATATTCCAGATCCCACCCACTCCACTCTCCAGCAGTGTATTCCAGATCCTAACCACTCTACTCTCTGGCAGTATATTGCAGATCCTACCCACTCTTCTCTCTGGCAGTGTGTTCCAAATCCAACCACACCGCTCTCCGGCAGTGTATTTCAGATCCTAGCCACTCCGCTCTCCAGCAGTGTATTCCAGTTCCTACCCACTCTGCTCTCCAGCAGTGTATTCTAGATCCTAGCCACTCCGCTCTCTGGCAGTGTATTCCAGATCCTAGCCACTCCCCTCTCCAGCAGTGTATTCCAGATCCTACCCACTCCGCTCTCCAGCAGTGTATTCCAGATGCTACCCACTCCGCTCTCCGGCAGTGTATTCAAGATCCTACCCACTCCACTCTCCGGCAGTATATTCCAGATCCCACCCACTCCGCTCTCCGGCAGTGTATTCCAGATCCTACCCACTCCGCTCTCCGTCAGTGTATTCCAGATCCTACCCATTCCACTCTCCGGCAGTGTATTCCAGATGCTACACAATCCGCTCTCTGGCAGTGTATTCTTGATCCTACCCACTCCACTCTCCGGCAGTATATTCCAGATCCCACCCACTCCACTCTCCAGCAGTGTATTCCAGATCCTAACCACTCTACTCTCTGGCAGTATATTGCAGATCCTACCCACTCTTCTCTCTGGCAGTGTGTTCCAAATCCAACCACACCGCTCTCCGGCAGTGTATTTCAGATCCTAGCCACTCCGCTCTCCAGCAGTGTATTCCAGTTCCTACCCACTCTGCTCTCCAGCAGTGTATTCTAGATCCTAGCCACTCCGCTCTCTGGCAGTGTATTCCAGATCCTAGCCACTCCCCTCTCCAGCAGTGTATTCCAGATCCTACCCACTCCGCTCTCCAGCACTGTATTCCAGATGCTACCCACTCCGCTCTCCGGCAGTGTATTCAACATCCTACCCACTCCACTCTCCGGCAGTATATTCCAGATCCCACCCACTCCGCTCTCCGGCAGTGTATTCCAGATCCTACCCACTCCGCTGTCCGTCAGTGTATTCCAGATCCTACCCATTCCACTCTCCGGCAGTGTATTCCAGATGCTACACAATCCGCTCTCCGGCAGTGTATTCCTGATCCTACCCACTCCGCTCTCCGTCATTGTATTCCAGATCCTACCCACTCCGCTCTCCGGCAGTGTATTTCAGATCCTACTCACTCCGCTCTCCAGCAGCGTATTCCAGATGCTACACAATCTGCTTTCCGGCTATGTATTCCAGATCCTACCCACTCCGCTCTCCGTCAGTATATTCCAGATCCTACCCACACCGCTCTCCGGCAGTGTATTCCAGATCCCACCCACTCCGCTCTCCGGCAGTGTATTCCAGATCCCACCCACTCCGCTCTCTGGCACTGTATTCCAGATCCTAAACACTCCGCTCTCTGGCAGTGTATTCCAGATCCCACCAAATCTGCTCTCCGGCAGTGTATACCAGATCCTACCCACTCTACTCTCTGGCAGTGTATTCTAGATCCTAGCCACTCCGCTCTCCGGCAGTGTGTTCCAGTTCCTAGCCACTCCGCTCTCCAGCAGTGTATTCCAGATCCTAGCCACTCCGCTCTCCGGCAGTGTATTCCAGATGCTACCCACTCCGCTCTTCGGCAGTGTATTCAAGATCCTACCCACTGCACTCTCCGGCAGTATATTCCAGATCCCACCCACTCCCCTCTCCAGCAGTGTATTCCAGATCCTACCCACTCCGCTCTCCGGCAGTGTATTCAAGATCCTACTCACTCGGCTCTCCGGCAGTATATTCCAGATCCCAACCATTCCGCTGTCTGGCAGTGTATTCCAGATCCTACCCACTCCGATCTCCGTCATTGAATTTCAGATCTGACCCACACCGCTCTCCAGCAGTGTATTCCAGATCCGAACCACTCCACTCTCCGGCAGTGTATTCCAGAGACCACCCACTCCACTCTCCGGCAGTGTATTCCAGATCCCACCCACTCCGCTCTCCGGCAGTGTATTCCAGATCCCACCCACTCCGCTCTCCGGCACTGTATTCCAGATCCTAAACACCGCTCTCTGGCAGTGTATTCCAGATCCCACCAACTCTGCTCTCCGGCAGTGTATACCAGATCCTACCCACTCTACTCTCTGGCAGTGTATTCTAGATCCTAGCCACTCCGCTCCCCGGCAGTGTATTCCAGTTCCTAGCCACTCCGCTCTCCAGCAGTGTATTCCAGATCCTAGCCACTCTGCTCTCCAGCAGTGTATTCCAGATCCTAGCCACTCCGCTCTCCGGCAGTGTATTCCAGATGCTACCCACTCCGCTCTCCGGCAGTGTATTCAAGATCCTACCCACTGCACTCTCCGGCAGTATATTCCCGATCACACCCACTCCCCTCTCCAGCAGTGTATTCCAGATCCTACCCACTCCGCTCTCCGGCAGTGTATTCAAGATCCTACTCACTCGGCTCTCCGGCAGTATATTCCAGATCCCAACCATTCCGCTGTCTGGCAGTGTATTCCAGATCCTACCCACTCCGATCTCCGTCATTGAATTTCAGATCCAACCCACACCGCTCTCCAGCAGTGTATTCCAGATCCGAACCACTCCACTCTCCGGCAGTGTATTCCAGAGACCACCCACTCCACTCTCCGGCAGTGTACTCCAGATCCCACCCACTCCGCTCTCCGGCAGTGTATTCCAGATCACACCCACTCCGCTCTCCGGCACTGTATTCCAGATCCTAAACACTCCGCTCTCTGGCAGTGTATTCCAGATCCCACCAACTCTGCTCTCTGGCAGTGTATACCAGATCCTACCCACTCTACTCTCTGGCAGTGTATTCTAGATCCTAGCCACTCCGCTCTTCGGCAGTGTATTCCAGTTCCTAGCCACTCCGCTCTCCAGCAGTGTATTCCAGATCCTAGCCACTCCGCTCTCCGGCAGTGTATTCCAGATGCTACCCACTCCGCTCTCCGGCAGTGTATTCAAGATCCTACCCACTGCACTCTCCGGCAGTATATTCCAGATCCCACCCACTCCCCTCTCCAGCAGTGTATTCCAGATCCTACCCACTCCACTCTCCGGCAGTGTATTCAAGATCCTACTCACTCGGCTCTCCGGCAGTATATTCCAGATCCCAACCATTCCGCTGTCTGGCAGTGTATTCCAGATCCTACCCACTCCGATCTCCGTCATTGAATTTCAGATCCGACCCACACCGCTCTCCAGCAGTGTATTCCAGATCCGAACCACTCCACTCTCCGGCAGTGTATTCCAGAGACCACCCACTCCACTCTCCGGCAGTGTATTCCAGATCCTAAACAATCCACTCTCCAGCAGTGTATTCCAGATCCTACCCACTCCGCTCTCCGTCAGTGTATTCCAGATCCTAACCACTCTGCTCTCCGTCAGTGTATGCCAGATACCACCCACTCCGCTCTCCAGCAATGTATTCCAGATCCTACCCACTCCGCTCTCCAGCAGTGTATTCCAGATGCTACCAAATCCGCTCTCCGGCAGTGCATTCTAGATCCTACCGACTCCGCTTTCCGGCAGTGTATTCCAGATCCTACCCACTCTGCTCTCCAGCAGTGAATGCCAGATGCAACCAAATCCGCTCTCCATCAGTGTATTTCAGATCCCACCCACTCCGCTCTCTGGCAGTGTATTCCAGATCCCACCCACTCCACTCTCCGGCAGTGTATTCCAGATCCTACCCACTCCGCTCTCCGTCAGTGTATTCCAGATCCTACCCACTCTGCTCTCCGTCAGTGTATGCCAGATACCACCCACTCCGCTCTCCAGCAGTGTATTCCAGATCCTACCCACTCCGCTCTCCGGCAGTGCATTCCAGATCCTACTCACTCTGCTCTCCGTCAGTGTATTCCAGATCCCTCACACTCCGCTCTCCAGCACTGTATTCCGGATGCTACCCAATCCACTCTCCGGCAGTGTATTTCAGATCTTACCCACTCCGCTCTCCGGCAGTGTATTCCAGATCCTACCCACTCCGCTCTCCGGCAGTGTATTCCAGATCCCACCCACTCCGCTCTCCGGCACTGTATTCCAGATCCTAAACACTCCGCTCTCTGGCAGTGTATTCCAGATCCCACCAACTCTGCTCTCCGGCAGTGTATACCAGATCCTACCCACTCTACTCTCTGGCAGTGTATTCTAGATCCTAGCCACTCCGCTCTTCGGCAGTGTATTCCAGTTCCTAGCCACTCCGCGCTCCAGCAGTGTATTCCAGATACTAGCCACTCCGCTCTCCGGCAGTGTATTCCAGATGCTACCCACTCCCCTCTCCAGCAGTGTATTCCAGATCCTACCCACTCCGCTCTCCGGCAGTGTATTCAAGATCCTACTCACTCGGCTCTCCGGCAGTATATTCCAGATCCCAACCATTCCGCTGTCTGGCAGTGTATTCCAGATCCTACCCACTCCGATCTCCGTCATTGAATTTCAGATCCGACCCACACCGCTCTCCAGCAGTGTATTCCAGATCCGAACCACTCCACTCTCCGGCAGTGTATTCCAGAGACCACCCACTCCACTCTCCGGCAGTGTATTCCAGATCCTAAACAATCCACTCTCCAGCAGTGTATTCCAGATCCTACCCACTCCGCTCTCCGTCAGTGCATTCCAGATCCTAACCACTCTGCTCTCCGTCAGTGTATGCCAGATACCACCCACTCCGCTCTCCAGCAATGTATTCCAGATCCTACCCACTCCGCTCTCCAGCAGTGTATTCCAGATCCTAGCCACTCCGCTCTCCAGCAGTGTATTCCAGATCCTACCCAATCTGCTCTCCAGCAGTGTATTCCAGATGCTACCAAATCCGCTCTCCAGCAGTGCATTCTAGATCCTACCGACTCCGCTTTCCGGCAGTGTATTCCAGATCCTACTCACTCCGATCTCCGTCATTGAATTTCAGATCTGACCCACACCGCTCTCCAGCAGTGTATTCCAGATCCGAACCACTCCACTCTCCGGCAGTGTATTCCAGAGACCACCCACTCCACTCTCCGGCAGTGTATTCCAGATCCCACCCACTCCGCTCTCCGGCAGTGTATTCCAGATCCCACCCACTCCGCTCTCCGGCACTGTATTCCAGATCCTAAACACCGCTCTCTGGCAGTGTATTCCAGATCCCACCAACTCTGCTCTCCGGCAGTGTATACCAGATCCTACCCACTCTACTCTCTGGCAGTGTATTCTAGATCCTAGCCACTCCGCTCCCCGGCAGTGTATTCCAGTTCCTAGCCACTCCGCTCTCCAGCAGTGTATTCCAGATCCTAGCCACTCTGCTCTCCAGCAGTGTATTCCAGATCCTAGCCACTCCGCTCTCCGGCAGTGTATTCCAGATGCTACCCACTCCGCTCTCCGGCAGTGTATTCAAGATCCTACCCACTGCACTCTCCGGCAGTATATTCCCGATCACACCCACTCCCCTCTCCAGCAGTGTATTCCAGATCCTACCCACTCCGCTCTCCGGCAGTGTATTCAAGATCCTACTCACTCGGCTCTCCGGCAGTATATTCCAGATCCCAACCATTCCGCTGTCTGGCAGTGTATTCCAGATCCTACCCACTCCGATCTCCGTCATTGAATTTCAGATCCAACCCACACCGCTCTCCAGCAGTGTATTCCAGATCCGAACCACTCCACTCTCCGGCAGTGTATTCCAGAGACCACCCACTCCACTCTCCGGCAGTGTACTCCAGATCCCACCCACTCCGCTCTCCGGCAGTGTATTCCAGATCACACCCACTCCGCTCTCCGGCACTGTATTCCAGATCCTAAACACTCCGCTCTCTGGCAGTGTATTCCAGATCCCACCAACTCTGCTCTCTGGCAGTGTATACCAGATCCTACCCACTCTACTCTCTGGCAGTGTATTCTAGATCCTAGCCACTCCGCTCTTCGGCAGTGTATTCCAGTTCCTAGCCACTCCGCTCTCCAGCAGTGTATTCCAGATCCTAGCCACTCCGCTCTCCGGCAGTGTATTCCAGATGCTACCCACTCCGCTCTCCGGCAGTGTATTCAAGATCCTACCCACTGCACTCTCCGGCAGTATATTCCAGATCCCACCCACTCCCCTCTCCAGCAGTGTATTCCAGATCCTACCCACTCCACTCTCCGGCAGTGTATTCAAGATCCTACTCACTCGGCTCTCCGGCAGTATATTCCAGATCCCAACCATTCCGCTGTCTGGCAGTGTATTCCAGATCCTACCCACTCCGATCTCCGTCATTGAATTTCAGATCCGACCCACACCGCTCTCCAGCAGTGTATTCCAGATCCGAACCACTCCACTCTCCGGCAGTGTATTCCAGAGACCACCCACTCCACTCTCCGGCAGTGTATTCCAGATCCTAAACAATCCACTCTCCAGCAGTGTATTCCAGATCCTACCCACTCCGCTCTCCGTCAGTGTATTCCAGATCCTAACCACTCTGCTCTCCGTCAGTGTATGCCAGATACCACCCACTCCGCTCTCCAGCAATGTATTCCAGATCCTACCCACTCCGCTCTCCAGCAGTGTATTCCAGATCCTAGCCACTCCGCTCTCCAGCAGTGTATTCCAGATCCTACCCACTCTGCTCTCCAGCAGTGTATTCCAGATGCTACCAAATCCGCTCTCCGGCAGTGCATTCTAGATCCTACCGACTCCGCTTTCCGGCAGTGTATTCCAGATCCTACCCACTCTGCTCTCCAGCAGTGAATGCCAGATGCAACCAAATCCGCTCTCCATCAGTGTATTTCAGATCCCACCCACTCCGCTCTCTGGCAGTGTATTCCAGATCCCACCCACTCCACTCTCCGGCAGTGTATTCCAGATCCTACCCACTCCGCTCTCCGTCAGTGTATTCCAGATCCTACCCACTCTGCTCTCCGTCAGTGTATGCCAGATACCACCCACTCCGCTCTCCAGCAGTGTATTCCAGATCCTACCCACTCCGCTCTCCGGCAGTGCATTCCAGATCCTACTCACTCTGCTCTCCGTCAGTGTATTCCAGATCCCTCACACTCCGCTCTCCAGCACTGTATTCCGGATGCTACCCAATCCACTCTCCGGCAGTGTATTTCAGATCTTACCCACTCCGCTCTCCGGCAGTGTATTCCAGATCCTACCCACTCCGCTCTCCGGCAGTGTATTCCAGATCCCACCCACTCCGCTCTCCGGCACTGTATTCCAGATCCTAAACACTCCGCTCTCTGGCAGTGTATTCCAGATCCCACCAACTCTGCTCTCCGGCAGTGTATACCAGATCCTACCCACTCTACTCTCTGGCAGTGTATTCTAGATCCTAGCCACTCCGCTCTTCGGCAGTGTATTCCAGTTCCTAGCCACTCCGCTCTCCAGCAGTGTATTCCAGATCCTAGCCACTCCGCTCTCCGGCAGTGTATTCCAGATGCTACCCACTCCGCTCTTCGGCAGTGTATTCAAGATCCTACCCACTGCACTCTCCGGCAGTATATTCCAGATCCCACCCACTCCACTCTCCAGCAGTGTATTCCAGATCCTACCCACTCCGCTCTCCGGCAGTGTATTCAAGATCCTACTCACTCGGCTCTCCGGCAGTATATTCCAGATCCCAACCATTCCGCTGTCTGGCAGTGTATTCCAGATCCTACCCACTCCGATCTCCGTCATTGAATTTCAGATCCGACCCACACCGCTATCCAGCAGTGTATTCCAGATCCGAACCACTCCACTCTCCGGCAGTGTATTCCAGAGACCACCCACTCCACTCTCCGGCAGTGTATTCCAGATCCTAAACAATCTGCTCTCCGTCAGTGTATGCCAGATACCACCCACTCCGCTCTCCAGCAATGTATTCCAGATCCTACCCACTCCGCTCTCCAGCAGTGTATTCCAGATCCTAGCCACTCCGCTCTCCATCAGTGTATTCCAGATCCCTCACACTCCGCTCTCCAGCACTGTATTCCGGATGCTACCCCATCCACTCTCCGGCAGTGTATTTCAGATCTTACCCACTCCGCTCTCTGGCAGTGTATTCCAGATCCTACCCACTCCGCTCTCCGGAAGTGTATTCCGGATCCCACCCACTCCGCTCTCTGGCAGTGTATTCCAGATCCCACCCATTCCGCTCTCCAGCAGTGGATTCCAGATCCTACATACTCCGCTCTCTGGCAGTGTATTCCAGATCCCACCCACTCCGCTCTCCGGCAGTGTATTCCAGATCCTACCCACTCTACTCTCTGGCAGTATATTCCAGATCCCACCCACTCCACTCTCCGGCAGTGTATTCCAGATCCTACCCACTCTACTCTCTGGCAGTATATTCCAGATCCTACCCACTCTACTCTCTGGCAGTGTGTTCCAAATCCAACCACACCGCTCTCCGGCAGTGTATTCCAGATCCTACCCACTCCGCTCTCCGGCAGCGAATTCCAGATCCCACCCTCTCTGCTCTCCGGCAGTGTATTCCAGATCCTACCCACTCCGCTCTCCGGCAGTGTATTCCAGTTCCTCCCCACTCCGGTCTCCGGCAGTGTATTCTAGATCCTAGCAACTCCGCTCTCCGGCAGTGTATTCCAGATCTCAATAACTCTGCTCTCCGGCAGTGTATTCCAGATCCTACCCACTCTGCTCTCCAGCAGTGTATTTCAGATGCTACCAAATCCGCTCTCCGGCAGTGTGTTCTACATCCTACCCACTCCGCTTTCCGGCAGTGTGTTCCAGATCCTACCCACTGCGCTTTCCGGCAGTGTATTCCAGATCCTACCCACTCTGCTCTCCAGCAGTGAATGCCAGATGCAACCAAATCCGCTCTCCAGCAGTGTGTTCCAGATCCTACCCAATCCGCTTTCCGGCAGTGTATTCCAGATCCCATCGACTCTGCACTCCATCAGTGTATTTCAGATCCCACCCACTCCGCTCTCTGGCAGTGTATTCCAGATCCCACCCAGTCCGCTCTCCAGCAGTGTATTCCAGATCCTACCCACTCTGCTCTCCGTCAGTGTATGCCAGATACCACCCACTCCGCTCTCCAGCAGTGTATTCCAGATCCTACCCACTCCGCTCTCCGGCAGTGTATTCCAGATCCTACTCACTCTGCTCTCCGTCAGTGCATTCCAGATCCCTCACACTCCGCTCTCCAGCACTGTATTCTGGATGCTACCCAATCCACTCTCCGGCAGTGTATTTCAGATCTTACCCACTCTGCTCTCCGGCAGTGTATTCCAGATCCTACCCACTCCGCTCTCCGGCAGTGTATTCCGGATCCCACCCACTCCGCTCCCTGGCAGTGTATTCCAGATCCCACCCACTCCGCTCTCCATCAGTGTATTTCAGATCCCACCCACTCCGCTCTCTGGCAGTGTATTCCAGATCCCACCCACTCCACTCTCCGGCAGTGTATTCCAGATCCTACCCACTCCGCTCTCCGTCAGTGTATTCCAGATCCTACCCACTCTGCTCTCCGTCAGTGTATGCCAGATACCACCCACTCCGCTCTCCAGCAGTGTATTCCAGATCCTAACCACTCCGCTCTCCGGCAGTGCATTCCAGATCCTACTCACTCTGCTCTCCGTCAGTGTATTCCAGATCCCTCACACTCCGCTCTCCAGCACTGTATTCCGGATGCTACCCAATCCACTCTCCGGCAGTGTATTTCAGATCTTACCCACTCCGCTCTCCGGCAGTGTATTCCTGATCCTACCCACTCCGCTCTCCGGCAGTGTATTCTGGATCCCACCCACTCTGCTCTCTGGCAGTGTATTCCAGATCCCACCCACTCCGCTCTCCAGCAGTGGATTCCAGATCCTACACACTCCGCTCTCTGGCAGTGTATTCCAGATCCCACCCACTCCGCTCTCCGGCAGTGTATTCCAGATCCTACCCACTCTACTCTCTGGCAGTATATTCCAGATCCTACCCACTCTACTCTCTGGCAGTGTGTTCCAAATCCAACCACACCGCTCTCCGGCAGTGTATTCCAGATCCTACACACTCCGCTCTCCGTCAGTGTATTCCAGATCCTACCCACTCTGCTCTCCGGCAGTGTATGCCAGATACCACCCACTCCGCTCTCCAGCAGTGTATTCCAGATCCTACCCACTCCGCTCTCCGGCAGTGCATTCCAGATCCTACTCACTCTGCTCTCCGTCAGTGTATTCCAGATCCCTCACACTCCGCTCTCCAGCACTGTATTCCGGATGCTACCCCATCCACTCTCCGGCAGTGTATTTCAGATCTTACTCACTCCGCTCTCCGGCAGTGTATTCCAGATCCTACCCACTCCGCTCTCCGGCAGTGTATTCCGGATCCCACCCACTCCGCTCTCTGGCAGTGTATTCCAGATCCCACCCATTCCGCTCTCCAGCAGTGGATTCCAGATCCTACACATTCCGCTCTCTGGCAGTATATTCCAGATCCTACCCACTCCACTCTCCGGCAGTGTATTCCAGATCCTACCCACTCTACTCTCTGGCAGTATATTCCAGATCCTACCCACTCTACTCTCTGGCAGTGTGTTCCAAATCCAACCACACCGCTCTCCGGCAGTTTATTCCAGATCCTACCCACTCCGCTCTCCGGCAGCGAATTCCAGATCCCACCCACTCTGCTCTCCGGCAGTGTATTCCAGATCCTACCCACTCCGCTCTCCGGCAGTGTATTCCAGTTCCTCCCCACTCCGGTCTCCGGCAGTGTATTCTAGATCCTAGCAACTCCACTCTCCGGCAGTGTATTCCAGATCTCAATAACTCTGCTCTCCAGCAGTGTATTCCAGATGCTACCAAATCCGCTCTCCGGCAGTGTGTTCTAGATCCTACCCACTCCGCTTTCCGGCAGTGTGTTCCAGATCCTACCCACTGCGCTTTCCGGCAGTGTATTCCAGATCCTACCCACTCTGCTCTCCAGCAGTGAATGCCAGATGCAACCAAATCCGCTCTCCAGCAGTGTGTTCCAGATCCTACCCAATCCGCTTTCCGGCAGTGTATTCCAGATCCCATCGACTCTGCACTCCATCAGTGTATTTCAGATCACACCCACTCCGCTCTCTGGCAGTGTATTCCAGATCCCACCCACTCCGCTCTCCAGCAGTGTATTCCAGATCCTACCCACTCTGCTCTCCGTCAGTGTATTCCAGATCCTACCAACTCTGCTCTCCGTCAGTGTATGCCAGATACCACCCACTCCGCTCTCCAGCAGTGTATTCCAGATCCTACCCACTCCGCTCTCCGGCCGTGTATTCCAGATCCTACTCACTCTGCTCTCCGTCAGTGCATTCCAGATCCCTCACACTCCGCTCTCCAGCACTGTATTCTGGATGTTACCCAATCCACTCTCCGGCAGTGTATTCAGATCTTACCCACTCTGCTCTCCGGCAGGGTATTCCAGATCCTACCCACTCCGCTCTCCGGCAGTGTATTCTGGATCCCACCCACTCCGCTCCCTGGCAGTGTATTCCAGATCCCACCCACTCCGCTCTCCAGCAGTGGATTCCAGATCCTACACACTCCGCTCTCTGGCAGTGTATTCCAGATCCCACCCACTCCGCTCTCCAGCAGTGTATTCCAGATCCTACCCACTCTACTCTCTGGCAGTATATTCCAGATCCTACCCACTCCACTCTCCGGCAGTGTATTCCAGATCCTACCCACTCTACTCTCTGGCAGTATATTCCAGATCCTACCCACTCTACTCTCTGGCAGTGTGTTCCAAATCCAACCACACCGCTCTCCGGCAGTGTATTCCAGATCCTACCCACTCCGCTCTCCGGCAGCGAATTCCAGATCCCACCCACTCTGCTCTCCGGCAGTGTATTCCAGATCCTACCCACTTCGCTCTCCGGCAGTGTATTCCAGTTCCTCCCCACTCCGGTCTCCGGCAGTGTATTCTAGATCCTAGCAACTCCGCTCTCCGGCAGTGTATTCCAGATCTCACTAACTCTGCTCTCCGGCAGTGTATTCCAGATGCTACCAAATCCGCTCTCCGGCAGTGTGTTCTAGATCCTACCCACTCCGCTTTCCGGCAGTGTATTCCAGATCCTACCCACTCTGCTCTACAGCAGTGTATGCCAGATGCAACCGAATCCGCTATCCGTCAGTGTGTTCCAGATCCTACCCACTGCGCTTTCCGGCAGTGTATTCCAGATCCTACCCACTCTGCTCTCCATCAGTGTATTTCAGATCCCACCCACTCCGCTCTCCATCAGTATATTCCAGATCCCACCCACTCCGCTCTACGGCAGTGTATTCCAGATCCTACCCACTCTGCTCTCCGTCAGTGTATGCCAGATACCACCCACTCCGCTCTCCAGCAGTGTATTCCAGATCCTACCCACTCCGCTCTCCAGCAGTGTATTCCAGATCCTACCCACTCCGCTCTCCGGCAGTGTATTCCAGATCCTACCCACTCTGCTCTCCAGCAGTGTATTCCAGATCTTACCCACTCTACTCTCTGGCAGTGTATTCCAGATCCCACACACTCTGCTCTCCAGCAGTGTATTCCAGATGCTACACAATCCGCTCTCCGGCAGTGTATTCCAGATCCTACCCACTCTACTCTATGGCAGTGTGTTCCAAATCCTACCCACTCCGCTCTCCGGCAGTGTATTTCAGATCCTACCCACTCCACTCTCCAGCAGTGTATTCCAAATGCTACACAATCCGCTTTCCGGCAGTGTATTCCAGATCCTACCCACTCTGCTCTCCGGCAGTGTATTCCAGATCCCACCCACTCTGCTCTCCGTCAGTGTATTCCAGATCCTACCTACTCTGCTCTCCGGCAGTGTATTCCGGATCCCACACACTCCGCTCTCCAGCAGTGTATTCCGGATGCTACCCAATCCACTCTCCGGCAGTGTATTCCAGATCTTACCCACTTCGCTCTCCGGCAGTGTATTTCAGATCCCACACACTCCACTCTCCGGCAGTGTATTCCAGATGCTACACAATCCGCTCTCCGGCAGTGTATTCCAGATCCTACCCACTCTACTCTATGGCAGTGTGTTCCAAATCCTACCCACTCCGCTCTCCGGCAGTTTATTTCAGATCCTACCCACTCCACTCTCCAGCAGTGTATTCCAGATGCTACACAATCCGCTTTCCGGCTATGTATTCCAGATCCCACCCACTCCACTCTCCGGCAGGAGGGGTCCCTGTGGTCACCTTTGCAGGGGCTCCGTGCGGTCAGCCTAGCAGGGTCCCTGTGGTCACTCAGGATTCCTGTGGTCAATCAGGATTCCTGTGGTCACTCAGGATTCCTGTGGTCACTCGAGATCGCACTGGTCACTTGCGATCGCTGTGGTCACTCAGCATTGCTGTTGTCACTCGCGATCGCTGCGGCCATTCGGGATCACAGTGGTCACTTGGCATCGCTGTGGTCACTCGGCAGCACAGGATCACTCGGCAGTGCAGTGGTCACTCGGCAGCATTGTGGTCACTCTGGATCGCAGTGGTCACTCGGGATCACTGTGGTCACTTGACATCGCTGTGGTCACTCGGCATTGCTGTGGTCACTCGGGATCACTGTGGTCACTCGGCAATGCAGTGGTCACTCGGGATCACTGTGGTCACTTGGCATTGCTGTGGTCACTCAGCATCATAGAGTCATAGAGGTCCACAGCACAGATAAAGGCCCTTTGGCCCATCGAGTCTGTGCTGGTCAAACAAGTACCTAACTATTCTAATCCCATTTCCCAGCACTAGGCCCATAGCCTTGTCTGTCATGTGGCATCGCAAGTGCACATCCAAATACCTCTTAAATGTTACGAGGGTTTCTGCCTCTACCACCCTTTCAGGCAGTGAGTTCCAGACGCCCACCACCCTCTGGGTGAAAAAATTCTTCCTCACATCTCCTCTAAACCTCCTGCCCCTTACCTTAAATCTATGCCCCCTGGTTATTGACACCTCCACCAAGGGGAAATGTTTCTTCCTGTCTACCCTATCAATGCCCCTCATAATTTTATACACCTCAATCATGTCCCCCCTCAATCTCCTCTGCTCCAGGGAAAATAACCCCAGTCTATCCAGTCTCTCCTCATAACTACATTTCTCCAGCCCAGACAGCATCCTGGTAAATCTCCTCTGCTCTCTCTCTAATACAATCACATCCTTCCTATAATGCGGATTCCAGAACTGCACACAATACTCTAGCTGTGACCTAACCAGCGTTTTATACAGTTCCAGCATAACCTCCCTGCTCTTATATTCTATGCCTCAGCTAATAAAGGCAAGGATTCCATATGCCTTCTTAACCACCTTATCCACCTGTCCTGCTACCTTAAGGGACCGGTGGACATGCACACCAAGGTCCCTCTGATCCTTGGTACTTCCCAGGGTCCTACCATTCATCATATATTCCTGTGCCTTGTTTGTCCTTATTAACTTTATTTCATGGATACTAAAATTGTGTGTGTGCGGGTGATGCATCAGAATAATCAGAATTGTGTGATCAGCAGATGGCTGACTAAAGGTCACCAACTTGAAACATTTTCGGAGATATTAAGACAGATGACCAAAACCTTAGACTAAGAGGAAGGTTTTAACCAGCATCTCAAAAGATGAAAGAGGGGAAGAGGTGGAGAGGTTTATGGAGGAAGTTCCAGATCTTGTGGCCAAGACACTTGAAGACACAGCTGCTGGTGGTGAAGTGATTAAAATTGGGGATGCTCAAAGGCCAGAGTTAGAGCAGTACAGGCCTTTCAGAGGGTTGAAGGGCTGGGTTAGATGACAGAGAACAGGGAGGAGTGAGGTCATGGAGGGATTTGAAAACAAGAATGAGAATTTTAAATTTGAGGCACTGACAGACCAGGAGTCAGTGTAGGTCAGCAAGCACAAGGCAGCTGGTGGAAAGGGACATGTCCTGACTAAGAAAATTGCCAGTAGAGTTGTAGATGGCTTTCAGTTTATGCGTGATGGAATGGGGGACGCCGTATATGGTTAGTCTTGGAAAAGTCATGTCTAGCGGTGACAACGAACAAGGGTTCCAGCAGCGGAAGAGCTGAGACAGAGGCTGAGTTAGCTGTGCCAAGGAAACAAGAAATTGTTGTATTTTTCTTCTGTCAATAACACTGTCATATTTCTTATCTACTGGGAGACAAGCCATTGGTGGCTGTAAATATGGTAATTGGAAGAAGAGCCAGAGTGACTGCAAGAGACTAAAACCAATGGTAAGAGTGGTTTTGATATGTTAATGAACCAAGAGGAACTTCAATCAGACTTTGAAGCAATAACAGGAGTAGTTTTGAATTGAGTTGTTTCAGTGCAAGGGGAATAAATGCAGGTTGTAAAAAGCTGTAAGGAAATAAGGTAGAGAAGTTTTTTTTAAAGAAGCAAACTTACCCTAAGAGCTAAAGTAAAGAAAATCTAGTCAAGTTTGGGAAGAAAGCACTTCTGAAAAGATTGGTTGAGTCAATAGAGAGATCAAAGGGAAGGAACGCATTTAAGGAAATACTGAAACCTAGGTAAGGGGGTAGCTGGTCCGATAGCTGGTCAGATCTCCCAGAAGACAGCAGGATAGCTGGTCAGATCTCCCAGAAGACAGCGGGGTAGCTGGTCAGATCTCCCAGAAGACAGCGGGGTAGCTGACCAGATCTCCCAGGAGGCAGCGGGGTAGCTGGTCAGATCTCCCAGAAGACAGCGGGGTAGCTGGTCAGATCTCCCAGAAGACAGCAGGGTAGCTGGTCAGATCTCCCAGAAGACAGCGGGGTAGCTAGTCAGATCTCCCAGAAGACAGCGGGGTAGCTGATCAGATCTCCCAGAAGACAGCAGGGTAGCTGGTCAGATCTCCCAGAAGACAGCAGGATAGCTGGTCAGATCTCCCAGAAGACAGCAGGGTAGCTGGTCAGATCTCCCAGGAGGCAGCGGGGTAGCTGATCAGATCTCCCAGAAGACAGCGGGGTAGCTGGTCAGCTCTCCCAGAAGACAGCGGGGTAGCTGATCAGATCTCCCAGAAGACAGCAGGGTAGTTGGTCAGATCTCCCAGGAGGCAGCGGGGTAGCTGGTCAGATCTCCCAGAAGACAGCGGGGTAGCTGATCAGATCTCCCAAAAGACAGCGGGGTAGCTGGTCAGATCTCCCAGAAGGCAGCGGGGTAGCTGGTCAGATCTCCCAGAAGACAGCGGGGTAGCTGGTCAGATCTCCCAGGAGGCAGCAGGGTAGTTGGTCAGATCTCCCAAAAGACAGCAGGGTAGTTGGTCAGATCTCCCAGAAGACAGCGGGGTAGCTGGTCAGATCTCCCAGGAGGCAGCAGGATAGCTGGTCAGATCTCCCAGAAGACAGCAGGGTAGCTGGTCAGATCTCCCAGGAGGCAGCAGGGTAGCTGGTCAGATCTCCCAGAAGACAGCAGGGTAGCTGATCAGATCTCCCAGAAGACAGCAGGGTAACTGGTCAGATCTCCCAGAAAACAGCATTAACAAGGCCAGGCCTGGAGACCAGTTGATGTCAGCCTCAGAGGACACCCCAAAGAAAAATCTATAAGGATAGTGGCTGAACAGAAAAGGGGACAACGAGCTCTGAGGATAGTTAAGCTAAGACATTGTGGAACTGTTTTAAATTATTGTTTACTGAGTAAAGTGATTCTTGTGATTAAGTGTAATAGTGTTTTTTTTTGCTTTACTTTTTGTTTACTCTACTATAAAAACTTCACAAGTAATCGGGCACATCATTCCCTGATTTCCTGATTACTGGTGGAATTGGTGCTATGATAAGCTTTTTATTAGTAGACAAATGAAGTTCAAAAGACATAGTGAAACAATAGAATTTGCATTCAAAGAGGAAAATACGTATAAAGGAGAGAAGAATGTTTGTAAGGGAGGCAGGTGTGAAAAGCCTGCAGTCTGTATGTACCAAGCTGCTCCCTCCAGGGTCTGACGTTAAGGGAACTCACTTTGAATCCGACTGTTCAGGGTATCATTTAATTTGCCTGGGTCTCTTAAAGTCTGTCTCTTACTGTTGCCTTAACGAAAGTGTAACTGGGAGTTAAATTAATTAGGAGATTTAGAAGTTATTATAATAGTAATTTGTAGACATACATATGTGTTTACAATCTTTTCTTTTAATAATAAATGTTTAATTTAGTTTTATTAACCTCTCAAGACTCGGTGATCTTTTTACTGAATTCAAAGGCTACATCTCAAAACATACAAATTGAAAATTAGTTGTGACAGTTGTTTCAAGTTTCCCTTGGGGATTTGAACAGTTCAGCATTTCTGTGTCATAGCACTGGTACTGGGAGATTTTAAAGTGGGAGACTGTAAAAAGGCTTTGGCAGTTGCTGTGACTTGTCTGCAGTAGAGGTTATAACCTTCAATGGTTTACAAAAGGTAACTAAAGCTAAGTTAATATAATTGTCAGATAAATTATAATTAGGATAACCTGCAGGGTTAAGGACATCAGACATAATTGAAGTAATAGCACAGCATTTGAAAATTGGAAGGGATACCTGAGACTCCTGAATCACAGCTGGAGCTAGTGAGATGTTAGTTACAAATGGAGAAGCTGGAACTTGAACAAGAGAAGGAACTGAAGAAACTTGAATTGGAAAAAGAAAAGGAATTAGAAAGGGCATTCTAAATCCCTTTGGAATTGAAAGGCCCGGAGAGAAGAAAATAGGGAAGGGAATTGAAACTGAAGAAATTAGCAGTGGAGGAAAGGAAGGAGAGAGAGAACAGGAATATCAGCTCAGAAAGATAGAAGTTAGAAAAAGAGATCTCAGAGGCTGAGGGAGATTCTGAGGATGAAAGAACCACTTTCAATCTGAAACCCAGTGGGAAGATGTTTAAATTTGTACAAACGCTTGTGAAGTGTAAGGAAAGAGATGTTGAAGCATTCTTTACCTCAATTGATGAAATGGCCAGAAGAAATTTAGGCATTGCTATTACAGAGTAGGTTGGTGCATAGAGTTAATGAGGGACATGCATCGCTGTCAGAAGAAATATCTGGGGAATATGATGCAGCTAAGGAGGCTATTCTGAGCCTATGAGTTGGTTCCAGAGGCAAACGGACAGGAATTTCGACTTGCAAGAGGACAGCCTGAGAGAATCAAACAAAGTAATTTTGACAGGTGGATCAGAGCATTAAAAATAGAGGGAACCTGCGATGCCCTGAGAGAAGTAATTCTTTTGGAAGAATTTAAAGATTCACTTCTTTCAGTCATAAGAATCCATGCGGAGGAACAAAGGCTTAAAGCTGTTAGGCAGGCAGCAGAGATAGCAGATGATTATCAGTTGGTCCATAAATCAAAACTTTTTTTCAACACCCTTGTTATGATGTGGCAGATGATGTGTGCCAGGACCAAATCTACAAGGGAAACTTGGTCATGCTATCACAATGGTTTTGCAATTTGTATTTAATGCGAGAAGATGCGTGCACTGAATTCAGAAGTAATGAGTCTACCATGACCTTTAGAGATTTTAAAAATTAAATTAAAATATTTATTAACAAAATAAAAGATTTCAAGCACATACATTAGACTACAATTACTTAGTACTATAACAACTTCCAAAATTTCTAATTGACCCAGTTACATACTCCCTTTAAGGCAACAGCCCAATATAGATTTTAGACTTAAAACAAAACCAGTAAGTTAATGCAGTACCCACTTGACAGTCGAATTCCACAAGGCTTTCTCCAACTTCAGTTACTGGACACACCAACTTATTCACAAATGGCTGGAGGCCTTTTGAAGGCTGTTTCACATACTCCTATTAGATCTTTCATGGCCCTCTCCTCACATAGTCTTTCATTCTCCTTTATATATGTTTTTTTCTCTCTTTAATATGTAAATTCTATTGTTCCTTATGTCTTTGGAACAGTACTTTGCTCATAATATAAAAAGTTTCATGTTGCCTTTGGGAAAAATAAACACACTCCTTAGCCTTGCTTATCTGGCGATTTGAAAACAGACTAAGCTCCCTTTGAAATCTAAACAATCCCTTCACTTATCTAAAAATGCAAATTCCTTTCACACCTTACATGCTAAATGAGCATCCATGTGTTTACTCATTAGCATGTCAAGCACATTTCTACATTAAGCTTCTTTTGATAATTCCAAGTTTGCAATCTACCTGACTCCAAATTTAAGTCACACAGACAGAATCAACTACACTCACCCCCATAAACCTACTCTACAATAACCAGAAAAATATTATGATAATTATTATGCTTTTGTAACAATCCTTTTAAACCTGAGGATAGAAAATAGGAAGGTGAGAGGAAGGTAGGTAGTCAAGGAAGAGAAGGAACAGCTGGTGATTCTAAGGAGGTTTTACCTCAAGACTAGGGAGGAAGGTGTTGAGAATGGAAGGGATGGAAGAAAGTTTAAATGTTCTCATTGTAATAAGATTGGCCAAATGGAGTCAATGTGCTGGGGGTTACATGGGAGATCTTTTGGATTAGTCGGGACTACTAAAGTCAGGGGCTTTAGAACAAGACAAACCAGTAGGATTTGTTCAAGTTGAAAAGCAAGCACACGTATTCGCCAAAGGTGTGAAAATGGGTTCACAGCTGATTCACAGGAATGTTGAAAGGCAGGTTGCAGACATGTTTAAAGATTTAATCTGTGAGGGAAAAACCTTCATGTGTACAAGGTGGAGTTGGCAAAGAAATATACATGTTAGGGAAGATGGGAGCTAGTCAGTCCTTAATGTTATGGGAAAGTGATTTTTGCTTTCCAGAGGGAATTTTGCAGGAAAAGATATTTATTAAGGGGAATTCCTGGAGAAATAGGAAGTATTCCATTGTGTAAGGTAAATTTCAAAAGTACATTGAAAACAGGTGAAGTGATTGGAGAAGTAGTGGAGATATTGCCTATTTCAGGGGTTCAATTTATCTTAGGAAATGATATAGCTGGATCACAAATGGAGAAGAGTTCTGTTGAAGGGTCATGAGGACTCGAAACGTCAACTTTGCTCTTCTCCGCCGATGCTGCCAGAGCTGCTGAGTTTTTTCAGATATTTCTGTTTTTGTTTTGGATTTCCAGCATTCGCAGTTTTTTGTTTTTATCACAAATGTTGGTGATGCCTGCTGTAGTTGAACAGTCTATGGAAAAGCAATCCACAGCAGTGTTACAAGAAGAACATCCTGGTTCGTTTCCGGACTGTGTGGGTAACATGATCACAGACTCATAAGTTGAGACAGGAGGAGGAGGCAGCGAGAAGACAGGGCAAAGGGACTGAGCTGCGATTAGCTGATACTGTATTTGATAATATTGTTTACGAAGAGAGAATGGAGGAGAAGTTAGCGAGTAAGAATTCAGAAGCGACACTCTTGGATTATGGATCAAAGTTCAGGGAAAGATTGAACAGAGCATATGAATTAGCCAAAGAGCATTTAAAAATAGCAGAGCAGGTAATGAAGACAGGAGCAGATATAACGGCAAAGACTCAGATTTGTATGGGGTAAAAGTGTTAGTTTTGTTGCCAGTATCAGGTGAACCATTAAAAGCCAGGTTTAGTGGGCCTTACCAAATGGAAAAGAAATTAAGTGGTGAATTATTTAGTAAGAAATCAGACTGAAGTAAAATGCAGCGGGTATGTCATATAAATATGCTCAAAAAGTACTTTGATAGGTAAGGTGCCCAAAAAGTAGTATTAACAGTGATGAATCAGGAACAGGAATTAGGGATGGAAGATTCTGAAATTGACTTTCCTCGAATTCAATTGGACAGTGAGGAAATGCTTAAAAATGTGAATGTAATTTTGAATTACCTTCCAGATAAGAATTGAAGTGGCTTGAGAGAGATATTGCAGTCACATAGAACTATCTGTGGGGATAAACTGGGAAAAACAGAGGTAGCTGTATATGATGTAGATTTGGGGAATTCTGTTCCAATCAAGCAACATCCTTATAGGATAAATCCAGTAAAATTATCACAAGTGCACAAAGAAATTCAATTGATGTTCAAGAACAACATTACTGAGTTGAGTTGCAGTGAGTGGAGTTTGCTTTTTGTGATGTGCTGAAGCCAGATGGAACACAAAGAATCACCGAATTTTAACAGCACAGAAGGAGGCTATTCAGCTCATCGTGTCTGCACCAGCTCTCCAAACGAGCATTATCACCTAGTGCCATTGCCCTGCCTTTTCCCCGTACTCCTACTCATTGTTTCTATTCAAATAATCATCTAATGTCCTCTTGAATTCCTCGATTGAACCTGCCTCCACCACACTTCCAGGCAGTGCTTTCAAGACCCAAACCACTCGTTGTGAAAAAGTTATTTTTCTCACGACACATTTGCTTCTTTTGCAAATCTCTTTAAATCTGTGCCCTCTCGTTCTTGATCCTTTTCTGAGTGGGACCAACTTCTCCCTATCTACCCTGTCCAGCCCCCTCATGATTTTGAACATTTTGATCAAATCTCCTCTTAACTTCTTCCCTCCAAGGAGAACAGTCCCAAGCTCTCCAATCTACACTCATAGCTGAAGTTTCTCATCCTTGGAACCATTCTTGGAATCCTCTTCTGCACTCTCTCCAATGTGTTCACATCCTTCCTATATTGCGGCCCCCAGAACTGTCCATAATATTCCAGCTGAGGTCTAACAAGTCTCTGATATAAATTCAATCCATCCATCTGCCCACTCCACTAACTTGTCTATCTCCTCTAGAAGTTCCACACCATCCTCCTCGCAGTTCACAACACTCCCAAGCTTATCATCTGCAAACTTTGAAATCATGCCTTGAACACCACAGTCTAGATCATTAGTATATATCAGGAAAAGCAAGGGTCCCAATACTGGCCCCTGAGGAACTCCACTACAAACCTTCCTCCAGCCTAAAAAATACCCATTGACCATTACTCTCTGCTTCCTAATTTTCAGCTAATGTTGTATCCATGTTGATACTGTCCCTTTTATTCCATGAGCAGTAACTCTTCTCACAAGTCTGTTGTGTGGCACTGTGTCAATTGCCTTTTGATAGTCCATGTCCAGCACATCGACAGCATTACCCTCATCAACCTTTTCTGTTACCTCTTCAAAAAACTCCAGCAAGTTAGTTAAACATGATTTCCCCTTTAGAATTCCATACTGGCTCTTCCTTATCTACCCATATTTTTCCATGTGACTACTAATTCTATCCTGAATAATTGTTTCTAGAATCTTCCCCACCACTGAAGTTAAACTGACTTGTCTGTAATTGCTGGGCTTATCCTTACAACCTTTTTTGGACAAGGGCATAATGTTTGCAATTCTCCAGTCCTGTGGCATCTCCCCTGAGTCTAGGGAAGACTGAAAGATTATGGCCAGTGCCCCTGCAATTTCTACTCTTTCTTCAATATCTTTGGATGCATCTCATCCGGTCCCAGTGCCTTATCAACTTTAATTACCAACAGTCTATTCAATGCTTCCTCCTTATCAATTTTGAACTGTGTGCGGATTATCAAAAAGTGAATGCAGTGACAAAAGATGTTTGGAAGACTGTATTGAGAAAGTGGGACAATCAAAGTTCATTACAAAGATGAACATGCTGAAAGGATATTTACAAGTACCTCTATTGAAAAGGGCGAAAGAGGTTTCAACTTTTGTAATGCCAGATAGGCTCCTTCAGTTCAAAATCCTGCCGTTTAGTATGAAAAATACACCAGCAACCTTCCAGAGATTAACAAATAAGGTTATTGCTGGACTGAGTCACTGTGCTGTGTACATGGATGACTTGGTGGTATTCAGTCAAATGTGGGAGGAGCACTAACAGCATCTGGGAGAACTATTCAATCAACTACAAGAAGCTAATTTGGTGGTGAACTTGAGTAAGGGTGAATTTGTGAAAGCACAGGTCACATACTTAGGTCACACTGTTGGACATAGTCAGATGGCCCCATAAGATATAAAAATAAAAGGCGACTGATGAGTTCCCAGTGCTTTCAACAAAAAGGGAAGTTTTACAACTTCTGGACATGAATGATTTTTCCAGGAAGTTTGTGTCAAATTTTAGCAGCATGATTGCTCCATTGACTGAACTCTTAAAAAAGAACAAGTTCAACTGGACATCAGAGTGCCAACATGCATCTAAAAATCAGAAAACTGTGTTGACAACAGCGCCAGTTTTAGTGACAGCGAATTATGTCAAGCAGCTTAAATTGGCTTTTGATGCAAGTGATGTGGGTGTTGGAGCTGTATTGTTGCAGGTATTGAAAAGCCTGTGGAATATTCTTCAAAGAGGTTAAATATTCATCCGCAAAAAAACTCACCCACTGAGAAGGAAACACTGAGTTTGGTTCTAGCATTGCAACATTTTGAAATGTATGTTCATAGACTCATAGACATTTGCAGCACAGAAGGCCATTCAGCCCATCATGTCCACGCTGTTCAAAGATCTGACAACACTAATCCCATTTCCCAGTGCCTGGTCTATAGCCCTGGAGGCTAAGGCGACACAAGTGAATATCTCAATACTTCTTAAATGTTACGAGAGTTTCTGACTCAACCAACCTTTCAGGCAGTGAGTTCCAGACTCCCACAACCCTCTGGGTGAAAAGAAATTCTCTTCTACTCCCCTCTTAGTCTTCTACCTCTTACCTTAAAACTATGCTCCCTGGTTATTGACCCCTCTACTAGTGGACAAAGTGCCTTCCTATCCACCCTATCTATGCTCCTCAATCTTATACACCTCTATCAGGTCCTCTCACAATCTTCACTGCTCCAAGGAAAACAACCCCAGCCTATCCAATCTTTCCTCATAGCTCAGACCCTGCAGCCCAGACAGCATCCTGGTAAATCTCCTCTGAACTCCTGCAGTCTGCAGAAGATATTCAACCACTGAAATGGAGACCCTGGGTTTGGTGTTAGCGTTGTAACATTTCGAGGTTAACGTTGCAAGCAATTCATCAGAAACAATTGTTTTTGCAGACCACAATCCTTTAAAATTTCTGAACAAATTTCGAGACCGAAGTGCAAGGCTGTTCAGATAGAGTTTATTGCTGCAACTGGTTAATTTACAGATTACACATGTGGCTGGATGAGAAAATCTTATTTCAGGTGCATTGTCAAGAGTTTAAAGCTCAAAGGGAAATGAACTTTTAAAACCTGGACCTTGACTGAAATGACCTCCTTTGAGACAAAGCAATTGTATATTTTTTATGCTAACGCATGCACCTGGTAATGTAATAGTTTGGGTATATAAATAAATACACTAAGTAATGTAAGATGGGTTGAGAAAAAAAGCCATCTTTTAAAATTATGGCGGTTCATTTTTCCATAAGGATGAAGGTGTCATGAAACAATCATATTTTTCATAATATTATTGTGGTTTCTGGAAAAATAGATTGATGACTGAGTGTATATGATCCTGTCTTTGTGATTAAACTGAATTGGAGTCAGATGGACTGCAAGATTGAAATTATCAAGAGAAGTTAGGTGTAAAAGGTATTTGAAATGCTAATGAATAAACATGGATGAGAGCTTAGCATGGAGGGTGTGAAGGAACTTTGCATTTTTATATAAGTGAAGGAGTTGTTTAGGTTTCAAAGGGATGATAGGACTTCTATAACTAACAAGATAAGCAAGGCCAAGCAGTTTGTTTACTCTTCCCAAAGGTACTGAGCATATTGGCAACATGAAAGATTATTATATTACGATTATTATATTATTATATTACAGGCAAAGTAAAATTCCAAAGACATATAGAACAATGGAATTTACAAATAAAAGAGAGAAAACATATATAAAGAAGCATGGAAATCTATGTTGGGGGGCCATGTAAGGTCTAAAATGACCAAATAAAACCTCCTTGGGAAGAAAGCCTCCAGTCACTTTTGCAGAAGTCTGCTGTGTCCAGTAACCAAAGTTGGCTTTTGGGATTCCACTGACGCGTGGGTGTTGTGGTAAATTTGCTGGCTTGCTATTTAAATTTAAAATCTATTTTGGACTGTCGGCTTGAAGGAAGTCTGGTTAATTAGGAATTTTGGGATTTGTTACAGGATTAAGTAACTAATCTTATGTACGTGCTTGAAATCTTTTGTTTTGTTAACAAGTGTTTTAATTTAATTTTTAAAATCTCTAAAGATGTTAACAGGCTCAGTACTTCTGAAATCAGTGCACAAATCTTCTCGTAATAAATACAAATTGCAAAACCATTGGGATAGCGCGACCAGGCTTCCCATTGTGGAATTGGTCCACCTGGCACACATCACCTACCACGTCATAACAAACACTCACACCACCATCTTCCCAAGTACTTTAGCAAATCCCATCACAGGGCGTGTGACTGTCCCTCACTAATTCTGGATTAGAATATTGTTATGCCATTCCCAACCTTTCCAGTCTGGGAGTGTGCATCAATCATTTTGTTTTAGTTTGAAGTTTCAGTGAAACAGAAGAGAAATTCTGGACCTGCTATTTGGATGGGAAACATTTACCTACCTTTGTCTAATATGCAGATGGCAAATGTAATAATATGACAGCAGAGTGAGAATCCATGAGAGATCATCAGCACAGCAGTCACCTGGAGCCAGTATTTTTTCACTGAAAGGAAGGAGATGATAAGAGAGACATGGAAACAAGATCCGTAAATCCCACTCCTTAAATTTCACATTGCAGAGTTGGAATCGTCCTTAACCCAGCAAGAAAATTATTTACTCAAAATGAGCTTCATTACCTTGATGCTTCTCCAGGGCAAAGAGTATGAAGGCTGTTGCAGAAATGGACATCACGATGCTAACCAGGCCAGCAACAGAGCTGACCAGAGCATCTTCATGAAGGAGCTGAATTCCTACAACTCAAAAATAGCCTTAATTTACCTCATGGGTGCCAAATATTTTGAAAATCTACATTGGAAAAAAGGCATTGTGTCAATATACTGTGGTTCAGGAAAGGGCCCAGCATAGGGGAGGTGATAGCGGAGAGGTATTGTTGTTGGACTCATCATCCAGAGATTCAGGGTAAGTGTGACAAACACTTAAAATGTGACAAGCCCAAAAAGAGTGATGAATCCTACAAATGTGACAAACCCCATAAGGATAATGAAGCTATTGCAAAGCTAAAGTAATTATCATAATATGATTCTAGTTCAGTTGTTGGGTAGTAGGTTGATGGGTGTGAGTGCAGATGGTTCTGGGTGAGTTCATTACATTTGGAGTGAGGCTGCAAGCTTCAAATCATCAAAAGAGTTGGGTACTTGAAATGTGAATGAGTAAACATGGATAGGACCTTAGCATGTATGGTATGAAGGGAATTTGCATTTTTAGGTCAGTGAAGGGGTTGTTTGGATTTCTAAGGGATGTTAGGGTGTTTACAACTCACCTAATAAGCAGTCTAAGCAGTGTGTGCCAGGATTTTGACCCGGCGACAGTGAAGGAACGGTGATATATTTCCAAGTCAGGATGGTGAGTGACTTGGAGGGGAACTTCCAGGTGGTGGTGTTCCCATCTATCTGCTGCCCTTGTCCTTCTAGATGGTAGTGGTCATGGGTTTGGAAGGTAATGTCAAAGGAGCCTTGGTGAATTCCTGCAGTGCATCTTGTAGATGGTACACACACTGCTGCTACTGTGCGTCGGTGGTGGAGGGAGTGAAGGTTTGTGGATGTGGAGCCAATCAAGTGGGCTGCTTTGTCCTGGACGGTGTCGAGCTTCTTGAGTGTTGTGGGAGCTGCACTCATCCAGGCTAATGGGGAGTATTCCATCATACTCCTGACTTGTGCCTTATAGATGGTGGACAGGTTTTGGGGAGTCAGGAGGTGAGTTACTCATTGTAGGATTCCCAGCCTCTGACCTGTGCTTGTAGCTACAGTATTTAGATGGCTGTTCCAGTTCAGTTTCTGGTTAATGGTAACCCCCCCAGGATGTTGATAGTAGGGGATTCAGTGATGGTAATGACATTGAACGTCAAGGGGTGATAGTTAGATTCCCTCTTGTTGAGGATGGACATTGCCTGACACTTGTGTGGTGTGAAAGTTGCTTGCCACTTGTCAGCCCAAGCCTGGATATTGTCCAGGTCTTGCTGCATTTGGACATGGACTGCTTCAGTATCTGAGGAGTCGCGAATGATGCTGAACATTGTGCAATCATCAGTGAACATCCCCACTTCTGACCTCATGATGGAAGGAAAGTCATTGATGAAGCAGCTGAAGATGGTTGGGCTGAGGACAGGACCCTGAGGAACTCCTGCAGTGGTGCCCTGGGTGACTGACCTCCAACAACCACAACCATCTCCCTTTGTGCTGGGTATGACTCCAACTAGTGGAGAGTTTTCCCCTGATTCCCATTGACTCCAGTTTTGCTTGGGCTCCTTAATGCCACACTCAGTCAAATGCTGCCTTGATGTCAAGGGCAGTCACTCTTACCTCACCTCGGGAGTTCAGCTCTTTTATCCATGTTTGAACCAAGTCTGTAATGAGGTCAGGATCTGAGTGGCACTGGCGGAACCCAGACTGGGCATCAATGAGCAGGTTATTGCTAAGCAAGTGCCACTAGTTAGCACTGTTGTTGACCCCTTCCATTAGTTTACTGATGATCAAGAGTAGACTGATGGGGCAGTAATTGGCCAGATTGGATTTGTTCTGCTTTTTGTTGTAGCTCTACTGAAACAGCTTGGCTAGGGGCACGGCAAGCTCTGGAGCGCAAGTCTTCAGTACTATTGCCGGAATATTGTCAGGGCCCATAGCCTTTGCAGTATCCAGTGCATTCAGCTATTTCTTGAAATCACGTGGAGTGAATCGAATAGTCTGAAGACTGGCATCTGTGATGTTGGGGACCATTGGAGGAGGCTGAGATGGATCATCCATTCGGCACTTCAGGCTGAAGATTGTAGCAAATGCTTCAGCCTTATCTTTTGCACTGATGTGCTGGGCTCCTTCATCATTGAAGCAGGAGATATTTGTGGAGCCTCCTCCTCCAGTGAGTTGTTTAATTGTCCACCATTCATGACTGGATGTGGCAGGACTGCAGAGCTTTGATCTTATCCATTGGTTGTGGGATCGCTTAGCCCTGCCTAACACTTGTTGCTTATGCTGTTTGGCACACAAGTAGTCCTGTGTTATAGCTTCACCAGGTTGGCACCTCATTTTTAGGTATGCCTGGTGCTGCTCCTGACATGTCCTCCTGCACTCTTCATTGAACCAGGGTTGACCCCCTGACTTGATGCTAATGGTAGTGTGGGGGATATGCTGGGCCATGAGGTTACAGATTGTGTTTGAGTACAATTCTGCTGCTGCTGATGGCCCACAGCACCTCATGGATGCCCAGTCTGGAGTTGCTAGATCTGTTTGAAATCTATCCCATTTAGCAGGGTGGTAGTGTCACACAACACGATGGAGGGTATCCTCAATGTGAAGGTGGAATTTTGTCTCCACAATGACTGTGTGGTGGTCACTCATACTGATACTGTCATGGACAGATGCATCTGCAGCAGACAGGTTAGTGAGGATTAGGCTAGGTATGTTTTTTCCTCTTGTTGGTTCCCTCACCACCTGCCGCAGACCCAGTCTAGCATCTATGTCATTTAGGACTCGGCCAGCTCAGTAGTGGTGCTACCGAGCCACTCTCAGTGATGGACATTGAAGTCCCCACCCAGAGTACATTCTGTGCCCTTGCCACCCTCAGTGCTTCCTCCAAGTGGTATTCAACATGGAGGAGCACTGATTCATCAGCTGAGGGAAAGCAGTACTTGATAATCAGCAGGAGGATTCCTTGCCCATGTTTGACCTGATGCCATGAGACTTTATGGGGTCCGGAACTGATGCTGAGGATTCCCAGGGCAACTCCCTCCCGACTGTATACACTGTGTCCCCACCTCTGCTCAGTCTGTCCTGCCAGTGGGACAGAACATACCCAGGGATGGTGATGGTGGTGCCTGGGACATTATCTGTAAGGTATGATTCCATGAGGACGACTATGTCAGGCTGTTGTTTGACTAGGCTGTGAGACAGCTCTCCCAGTTTTGGCACTAGCCCCCCAGATGTGAGTAAGGAAGACTTGCAGGATCGACAGGGCTGAGTTTGCTGTTCAAAAACAGAATTACCTGGAAAAACTCAGCAGGTCTGGCAGCATCGGCGGAGAAGAAAAGAGTTGACGTTTCGAGTCTTCATGACCCTTCGACAGAACTGTCGAAGGGTCATGAAGACTCGAAACGTCAACTCTTTTCTTCTCCGCCGATGCTGCCAGACCTGCTGAGTTTTTCCAGGGAATTCTGTTTTTGTTTTGGATTTCCAGCATCCGCAGTTTTCTTTGTTTTATCTCTGAGTTTGCTGTTGTCATTTTCGGTGCCTAGGTGGGTGGTCCGTCTGGTTTCATTCCGTTTCTTGAGACTTTATAGCAGTTTTATACAACTAAGTGGCTTGCTAGGTCATGTCAGACTGTGAATTTTTACTCAGCACAATTTAGAATATAATCCAATGACCCTCACAGTGTGAAATCTTACCCAGTACAATATGAATACAATTCACTCTGTATCGGACGGTGAAACATTACCCAGTACAGTCAGTATATAATCAATGTATCTGACACTGTATCAAACAGACTGTGAAGCATTACCTTGTACAGTTAGAATAGAAACCCATGTCCCTCACATTCTATCAGCAATACCCAGCACATTAGAATATAACTCCACGCCCTTGCACTGTCAGGCTGTGAAACTTTACCTAGTACAACATGAATACAATTCAATATCATTGACCCCATTTCAGATGGTAAAATATTATCCAGTACAGTCACAATAGAATCCCAAATCCCTCACACTGTATCAGAATGTAAAACTTTAACCAGTACAATCAGAATATAATCCCACGTTATCCACACTGTATCAGACTGTGAATGGTCAGGGTATAATCAATGTACCTGACACTGTATCAAACAAACGGTGAAACTTTACACAGCACAATTAGGAGATATTCCCATGTAATTCACTTTTTTTATTTTGTTCATGGGATACGGGTGTCACTGGCTAGGCCAGCATTTATTGGCCATCTCATTTACCCTTGTTCAGAGTGTATTTGGGTCAACCACATTGCTGTGTGTTAGTCACATGTAGGCCAGACCTGATAAGAACAGCAGATTTTCTTTTCTAAAGGACATTAGTTTTTACAACTATCAACCATGAAACCACTGCCATCATTGGTCTTTTAATTCCAGATTTTTATTGGATTCAAATTGTACCATATGCCATGTTGGGATTTGAAACTAGGTCTCCAGAGCATTATTCTCGGTCTCTGGAATAGCAGTCCAGTGACAATACCACTACACCATCACCTCCCTATGTCAGACAGTAAACCTTGAGAATATAATCCTTCTGTCCAGTACAATCAGATTATAATCCCATGCCCCTCACACTGTATTAGACCGTGAACCTTTATCTAGTCACCACATTATAGTGATTGCACTGGAGGGGCTGCAGAGGAGATTCACCAGGATGTTGCCTGGGATGAAACATTTAAGTTATGAAGAGAGGTTGGATAGACTTGGGTTGTTTTCATTGGAGCAGAGAAGACTGAGAGGCGACCTGATCGAGGTGTACAAGATTATGAGGGGCATGGACAGGGTGGATAGGGAGCAGCTGTTCCCCTTAGTTGAAGGGTCAGTCACGAAGGGACACAAGTTCAATGTGAGGGGCAGGAGGTTTAGGGGGATGTGAGGAAAAACATTTTTACCCAGAAAGTGCTGACGGTCTGGAATGCACTGCCTGGGAGGGTGGTGGAGGTGGGTTGCCTCACATCCTTTAAAAAGTACCTGGATGAGCACTTGAGAAGTCATAACGTTCAAGGCTATGGGCCAAGTGCAGGTCAATGGTCTCGTGTCGGTGCAGACTTGATGGGCCGAAGGGCCTCTTCTGCACTGTGTGATTCTGTGATAGTACAATCAGATTATAATCCAATGCCCCTCACAATGTGTCAGGCTGTGAACATTTACCTAGTACAATCAGATATTAATCTAATGCCCCTCACACTGTATCATACTGTGAACCTTTACCTAGTACAATCATATTATAATCCCATGTACCTCACACTGTATCAGGCGGTGAAACTTCACCTAGTACAATAATATTATAATCCCATGTACCTCACACTATCAGACCGTGCAGCATGACCTAGTACAATCAGGATATAATCCCATGTACCTCACACTGTATCAGACGGTGAAACTTCACCTAGTACAATCATGTTATAATCCCATGTACCACACACTGTATCAGACCGTGCAACATTACCTAGTACAATCAGGATATAATCCCATGTCCTCATACAGTATCAGACTGTGAACCATTACCTAAAAAAATCAGATTATACTCCCATGTCCTCACACTCTATCACCCTGTGAACCATTACCTAGTACAATAAGATTTTAATCCCATGTGCTCACACTGCAACAGACTGTGAAGTATTAGCTATTACAATCAGATTATAATCCCATGGCCTCATACTGTATCAAACTGTGAAACAGCATAGAATATCAAATACCTCATACTGTATCAGACTGGGAAACAGATTAGAATCCCAGGTCCCTAACACTGTATCAAACAGGGAAACAGAATACAATCCCATCACACTCACACTGCGCATCAAGCAGGGGAAACAGAATTGAATCCCATGTCCCTCACACTGTGTATCAAACTGTGAAACAGAGTAGAATTGCATCTTCCTCACACTGTATCAAACTGTGAAACAGAATAGAATCCCATGACAGTCGCACTGTATCAAACTGTGAAACAGAATAGAATCCCATCTCCCTCACACTGTATCAAACTGTGAAACAGAATAGAATCCCATGTACCTCACACTGTATCAAACTGTGAAACAGAATAGAATCCCATGTACCTCACACTGTATCAAACTGTGAAACAGAATAGAATCCCATGTACCTCACACTGTATCAAACTGTGAAACAGAATAGAATCCCATGTACCTCACACTGTATCAAACTGTGAAACAGAATAGAATCCCATCTCCCTCACACTGTATCAAACTGTGAAACAGAATAGAATCCCATGTACCTCACACTGTATCAAACTGTGAAACAGAATAGAATCCCATGTACCTCACACTGTATCAAACTGTGAAACAGAATAGAATCCCATGTACCTCACACTGTATCAAACTGTGAAACAGAATAGAATCCCATCTCCCTCACACTGTATCAAACTGTGAAACAGAATAGAATCCCATGTACCTCACACTGTATCAAACTGTGAAACAGAATAGAATCCCATGTACCTCACACTGTATCAAACTGTGAAACAGAATAGAATCCCAAGTACCTCACACTGTATCAAGCTGTGAAACAGAATAGAATCCCATGTACCTCACACTGTATCAAACTGTGAAACAGAATAGAATCCCATCTCCCTCACACTGTATCAAACTGTGAAACAGAATAGAATCCCATGTCAGTCACACTGTATCAAACTGTGAAACACAATAGAATCCCATCTCCCTCACACTGTATCAAACTGTGAAACAGAATAGAATCCCATGTACCTCACACTGTATCAAACTGCGAAACATGATAGAATCCCATGGGCCACATAATATTAAATCAAACTATGAAACAGAATAGAATCCCATCTCCCTCAAATTGTGAAACAGAATAGAATCCCATGTCCGTCACACTGTGCATCAAAATGTGAAACAGAATAGAATCCCATGTCCCTCACACTGTGTATTAAACTGTGAAACAGAATAGAATCCCATTTCCATTACACTGTGTATCAAACTGTGAAACAGAATAGAATCCCATGTACCTCACACTGTATCAAACTGTGAAACAGAATAGAATCCCATGCACCTCACACTGTATCAAACTGTGAAACAGAATAGAATCCCATGTCACAAACACTGTATCAAACTGAGAAACAGAATAGAATCCCATGTCAGTTGCACTGTATCAAACTGTGAAACAGAATAGAATCCCATGTCACAAACACTGTATCAAACTGAGAAACAGAATAGAATCCCATGTCAGTTGCACTGTATCAAACTGTGAAACAGAATCGCTCACAACGAGTTTCAAACTGTGAAAAAAAACAGAATCCCTTCTCCCTCACACTGTATCAAACTGTGACACAGAATAGAATCCCATCTCCCTCACGCTGTATCAAACTGTGAAACATAATAGAATCCCATGTACCTCACACTGTATCAAACTGTGAAACAGAATAGAAACCCATGTCAGTCGCACTGTATCAAACTGTGAAACAGTATAGAATCCCATCTCCCTCACACTGTGTATTAATCTGTGAACCAGAATAGAATCCCAGCTCCCAGACACTGTATCAAACTGCGAAACATGATAGAATCCCATGGGCCACATAATATTAAATCCAACTATGAAACAGAATAGAATCCCATCTCCCTCAAACTGTGAAACAGAATAGAATCCCATCTCCCTCACACTGTGCATCAAAATGTGAAACAGAATAGAATCCCATGTCCCTCACACTGTGTATTAAACTGTGAAACAGAATAGAATCCCATCTCCCTCACACTGTATCAAACTGTAAAACAGATTTGGATCCTATCTCCTTCACACGTAATCAAACTGTGAAACCAAACAGAATCCCATGTCCCTCAAACTGCATCAAACTGTGAAAGAGAATTGAATCCCATCGTCCTCACACTGTATCAAACTGAACAATAGAATCCCATGTCAGTCACACTGTATCAAATTGTGAAACAGAACAGAATCCCATGTCCCTCACACTGTTTATCAAAGTGTGAAACAGAATAGAATCCCATGTCCCTAACACGGTATCAAACTGTGAAACAGAATAGAATCCCATCTCCCTCACAGTGTATCAAACAGTGAAACAGAATAGAATCCCATGGGCCTCACATTATGTTTCAAACTGTGAAACAAAATAATATATCATGTCCCTCACGCTGTATCAAACTGTGAAACAGAATAGAATCCCATGTCAGTCACACTGTATCAAACTGTGAAACACAATAGAATCCCATCTCCCTCACACTGTATCAAACTGTGAAACAGAATAGAATCCCATGTACCTCACACTGTATCAAACGGCGAAACATGATAGAATCCCATGGGCCACATAATATTAAATCAAACTATGAAACAGAATAGAATCCCATCTCCCTCAAATTGTGAAACAGAATAGAATCCCATGTCCGTCACACTGTGCATCAAAATGTGAAACAGAATAGAATCCCATGTCCCTCACACTGTGTATTAAACTGTGAAACAGAATAGAATCCCATCTCCATTACACTGTGTATCAAACTGTGAAACAGAATAGAATCCCATGTACCTCACACTGTATCAAACTGTGAAACAGAATAGAATCCCATGCACCTCACACTGTATCAAACTGTGAAACAGAATAGAATCCCATGTCACAAACACTGTATCAAACTGAGAAACAGAATAGAATCCCATGTCAGTTGCACTGTATCAAACTGTGAAACAGAATAGAAACCCATGTCGCTCACAACGAGTTTCAAACTGTGAAAAAAAACAGAATCCCTTCTCCCTCACACTGTATCAAACTGTGACACAGAATAGAATCCCATCTCCCTCACGCTGTATCAAACTGTGAAACAGAATAGAATCCCATGTACCTCACACTGTATCAAACTGTGAAACAGAATAGAAACCCATGTCAGTCGCACTGTATCAAACTGTGAAACAGTATAGAATCCCATCTCCCTCACACTGTGTATTAATCTGTGAACCAGAATAGAATCCCAGCTCCCAGACACTGTATCAAACTGCGAAACATGATAGAATCCCATGGGCCACATAATATTAAATCCAACTATGAAACAGAATAGAATCCCATCTCCCTCAAACTGTGAAACAGAATAGAATCCCATCTCCCTCACACTGTGCATCAAAATGTGAAACAGAATAGAATCCCATGTCCCTCACACTGTGTATTAAACTGTGAAACAGAATAGAATCCCATCTCCATTACACTGTGTATCAAACTGTGAAACAGAATAGAATCCCATGTACCTCACACTGTATCAAACTGTGAAACAGAATAGAATCCCATGCACCTCACACTGTATCAAACTGTGAAACAGAATAGAATCCCATGTCACAAACAGTGTATCAAACTGAGAAACAGAATAGAATCCCATGTCAGTTGCACTGTATCAAACTGTGAAACAGAATAGAAACCCATGTCGCTCACAACGAGTTTCAAACTGTGAAAAAAAACAGAATCCCTTCTCCCTCACACTGTATCAAACTGTGACACAGAATAGAATCCCATCTCCCTCACGCTGTATCAAACTGTGAAACATAATAGAATCCCATGTACCTCACACTGTATCAAACTGTGAAACAGAATAGAAACCCATGTCAGTCGCACTGTATCAAACTGTGAAACAGTATAGAATCCCATCTCCCTCACACTGTGTATTAATCTGTGAAACAGAATAGAATCCCAGCTCCCAGACACTGTATCAAACTGCGAAACATGATAGAATCCCATGGGCCACATAATATTAAATCCAACTATGAAACAGAATAGAATCCCATCTCCCTCAAACTGTGAAACAGAATAGAATCCCATCTCCCTCACACTGTGCATCAAAATGTGAAACAGAATAGAATCCCATGTCCCTCACACTGTGTATTAAACTGTGAAACAGAATAGAATCCCATCTCCCTCACACTGTATCAAACTGTAAAACAGATTTGGATCCTATCTCCTTCACACGTAATCAAACTGTGAAACCAAACAGAATCCCATGTCCCTCAAACTGTATCAAACTGTGAAAGAGAATTGAATCCCATCGTCCTCACACTGTATCAAACTGAACAATAGAATCCCATGTCAGTCACACTGTATCAAATTGTGAAACAAAACAGAATCCCATGTCCCTCACACTGTTTATCAAAGTGTGAAACAGAATAGAATCCCATGTCCCTAACACGGTATCAAACTGTGAAACAGAATAGAATCCCATGTCCCTCACAGTGTATCAAACAGTGAAACAGAATAGAATCCCATGGGCCTCACATTATGTTTCAAACTGTGAAACAAAATAATATATCATGTCCCTCACGCTGTATCAAACTGTGAAACAGAATAGAATCCCATCTCCCTCACACTGTTTATCAAAGTGTGAAACAGAATAGAATCCCATGTCCCTAACACGGTATAAAACTGTGAAACAGAATAGAATCCCATGTCCCTCACAGTGTATCAAACTGTGAAACAGAAAAGAATCCCATGGGCCTCACATTATGTTTCAAACTGTGAAACAAAATAATATATCATGTCCCTCACACTGTATCAAACTGTGAAACAGAATAGAATCCCATCTCCCTCACACTGTATCAAACAGTGAAACAGAATAGAATCCCATCTACCTCAGACTGTGCATCAAACTGTGGAACAGAATAGAATCCCTTCTCCCTCACACTGTGCATCAAAGTGTGAAACAGAATAGAATCCCATGTCCCTCACATGGTATCAAACTGTTAGACGGAATAGAATCCAATGTCCTCACAGTGTATCAAACTGTGAAAAAGAATAGAATCCCATGTCCCTGACACTCTGTATCAAACTGTGAAACAGAATAGAATCCAATCTCCCTCACACTGTATCAAACTGTGAAACAGAATAGAAACCCTTGTCCCCCACATTGTGTTTCAAACTGTGAAACAGAACAGAATCGAATCTCCCTCACACTGTGTATCAAAATGTGAAACAGAATAGAATCCCATGTCCATCACACTCTATCAAACTGTGAAACAGAATAGTATCCAATCTCCCTCAAACTGTATCAAACTGTGAAACAGAATAGAATCCCATCTCCCTCACACTGTATCAAACTGTGAAACAGAATAGAATCCCATCTCCCTCACACTGTATCAAACTGTGAAACAAAATAGTATCCAATCTCCCTCACACTGTATCAAACTGTGAAACAGAATAGAATTCCATCTCCCTCACAGTATATCAAACTGTGAAACAGAATAGAATCCCATCGCCCTCACACTGTGTATCAAACTGAAACAGAATAGAATCCCATGTCAGTCACACTGCATCAAACTGTGAAACAGAATAGAATTGCATCTCCCTCACACTGTGTATCAATCTGTGAAACGGAATAGAATCCCATGTCCCTCAAACTGTGTATCAAACTGTGAAACAGAATAGAATCCCATGTCCCTCACAGTGTATCAAACTGTGAAACAGAATAGAATCCCATGTCCCTCACACTGGGCATCAAACTGTGAAACAGAACAGAATCCCATGTCCAACCAACTGTATCAAAATGTGAAACAGAATATAATCCCATGTCCCTCACAATGAGTTTCAAACTGTGAAACAAAATAGAATCGCTTCTCCCTCACACTGTATCAAACTGTGACACAGAATAGAATCCCATGTCCCTCATATTGTATCAAACTGTGAAACAGAATAGAATCCCATGTCCCTAACACGGTATCAAACTGTGAAACAGAATAGAATCCCATGTCCCTCACAGTGTATCAAACAGTGAAACAGAATAGAATCCCATGGGCCTCACATTATGTTTCAAACTGTGAAACAAAATAATATATCATGTCCCTCACGCTGTATCAAACTGTGAAACAGAATAGAATCCCATGTACCTCACACTGTATCAAACTGTGAAACAGAATAGAATCCCATGTACCTCACACTGTATCAAACTGTGAAACAGAATAGAATCCCATCTCCCTCACACTGTATCAAACTGTGAAACAGAATAGAATCGCATGTCAGTCGCACTGTATCAAACTGTGAAACAGAATAGAATCCCATCTCCCTCACACTGTATCAAACTGTGAAACAGAATAGAATCCCATCTCCCTCACACTGTATCAAACTGTGAAACAGAATAGAATCCCATGTACCTCACACTGTATCAAACTGTGAAACAGAATAGAATCCCATCTCCCTCACACTGTATCAAACTGTGAAACAGAATAGAATCCCATGTCAGTCACACTGTATCAAACTGTGAAACACAATAGAATCCCATCTCCCTCACACTGTATCAAACTGTGAAACAGAATAGAATCCCATGTACATCACACTGTATCAAACTGCGAAACATGATAGAATCCCATGGGCCACATAATATTAAATCAAACTATGAAACAGAATAGAATCCCATCTCCCTCAAATTGTGAAACAGAATAGAATCCCATGTCCGTCACACTGTGCATCAAAATGTGAAACAGAATAGAATCCCACGTCCCTCACACTGTGTATTAAACTGTGAAACAGAATAGAATCCCATCTCCATTACACTGTGTATCAAACTGTGAAACAGAATAGAATCCCATGTACCTCACACTGTATCAAACTGTGAAACAGAATAGAATCCCATGCACCTCACACTGTATCAAACTGTGAAACAGAATAGAATCCCATGTCACAAACACTGTATCAAACTGAGAAACAGAATAGAATCCCATGTCAGTTGCACTGTATCAAACTGTGAAACAGAATAGAAACCCATGTCGCTCACAACGAGTTTCAAACTGTGAAAAAAAACAGAATCCCTTCTCCCTCACACTGTATCAAACTGTGACACAGAATAGAATCCCATCTCCCTCACGCTGTATCAAACTGTGAAACATAATAGAATCCCATGTACCTCACACTGTATCAAACTGTGAAACAGAATAGAAACCCATGTCAGTCGCACTGTATCAAACTGTGAAACAGTATAGAATCCCATCTCCCTCACACTGTGTATTAATCTGTGAAACAGAATAGAATCCCAGCTCCCAGACACTGTATCAAACTGCGAAACATGATAGAATCCCATGGGCCACATAATATTAAATCCAACTATGAAACAGAATAGAATCCCATCTCCCTCAAACTGTGAAACAGAATAGAATCCCATCTCCCTCACACTGTGCATCAAAATGTGAAACAGAATAGAATCCCATGTCCCTCACACTGTGTATTAAACTGTGAAACAGAATAGAATCCCATCTCCATTACACTGTGTATCAAACTGTGAAACAGAATAGAATCCCATGTACCTCACACTGTATCAAACTGTGAAACAGAATAGAATCCCATGCACCTCACACTGTATCAAACTGTGAAACAGAATAGAATCCCATGTCACAAACACTGTATCAAACTGAGAAACAGAATAGAATCCCATGTCAGTTGCACTGTATCAAACTGTGAAACAGAATAGAAACCCATGTCGCTCACAACGAGTTTCAAACTGTGAAAAAAAACAGAATCCCTTCTCCCTCACACTGTATCAAACTGTGACACAGAATAGAATCCCATCTCCCTCACGCTGTATCAAACTGTGAAACATAATAGAATCCCATGTACCTCACACTGTATCAAACTGTGAAACAGAATAGAAACCCATGTCAGTCGCACTGTATCAAACTGTGAAACAGTATAGAATCCCATCTCCCTCACACTGTGTATTAATCTGTGAACCAGAATAGAATCCCAGCTCCCAGACACTGTATCAAACTGCGAAACATGATAGAATCCCATGGGCCACATAATATTAAATCCAACTATGAAACAGAATAGAATCCCATCTCCCTCAAACTGTGAAACAGAATAGAATCCCATCTCCCTCACACTGTGCATCAAAATGTGAAACAGAATAGAATCCCATGTCCCTCACACTGTGTATTAAACTGTGAAACAGAATAGAATCCCATCTCCCTCACACTGTATCAAACTGTAAAACAGATTTGGATCCTATCTCCTTCACACGTAATCAAACTGTGAAACCAAACAGAATCCCATGTCCCTCAAACTGTATCAAACTGTGAAAGAGAATTGAATCCCATCGTCCTCACACTGTATCAAACTGAACAATAGAATCCCATGTCAGTCACACTGTATCAAATTGTGAAACAGAACAGAATCCCATGTCCCTCACACTGTTTATCAAAGTGTGAAACAGAATAGAATCCCATGTCCCTAACACGGTATCAAACTGTGAAACAGAATAGAATCCCATGTCCCTAACACGGTATCAAACTGTGAAACAGAATAGAATCCCATGTCCCTCACAGTGTATCAAACAGTGAAACAGAATAGAATCCCATGGGCCTCACATTATGTTTCAAACTGTGAAACAAAATAATATATCATGTCCCTCACGCTGTATCAAACTGTGAAACAGAATAGAATCCCATGTACCTCACACTGTATCAAACTGTGAAACAGAATAGAATCCCATGTACCTCACACTGTATCAAACTGTGAAACAGAATAGAATCCCATCTCCCTCACACTGTATCAAACTGTGAAACAGAATAGAATCGCATGTCAGTCGCACTGTATCAAACTGTGAAACAGAATAGAATCCCATCTCCCTCACACTGTATCAAACTGTGAAACAGAATAGAATCCCATCTCCCTCACACTGTATCAAACTGTGAAACAGAATAGAATCCCATGTACCTCACACTGTATCAAACTGTGAAACATAATAGAATCCCATCTCCCTCACACTGTATCAAACTGTGAAACAGAATAGAATCCCATGTCAGTCACACTGTATCAAACTGTGAAACACAATAGAATCCCATCTCCCTCACACTGTATCAAACTGTGAAACAGAATAGAATCCCATGTACATCACACTGTATCAAACTGCGAAACATGATAGAATCCCATGGGCCACATAATATTAAATCAAACTATGAAACAGAATAGAATCCCATCTCCCTCAAATTGTGAAACAGAATAGAATCCCATGTCCGTCACACTGTGCATCAAAATGTGAAACAGAATAGAATCCCATGTCCCTCACACTGTGTATTAAACTGTGAAACAGAATAGAATCCCATCTCCATTACACTGTGTATCAAACTGTGAAACAGAATAGAATCCCATGTACCTCACACTGTATCAAACTGTGAAACAGAATAGAATCCCATGCACCTCACACTGTATCAAACTGTGAAACAGAATAGAATCCCATGTCACAAACACTGTATCAAACTGAGAAACAGAATAGAATCCCATGTCAGTTGCACTGTATCAAACTGTGAAACAGAATAGAAACCCATGTCGCTCACAACGAGTTTCAAACTGTGAAAAAAAACAGAATCCCTTCTCCCTCACACTGTATCAAACTGTGACACAGAATAGAATCCCATCTCCCTCACGCTGTATCAAACTGTGAAACATAATAGAATCCCATGTACCTCACACTGTATCAAACTGTGAAACAGAATAGAAACCCATGTCAGTCGCACTGTATCAAACTGTGAAACAGTATAGAATCCCATCTCCCTCACACTGTGTATTAATCTGTGAACCAGAATAGAATCCCAGCTCCCAGACACTGTATCAAACTGCGAAACATGATAGAATCCCATGGGCCACATAATATTAAATCCAACTATGAAACAGAATAGAATCCCATCTCCCTCAAACTGTGAAACAGAATAGAATCCCATCTCCCTCACACTGTGCATCAAAATGTGAAACAGAATAGAATCCCATGTCCCTCACACTGTGTATTAAACTGTGAAACAGAATAGAATCCCATCTCCATTACACTGTGTATCAAACTGTGAAACAGAATAGAATCCCATGTACCTCACACTGTATCAAACTGTGAAACAGAATAGAATCCAATGCACCTCACACTGTATCAAACTGTGAAACAGAATAGAATCCCATGTCACAAACACTGTATCAAACTGAGAAACAGAATAGAATCCCATGTCAGTTGCACTGTATCAAACTGTGAAACAGAATAGAAACCCATGTCGCTCACAACGAGTTTCAAACTGTGAAAAAAAACAGAATCCCTTCTCCCTCACACTGTATCAAACTGTGACACAGAATAGAATCCCATCTCCCTCACGCTGTATCAAACTGTGAAACATAATAGAATCCCATGTACCTCACACTGTATCAAACTGTGAAACAGAATAGAAACCCATGTCAGTCGCACTGTATCAAACTGTGAAACAGTATAGAATCCCATCTCCCTCACACTGTGTATTAATCTGTGAAACAGAATAGGATCCCAGCTCCCAGACACTGTATCAAACTGCGAAACATGATAGAATCCCATGGGCCACATAATATTAAATCCAACTATGAAACAGAATAGAATCCCATCTCCCTCAAACTGTGAAACAGAATAGAATCCCATCTCCCTCACACTGTGCATCAAAATGTGAAACAGAATAGAATCCCATGTCCCTCACACTGTGTATTAAACTGTGAAACAGAATAGAATCCCATCTCCCTCACACTGTATCAAACTGTAAAACAGATTTGGATCCTATCTCCTTCACACGTAATCAAACTGTGAAACCAAACAGAATCCCATGTCCCTCAAACTGTATCAAACTGTGAAAGAGAATTGAATCCCATCGTCCTCACACTGTATCAAACTGAACAATAGAATCCCATGTCAGTCACACTGTATCAAATTGTGAAACAGAACAGAATCCCATGTCCCTCACACTGTTTATCAAAGTGTGAAACAGAATAGAATCCCATGTCCCTAACACGGTATCAAACTGTGAAACAGAATAGAATCCCATGTCCCTCACAGTGTATCAAACAGTGAAACAGAATAGAATCCCATGGGCCTCACATTATGTTTCAAACTGTGAAACAAAATAATATATCATGTCCCTCACGCTGTATCAAACTGTGAAACAGAATAGAATCCCATCTCCCTCACACTGTTTATCAAAGTGTGAAACAGAATAGAATCCCATGTCCCTAACACGGTATAAAGCTGTGAAACAGAATAGAATCCCATGTCCCTCACAGTGTATCAAACTGTGAAACAGAAAAGAATCCCATGGGCCTCACATTATGTTTCAAACTGTGAAACAAAATAATATATCATGTCCCTCACACTGTATCAAACTGTGAAACAGAATAGAATCCCATCTCCCTCACACTGTATCAAACAGTGAAACAGAATAGAATCCCATCTACCTCAGACTGTGCATCAAACTGTGGAACAGAATAGAATCCCTTCTCCCTCACACTGTGCATCAAAGTGTGAAACAGAATAGAATCCCATGTCCCTCACATGGTATCAAACTGTTAGACGGAATAGAATCCAATGTCCTCACAGTGTATCAAACTGTGAAAAAGAATAGAATCCCATGTCCCTGACACTCTGTATCAAACTGTGAAACAGAATAGAATCCAATCTCCCTCACACTGTATCAAACTGTGAAACAGAATAGAAACTCTTGTCCCCCACATTGTGTTTCAAACTGTGAAACAGAACAGAATCGAATCTCCCTCACACTGTGTATCAAAATGTGAAACAGAATAGAATCCCATGTCCATCACACTCTATCAAACTGTGAAACAGAATAGTATCCAATCTCCCTCAAACTGTATCAAACTGTGAAACAGAATAGAATCCCATCTCCCTCACACTGTATCAAACTGTGAAACAGAATAGAATCCCATCTCCCTCACACTGTATCAAACTGTGAAACAAAATAGTATCCAATCTCCCTCACACTGTATCAAACTGTGAAACAGAATAGAATTCCATCTCCCTCACAGTGTATCAAACTGTGAAACAGAATAGAATCCCATCGCCCTCACACTGTGTATCAAACTGAAACAGAATAGAATCCCATGTCAGTCACACTGCATCAAACTGTGAAACAGAATAGAATTGCATCTCCCTCACACTGTGTATCAATCTGTGAAACGGAATAGAATCCCATGTCCCTCAAACTGTGTATCAAACTGTGAAACAGAATAGAATCCCATGTCCCTCACAGTGTATCAAACTGTGAAACAGAATAGAATCCCATGTCCCTCACACTGGGCATCAAACTGTGAAACAGAACAGAATCCCATGTCCAACCAACTGTATCAAAATGTGAAACAGAATAGAATCCCATGTCCCTCACAATGAGTTTCAAACTGTGAAACAAAATAGAATCCCTTCTCCCTCACACTGTATCAAACTGTGACACAGAATAGAATCCCATGTCCCTCATATTGTATCAAACTGTGAAACAGAATAGAATCCCATGTCCCTAACACGGTATCAAACTGTGAAACAGAATAGAATCCCATGTCCCTCACACTGGGCATCAAACTGTGAAACAGAACAGAATCCCATGTCCAACCAACTGTATCAAAATGTGAAACAGAATAGAATCCCATGTCCCTCACAATGAGTTTCAAACTGTGAAACAAAATAGAATCCCTTCTCCCTCACACTGTATCAAACTGTGACACAGAATAGAATCCCATGTCCCTCATATTGTATCAAACTGTGAAACAGAATAGAATCCCATGTCCCTCACAATGAGTTTCAAACTGTGACACAGAATAGAATCCCATCTCCTTCACACTGTATCAAACTGTGAAACAGAATAGAATCCATCTAACTCACACTGTGCATCAATCTGTGAAACAGAATAGAATCCCATCTCCCTCACACTGTGTATCAAAATGTGAAACAGAACAGAATCCCTGTCCCTCACAACGTATCAAACTGTGAAACAAGATAGAATCCCATATCACTCACAGTGTATCAAACTGTGAAACAGAATAGAATCCCATCTCCCTCACACTGTGCATCAAACTGTGAAACAGAATAGAATCCCATGTCCCACACACTGTATAAAACTGTGAAACAGGATGGAATCCCATGTCAGTCGCACTGTATCAAACTGTGAAACAGAAAGAATCCCATCTCCCTCACACTGTATAAAATAGTGAAACATGATAGAATCCCATGGGCCTCATAATATTGAATCAAACTATGAAACAGAATAGAATCCCATCTCCCTCAAACTGTATCAAACGGTGAAAGAGAATAGAATCCCATGTCCGTCACAATGAGTTTCAAACTGCGAAACAGAAAGAATCCCATCTCCCTCACACTGTATAAAACTGTGAAACATGATAGAATCCCATGGGCCTCATAATATTGAATCAAACTATGAAAAATAATAGAATCCCATCTCCCTTAAACTGTATCAAACGGTGAAAGAGAATAGAATCCCATGTCCGTCACTATGTATCAAACTGAGAAAAAGAATAGATTCCAATCTTCGTCACACTGTGTATCAATCTGTGAAACAGAATAGAATCCCATCTCCTTCACACTGCGTATCAAACTGTGAAACTGAATAAAAATCCATGTCATTCAAACTGTGTATCAAACTGTGAAACGAAATAGAATCCCATCTCCCTCACACTGTGTATCAAACTGTGAAACAGAATGGAAACCCATGTCCCTCAAACTGTGTATCAAACTGTGAAACAGAATAGAATCCCATGTCCCACACACTGTATAAAACTGTGAAACAGGATGGAATCCCATGTCAGTCGCACTGTATCAAACTGTGAAACAGAAAGAATCCCATCTCCCTCACACTGTATAAAACTGTGAAACATGATAGAATCCCATGGGCCTCATAATATTGAATCAAACTATGAAACAGAATAGAATCCCATCTCCCTCAAACTGTATCAAACGGTGAAAGAGAATAGAATCCCATGTCCGTCACTATGTATCAAACTGAGAAAAAGAATAGATTCCAATCTTCCTCACACTGTGTATCAATCTGTGAAACAGAATAGAATCCCATCTCCTTCACACTGCGTATCAAACTGTGAAACTGAATAAAAATCCATGTCATTCAAACTGTGTATCAAACTGTGAAACGAAATAGAATCCCATCTCCCTCACACTGTGTATCAAACTGTGAAACAGAATGGAAACCCATGTCCCTCAAACTGTGTATCAAACTGTGAAACAGAATAGAATCCCAACTCCCTCACACTGGGTCAAACTGAAACAGAATATAATACCATCTACCTCACACTGTACCAAACTGTGAAACCAAATAGAATCCCATGTCCCTCAAACTGTATCAAACTGTGAAAGTGAATTGAATCCCATCGCCCTCACACTGTATCAAACTGTGGAACAATAGAATCCCATTTCAGTCACACTGTATCAAATTGTGAAACAGAACAGAATCCCATGTCCCTCACACTGTATCAAACTGTGAAACAGAATAGAATCCCATGTCCCTCACAATGAGTTTCAAACTGTGACACAGAATAGAATCCAATCTCCTTCACACTGTATCAAACTGTGAAACAGAATAGAATCCATCTAACTCACACTGTGCATCAATCTGTGAAACAGAATAGAATCCCATCTCCCTCACACTGTGTATCAAAATGTGAAACAGAACAGAATCCCTGTCCCTCACAACGTATCAAACTGTGAAACAAGATAGAATCCCATGTCCCTCACACTGTTTATCAAACTGTGAAACAGAATAGAATCCCGTCTCCCTCACACTGTGTATCAAAATGTGAAACAGAACAGAATCCCTGTCCCTCACAACGTATCAAACTGTGAAACAAGATAGAATCCCATATCACTCACACTGTGTCAAACTGTGAAACAGAATAGAATCCCATGTCCCACACACTGTATAAAACTGTGAAACAGGATGGAATCCCATGTCAGTCGCACTGTATCAAACTGTGAAACAGAATAGAATCCCTTCTCCCTCACACTGTGCATCAAAGTGTGAAACAGAATAGAATCCCATGTCCCCCACATGGTATCAAACTGTTAGACGGAATAGAATCCAATGTCCTCACAGTGTATCAAACTGTGAAAAAGAATAGAATCCCATGTCCCTGACACTCTGTATCAAACTGTGAAACAGAATAGAATCCAATCTCCCTCACACTGTATCAAACTGTGAAACAGAATAGAAACCCTTGACCCCCACATTGTGTTTCAAACTGTGAAACAGAACAGAATCGCATCTCCCTCACACTGTGCATCAAACTGTGAAAAGAATAGAATCCAATGTCCCTCACACTGTGTATCAAACTGTGAAACAGAATAGAATCCCATTTCCCAACTGTATCAAAATGTGAAACAGAAAAGAATCCCATGTCCCTCATACTGTAACAAACTGTGAAACAGAATAGAATCCCATCTCCCTCACACTGTATCAAACTATGAAAGATAATAGAATCCCATCTCCCTCACACTGTATCAAACTGTGAAAGATAATAGAATCCCATCGCCCTCACACTGTGCAACAAACTGTGAAACAGAATAGAATCCCATGTCCCTCACACTGGGCATCAAACTGTGAAACAGAATAGAATCCCATATCCTTCACACTGTGTATCAAACTGTGAAACAGAAAAGAATCCCAACTCCCTCACACTGTGTATCAAAATGTGAAACAGAACAGAATCCCATATCCAACCAACTGTATCAAAATGTGAAACAGAATAGAATCCCATGTCCCTCAAAATGAGTTTCAAACTGTGAAACAAAATAGAATCCCTTCTCCCTCACACTGTATCAAACTGTGACACAGAATAGAATCCCATCGCCCTCACACTGTATCAAACTGTGAAACAGAATAGAATCCCATGTCCCTCATATTGTATCAAACTGTGAAACAGAATAGAATCCCATGTCCCTCATATTGTATCAAACTGTGAAACAGAATAGAATCCCATGTCCCTCACACTGTATCAAACTGTGAAACAGAACAGAATCCATCTAACTCACACTGTGCATCAATCTGTGAAACAGAATAGAATCCCATGTCCCTCACACTGTTTATCAAACTGTGAAACAGAATAGAATCCCATCTCCCTCACACTGTGTATCAAAATGTGAAACAGAACAGAATCCCTGTCCCTCACAACGTATCAAACTGTGAAACAAGATAGAATCCCATATCACTCACAGTGTATCAAACTGTGAAACAGAATAGAATCGCATCTCCCTCACACTGTATAAAGCTGTGAAACAGGATGGAATCCCATGTCAGTCACACTGTATCAAACTGCGAAACAGAATAGAATCCCATCTCCCTCACACCGTATCAAACTGTGAAACATCATAGAATCCCATGGGCCTCATAATATTGAATCAAACTATGAAACAGAATAGAATCCCATCTCCCTCAAACTGTGAAACAGAATAGAATCCCATCTCCCTCACACTGTATCAAACCATGAAACAGAATCGTTTCCCATGCCCCTCAAACTGTATCAAACGGTGAAAGAGAATAGAATCCCATGTCCGTCACACTGTATCAAACTGAGAAAAAGAATAGATTCCAATCTTCCTCACACTGTGTATCAATCTGTGAAACAGAATAGAATCCCATCTCCCTCACACTGTATCAAACTGTAAAACAGATTTGGATCCTATCTCCTTCACACGTAATCAAACTGTGAAACCAAATAGAATCCCATGTCCCTCAAACTGTATCAAACTGTGAAAGAGAATTGAATCCCATCGTCCTCACACTGTATCAAACTGTGAACAATAGAATCCCATGTCAGTCACACTGTATCAAATTGTGAAACAGAACAGAATCCCATGTCCCTCACACTGTTTATCAAAGTGTGAAACAGAATAGAATCCCATGTCCCTAACACGGTATCAAACTGTGAAACAGAATAGAATCCCATGGGCCTCACATTATGTTTCAAACTGTGAAACAAAATAATATATCATTTCCCTCATGCTGTATCAAACTGTGAAACAGAATAGAATCCCATCTCCCTCACACTGTTTATCAAAGTGTGAAACAGAATAGAATCCCATGTCCCTAACAGGGTTTCAAACTGTGAAACAGAATAGAATCCCATGTCCCTCACAGTGTATCAAACAGTGAAACAGAATAGAATCCCATGGGCCTCACATTATGTTTCAAACTGTGAAACAAAATAATATATCATGTCCCTCACACTGTATCAAACTGTGAAACAGAATAGAATCCCATCTCCCTCACACTGTATCAAACAGTGAAACAGAATAGAATCCCATCTACCTCAGACTGTGCATCAAACTGTGAAACAGAATAGAATCCCTTCTCCCTCACACTGTGCATCAAAGTGTGAAACAGAATAGAATCCCATGTCCCTCACATGGTATCAAACTGTTAGACGGAATAGAATCCAATGTCCTCACAGTGTATCAAACTGTGAAAAAGAATAGAATCCCATGTCCCTGACACTCTGTATCAAACGGTGAAACAGAATAGAATCCAATCTCCCTCACACTGTATCAAACTGTGAAACAGAATAGAAACCCTTGACCCACACATTGTGTTTCAAACTGTGAAACAGAACAGAATCGAATCTCCCTCACACTGTGTATCAAAATGTGAAACAGAATAGAATCCCATGTCCATCACACTCTATCAAACTGTGAAACAGAATAGTATCCAATCTCCCTCACACTGTATCAAACTGTGAAACAGAATAGAATCCCATCTCCCTCACACTGTATCAAACTGTGAAACAAAATAGTATCCAATCTCCCTCACACTGTATCAAACTGTGAAACAGAATAGAATTCCATCTCCCTCACAGTGTATCAAACTGCGAAACAGAATAGAATCACATCTCCCTCACACTGTGCATCAAACTGTGAAACAGAATAGAATCCCATCGCCCTCACACTGTGTATCAAACTGAAACAGAATAGAATCCCATGTCAGTCACACTGTATCAAACTGTGAAACAGAATAGAATTGCATCTCCCTCACACTGCGTATCAATCTGTGAAACGGAATAGAATCCCATGTCCCTCAAACTGTGTATCAAACTGTGAAACAGAATAGAATCCCATCTCCCTAACACGGTATCAAACTGTGACACAGAATAGAATCCCATGTCCCTCATATTGTATCAAACTGTGAAACAGAATAGAATCCCATGTCCCTCACAATGAGTTTCAAACTGTGACACAGAATAGAATCCCATCTCCTTCACACTGTATCAAACTGTGAAACAGAATAGAATCCATCTAACTCACACTGTGCATCAATCTGTGAAACAGAATAGAATCCCATCTCCCTCACACTGTGTATCAAAATGTGAAACAGAACAGAATCCCTGTCCCTCACAACGTATCAAACTGTGAAACAAGATAGAATCCCATGTCTCTCACACTGTTTATCAAACTGTGAAACAGAATAGAATCCCATCTCCCTCACACTGTGTATCAAAATGTGAAACAGAACAGAATCCCTGTCCCTCACAACGTATCAAACTGTGAAACAAGATAGAATCCCATATCACTCACACTGTATCAAACTGTGAAACAGAATAGAATCCCATGTCCCACACACTGTATAAAACTGTGAAACAGGATGGAATCCCATGTCAGTCGCACTGTATCAAACTGTGAAACAGAAAGAATCCCATCTCCCTCACACTGTATAAAACTGTGAAACATGATAGAATCCCATGGGCCTCATAATATTGAATCAAACTATGAAACAGAATAGAATCCCATCTCCCTCAAACTGTATCAAACGGTGAAAGAGAATAGAATCCCATGTCCGTCACTATATATCAAACTGAAAAAAAGAATAGATTCCAATCTTCCTCACACTGTGTATCAATCTGTGAAACAGAATAGAATCCCATCTCCTTCACACTGCGTATCAAACTGTGAAACTGAATAAAAATCCATGTCATTCAAACTGTGTATCAAACTGTGAAACGAAATAGAATCCCATCTCCTTCACACTGTTTATCAAACTGTGAAACAGAATGGAAACCCATGTCCCTCAAACTGTGTATCAAACTGTGAAACAGAATAGAATCCCAACTCCCTCACACTGGGTCAAACTGAAAAGAATATAATACCATCTACCTCACACTGTATCAAACTGTGAAACCAAATAGAATCCCATGTCCCTCAAACTGAATCAAACTGTGAAAGTGAATTGAATCCCATCGCCCTCACACTGTATCAAACTGTGGAACAATAGAATCCCATTTCAGTCACACTGTATCAAAGTGTGAAACAGATATAGAATCCCATGTCCCTAACATGGTATCAAACTGTGAAACAGAATAGAATCCCATGTCCCTCACAGTGTATCAAACTGAAAAACAGAATAGAATCCCATGTCCCTCACACTGTATCAAACTGTGAAACAGTTTAGTATCCCATCTCCCTCACACTGTGCATCAAACTGTGAAACAGAATAGAATCCCATCTCCCTCACACTCTGCATCAAACTGTGAAAATGAATAGAATCCCATCTCCCTCACACTGTGCATCAAAGTGTGAAACAGAATAGAATCCCTTCTCCCTCACACTGTGCATCAAAGTGTGAAACAGAATAGAATCCCATCGCCCTCACACTGTGCATCAAACTGTGAAACAGAATAGAATCGCATGTCCCCCACATGGTATCAAACTGTTAGACGGAATAGAATCCAATGTCCTCACAGTGTATCAAACTGTGAAACAGAATAGAATCCCATGTCCCTCACAGTGTATCAAACTGAAAAACAGAATAGAATCCCATGTCCCTCACACTGTATCAAACTGTGAAACAGAATAGAATCCCATCTCCCTCACACTGTGCATCAAACTGTGAAACAGAATAGAATCCCATCTCCCTCACACTCTGCATCAAACTGTGAAACAGAATAGAATCCCATCTCCCTCACACTGTGCATCAAAGTGTGAAACAGAATAGAATCCCTTCTCCCTCACACTGTGCATCAAAGTGTGAAACAGAATAGAATCCCATCGCCCTCACACTGTGCATCAAACTGTGAAACAGAATAGAATCGCATGTCCCCCAGATGGTATCAAACTGTTAGACGGAATAGAATCCAATGTCCTCACAGTGTATCAAACTGTGAAAAAGAATAGAATCCCATATCCCCCACATGGTATCAAACTGTTAGACGGAATAGAATCCAATGTCCTCAAAGTGTATCAAACTGTGAAAAAGAATAGAATCCCATGTCCCTGACACTCTGTATCAAACTGTGAAACAGAATAGAATCCAATCTCCCTCACACTGTATCAAACTGTGAAACAGAATAGAAACCCTTGACCCCCACATTGTGTTTCAAACTGTGAAAAAGAACAGAATCGCATCTCCCTCACACTGTGCATCAAACTGTGAAAAGAATAGAATCCAATGTCCCTCACACTGTGTATCAAACTGTGAAACAGAATAGAATCCCATTTCCCAACTGTATCAAAATGTGAAACAGAAAAGAATCCCATGTCCCTCATACTGTAACAAACTGTGAAACAGAATAGAATCCCATCTCCCTCACACTGTATCAAACTATGAAAGATAATAGAATCCCATCTCCCTCACACTGTATCAAACTGTGAAAGATAATAGAATCCCATCGCCCTCACACTGTGCAACAAACTGTGAAACAGAATAGAATCCCATGTCCCTCACACTGGGCATCAAACTGTGAAACAGAATAGAATCCCATATCCTTCACACTGTGTATCAAACTGTGAAACAGAAAAGAATCCCAACTCCCTCACACTGTGTATCAAAATGTGAAACAGAACAGAATCCCATATCCTTCACACTGTGTATCAAACTGTGAAACAGAATAGAATCGCATCTCCCTCACACTGTGTATCAAACTGTGAAACAGAACAGAATCCCATGTCCAACCAACTGTATCAAAATGTGAAACAGAATAGAATCCCATGTCCCTCACAATGAGTTTCAAACTGTGAAACAAAATAGAATCCCTTCTCCCTCACACTGTATCAAACTGTGACACAGAATAGAATCCCATGTCCCTCATATTGTATCAAACTGTGAAACAGAATAGAATCCCATGTCCCTCACAATGAGTTTCAAACGGTGACACAGAATAGAATCCCTTCTCCCTCACACTGTATCAAACTGTGAAACAGAATAGAATCCATCTAACTCACACTGTGCATCAATCTGTGAAACAGAATAGAATCCCATGTCCCTCACACTGTTTATCAAACTGTGAAACAGAATAGAATCCCATCTCCCTCACACTGTGTATCAAAATGTGAAACAGAACAGAATCCCATGTCCCTCACAACGTATCAAACTGTGAAACAAGATAGAATCCCATATCACTCACAGTGTATCAAACTGTGAAACAGAATAGAATCCCATGTCCCATACACTGTATAAAACTGTGAAACAGGATGGAATCCCATGTCAGTCGCACTGTGTCAAACTGTGAAACAGAAAGAATCCCATGTCCCACACACTGTGTATCAAACAGTGAAACAAAATAGAATCCCATGTACCTCACACTGTATCAAACTGCAAAACAGAATAGAATCCCATCTCCCTCACACTGTGTATCAAAATGTGAAACAGAACAGAATCCCTGTCCCTCACAACGTATCAAACTGTGAAACAGAAAATAATCCCATATCACTCGCACTGTATCAAACTGTGAAACAGAATAGAATCCCATGTCCCACACACTGTATAAAACTGTGAAACAGGATGGAATCCCATGTCAGTCGCACTGTATCAAACTGTGAAACAGAAAGAATCCCATCTCCCTCACACTGTATAAAACTGTGAAACATGATAGAATCCCATGGGCCTCATAATATTGAATCAAACTATGAAACAGAATAGAATCACATCTCCCTCAAACTGTATCAAACGGTGAAAGAGAATAGAATCCCATGTCCGTCACTATGTATCAAACTGAGAAAAAGAATAGATTCCAATCTTCCTCACACTGTGTATCAATCTGTGAAACAGAATAGAATCCCATCTCCTTCACACTGCGTATCAAACTGTGAAACTGAATAAAAATCCGTGTCATTCAAACTGTGTATCAAACTGTGAAACGAAATAGAATCCCATCTCCTTCACACTGTTTATCAAACTGTGAAACAGAATGGAAACCCATGTCCCTCAAACTGTGTATCAAACTGTGAAACAGAATAGAATCCCAACTCCCTCACACTGGGTCAAACTGAAACAGAATATAATACCATCTACCTCACACTGTATCAAACTGTGAAACCAAATAGAATCCCATGTCCCTCAAACTGTATCAAACTGTGAAAGTGAATTGAATCCCATCGCCCTCACACTGTATCAAACTGTGGAACAATAGAATCCCATTTCAGTCACACTGTATCAAATTGTGAAAGAGATATAGAATCCCATGTCCCTCACACTGTATCAAACTGTGAAACAGAATAGAATCCCATGTCCCTCACACTGTTTATCAAAGTGTGAAACAGATATAGAATCCCATGTCCCTCACAGTGTATCAAACTGAGAAACAGAATAGAATCCCATGTTCCTCACACTGTATCAAACTGTGAAACAGAACAGAATCCCATGTCCCTCACACTGTATCAAACTGTGAAACAGAATAGAATCCCATGTCCCTCACACTGTTTATCAAAGTGTGAAACAGATATAGAATCCCATGTCCCTCACAGTGTATCAAACTGAGAAACAGAATAGAATCCCATGTTCCTCACACTGTATCAAACTGTGAAACAGAATAGAATTCCATCTCCCTCACACTGTGCATCAAACTGTGAAACAGAATAGAATCCCATCTCCCTCACACTCTGCATCAAACTGTGAAACAGAATAGAATCCCATCTCCCTCACACTGTGCATCAAAGTGTGAAACAGAATAGAATCCCTTCTCCCTCACACTGTGCATCAAAGTGTGAAACAGAATAGAATCCCATCGCCCTCACACTGTGCATCAAACTGTGAAACAGAATAGAATCCCATGTCCCCCACATGGTATTAAACTGTTAGACGGAATAGAATCCAATGTCCTCACAGTGTATCAAACTGTGAAAAAGAATAGAATCCCATGTCCCCCACATGGTATCAAACTGTTAGACGGAATAGAATCCAATGTCCTCACAGTGTATCAAACTGTGAAAAAGAATAGAATCCCATGTCCCTGACACTCTGTATCAAACTGTGAAACAGAATAGAATCCAATCTCCCTCACACTGTATCAAACTGTGAAACAGAATAGAAACCCTTGACCCCCACATTGTGTTTCAAACTGTGAAACAGAACAGAATCGAATCTCCCTCACACTGTGATTCAAACTGTGAAACAGAATAGAATCCCATCTCCCTCACACTGTATCAAACTGTGAAACAGAATAGAATCCCATCTCCCTCACACTGTGTATCAAACTGCGAAACAGAATAGAATCCCATCTCCCTCACATTGTATCAAACTGTGAAACGGAATAGAATCGCATTTCCTCACACTGTGCATCAAACTGTGAAACAGAATAGAATCCCATCGCCCTCACACTGTGTATCAAACTGTGAAACAGAATAGAATCCCATATCCCTCACACTGTATCAAACCATGAAACAGAATAGAATCGCATGACAGTCGCACTGTATCAAACTGTGAAACAGAATAGAATTGCATCTCCCTCACACTGTGTATCAATCTGTGAAACGGAATAGAATCCCATGTCCCTCAAACTGTGTATCAAACTGTGAAACAGAATAGAATCCCATCGCTCTCACACTGTGTATCAAACTGTGAAACAGAATAGAATCCCACATCCCTCACACTATATCAAACCGTGAAACAGAATAGAATCGCATGACTGTCGCACAGTATCAATCTGTGAAACAGAATAAAATTGCATCTCCCTCACACTGTGTATCAATCTGTGAAACGGAATAGAATCCCATGTCCCTCAAACTGTGTATCAAACTGTGAAACGAAATAGAAACCCATCTCCTTCACACTGTTTATCAAACTGTGAAACAGAATAGAATCCCATTTCCCACACACTGTGTATCAAGCTGAAACAGAATAGAATCCCATGTCCCTCAAACTGTGTATCAAACAGTGAAACAGAAAAAAATCCCACCTCCATCACACTGTGTATCAAACTGTGAAACAGAATAGAATCCCATTTCCCACACACTGTGTATCAAGCTGAAACAGAATGGAATCCCATCTCCCTCACACTGTATCAAACTGCGAAACAGAATAGAATCCCACCTCCCTAACACTGTGTATCAAATTGTGAAAGAGAACAGAATTCCAAATCCCTCACACGGTATCAAACTGTGAAACAGAATAGAATCCCATGTCCCTCACACTGTATCAAACCGTGAAACAGAATAGAATCCCATCTCCCTCACATTGTGTATCAAACTATGAAACAGAATAGAATCCCATGTCACACACAATATATAAAACTGTGAAACAGAACTGAATCCCACCTCCCTCACTCTGTATCAAACTGTGAAACAGAGCAGAATCCCATGTCCCTCACACTGTATCAAACTGTGAAACAGAATAGAATCCCATCTCCCTCACACTGTGTATCAAACTGTGAAACATGATAGAATCCCATCTCCCTCACACTGTATCAAACTGTGAAACAGAATAGAATCCCATGTCCCTCACATTGTGTATCAAACTATGAAACAGAATAGAATCCGATGTCACTCACAGTGCATCAAACTGTGAAACAGAAGAGAATCCCATGTCACACACTCTGTATCAAAGTGTGAAACAGAGCAGAATCCCATGTCAGTCGCACAGTATCAAACTGTGAAATGGAATAGAATCCCATGTCCCTCACACTGTATCAAACTGTAAAGCAGAATAGGATCCCATCTCCTTCACACGTAATCAAACTGTGAAACAGAATAGAATCCCATCTCCCTCACACTGTGTATCAAAATGTGAAACAGAACAGAATCCCTGTCCCTCACAACGTATCAAACTGTGAAACAGAAAATAATCCCATATCACTCGCACTGTATCAAACTGTGAAACAGAATAGAATCCCATGTCCCACACACTGTATAAAACTGTGAAACAGGATGGAATCCCATGTCAGTCGCACTGTATCAAACTGTGAAACAGAAAGAATCCCATCTCCCTCACACTGTATAAAACTGTGAAACATGATAGAATCCCATGGGCCTCATAATATTGAATCAAACTATGAAACAGAATAGAATCACATCTCCCTCAAACTGTATCAAACGGTGAAAGAGAATAGAATCCCATGTCCGTCACAATGTATCAAACTGAGAAAAAGAATAGATTCCAATCTTCCTCACACTGTGTATCAATCTGTGAAACAGAATAGAATCCCATCTCCTTCACACTGCGTATCAAACTGTGAAACTGAATAAAAATCCGTGTCATTCAAACTGTGTATCAAACTGTGAAACGAAATAGAATCCCATCTCCTTCACACTGTTTATCAAACTGTGAAACAGAATGGAAACCCATGTCCCTCAAACTGTGTATCAAACTGTGAAACAGAATAGAATCCCAACTCCCTCACACTGGGTCAAACTGAAACAGAATATAATACCATCTACCTCACACTGTATCAAACTGTGAAACCAAATAGAATCCCATGTCCCTCAAACTGTATCAAACTGTGAAAGTGAATTGAATCCCATCGCCCTCACACTGTATCAAACTGTGGAACAATAGAATCCCATTTCAGTCACACTGTATCAAATTGTGAAACAGAACAGAATCCCATGTCCCTCACACTGTATCAAACTGTGAAACAGAATAGAATCCCATGTCCCTCACACTGTTTATCAAAGTGTGAAACAGATATAGAATCCCATGTCCCTCACAGTGTATCAAACTGAGAAACAGAATAGAATCCCATGTTCCTCACACTGTATCAAACTGTGAAACAGAATAGAATTCCATCTCCCTCACACTGTGCATCAAACTGTGAAACAGAATAGAATCCCATCTCCCTCACACTCTGCATCAAACTGTGAAACAGAATAGAATCCCATCTCCCTCACACTGTGCATCAAAGTGTGAAACAGAATAGAATCCCTTCTCCCTCACACTGTGCATCAAAGTGTGAAACAGAATAGAATCCCATCGCCCTCACACTGTGCATCAAACTGTGAAACAGAATAGAATCCCATGTCCCCCACATGGTATTAAACTGTTAGACGGAATAGAATCCAATGTCCTCACAGTGTATCAAACTGTGAAAAAGAATAGAATCCCATGTCCCCCACATGGTATCAAACTGTTAGACGGAATAGAATCCAATGTCCTCACAGTGTATCAAACTGTGAAAAAGAATAGAATCCCATGTCCCTGACACTCTGTATCAAACTGTGAAACAGAATAGAATCCAATCTCCCTCACACTGTATCAAACTGTGAAACAGAATAGAAACCCTTGACCCCCACATTGTGTTTCAAACTGTGAAACAGAACAGAATCGAATCTCCCTCACACTGTGATTCAAACTGTGAAACAGAATAGAATCCCATCTCCCTCACACTGTATCAAACTGTGAAACAGAATAGAATCCCATCTCCCTCACACTGTGTATCAAACTGCGAAACAGAATAGAATCCCATCTCCCTCACATTGTATCAAACTGTGAAACGGAATAGAATCGCATTTCCTCACACTGTGCATCAAACTGTGAAACAGAATAGAATCCCATCGCCCTCACACTGTGTATCAAACTGTGAAACAGAATAGAATCCCATATCCCTCACACTGTATCAAACCATGAAACAGAATAGAATCGCATGACAGTCGCACTGTATCAAACTGTGAAACAGAATAGAATTGCATCTCCCTCACACTGTGTATCAATCTGTGAAACGGAATAGAATCCCATGTCCCTCAAACTGTGTATCAAACTGTGAAACAGAATAGAATCCCATCGCTCTCACACTGTGTATCAAACTGTGAAACAGAATAGAATCCCACATCCCTCACACTATATCAAACCGTGAAACAGAATAGAATCGCATGACTGTCGCACAGTATCAATCTGTGAAACAGAATAAAATTGCATCTCCCTCACACTGTGTATCAATCTGTGAAACGGAATAGAATCCCATGTCCCTCAAACTGTGTATCAAACTGTGAAACGAAATAGAAACCCATCTCCTTCACACTGTTTATCAAACTGTGAAACAGAATAGAATCCCATTTCCCACACACTGTGTATCAAGCTGAAACAGAATAGAATCCCATGTCCCTCAAACTGTGTATCAAACAGTGAAACAGAAAAAAATCCCACCTCCATCACACTGTGTATCAAACTGTGAAACAGAATAGAATCCCATTTCCCACACACTGTGTATCAAGCTGAAACAGAATGGAATCCCATCTCCCTCACACTGTATCAAACTGCGAAACAGAATAGAATCCCACCTCCCTAACACTGTGTATCAAATTGTGAAAGAGAACAGAATTCCAAATCCCTCACACGGTATCAAACTGTGAAACAGAATAGAATCCCATGTCCCTCACACTGTATCAAACCGTGAAACAGAATAGAATCCCATCTCCCTCACATTGTGTATCAAACTATGAAACAGAATAGAATCCCATGTCACACACAATATATAAAACTGTGAAACAGAACTGAATCCCACCTCCCTCACTCTGTATCAAACTGTGAAACAGAGCAGAATCCCATGTCCCTCACACTGTATCAAACTGTGAAACAGAATAGAATCCCATCTCCCTCACACTGTGTATCAAACTGTGAAACATGATAGAATCCCATCTCCCTCACACTGTATCAAACTGTGAAACAGAATAGAATCCCATGTCCCTCACATTGTGTATCAAACTATGAAACAGAATAGAATCCGATGTCACTCACAGTGCATCAAACTGTGAAACAGAAGAGAATCCCATGTCACACACTCTGTATCAAAGTGTGAAACAGAGCAGAATCCCATGTCAGTCGCACAGTATCAAACTGTGAAATGGAATAGAATCCCATGTCCCTCACACTGTATCAAACTGTAAAGCAGAATAGGATCCCATCTCCTTCACACGTAATCAAACTGTGAAACAGAATAGAATCCCATCTCCATCACACTGTGTATCAAACTGTGAAACAGAATAGAATCCCATTTCCCACACACTGTGTATCAAGCAGAAACAGAATGGAATCCCATCTCCCTCACAGTGTATCAAACTGTGAAACAGAATAGAATCGCATCTCCCTCACACTGTGCATCAAACTGTGAAAAGAATAGAATCCCATTTCCCACCAACTGTATCAAAGTGTGAAACAGAAAAGAATCCCATGTCCCTCACACTGTATCAAACTGTGAAAGATAATAGAATCCCATCGCCCTCACACTGTGCAACAAACTGTGAAACAGAATAGAATCCCATGTCCCTCACACTGGGCATCAAACTTTGAAACTGAATAGAATCCCATATCCATCACACTGTGTATCAAACTGTGAAACAGAAAAGAATCCCAACTCCCTCACACTGTGTATCAAAATGTGAAACAGAACAGAATCCCATGTCCAACCAACTGTATCAAAATGTGAAACAGAATGGAATCCCATCTCCCTCGCAGTGTATCAAACTGTGAAACAGAATAGAATCGCATCTCCCTCACACTGTGCATCAAACTGTGAAAAGAATAGAATCCCATTTCCCACCAACTGTATCAAAGTGTGAAACAGAAAAGAATCCCATCTCCCTCACACTGTATCAAACTGTGAAAGATAATAGAATCCCATCGCCCTCACACTGTGCAACAAACTGTGAAACAGAATAGAATCCCATGTCCCTCACACTGGGCATCAAACTGTGAAACAGAATAGAATCCCATATCCTTCACACTGTGTATCAAACTGTGAAACAGAAAAGAATCCCAACTCCCTCACACTGTGTATCAAAATGTGAAACAGAACAGAATCCCATATCCTTCACACTGTGTATCAAACTGTGAAACAGAAAAGAATCCCAACTCCCTCACACTGTGTATCAAAATGTGAAACAGAACAGAATCCCATGTCCAACCAACTGTATCAAAATGTGAAACAGAATGGAATCCCATCTCCCTCGCAGTGTATCAAACTGTGAAACAGAATAGAATCCCATCTCCCTCACACTGTGCATCAAACTGTGAAAAGAATAGAATCCCATTTCCCACCAACTGTATCAAAGTGTGAAACAGAAAAGAATCCCATCTCCCTCACACTGTATCAAACTGTGAAAGATAATAGAATCCCATCTCCCTCACACTGTAACAAACTGTGAAACAGAATAGAATCCCATCTCCCTCACACTGTATCAAACTGTGAAAGATAATAGAATCCCATCGCCCTCACACTGTGCAACAAACTGTGAAACAGAATAGAATCCCATGTCCCTCACACTGGGCATCAAACTGTGAAACAGAATAGAATCCCATATCCTTCACACTGTGTATCAAACTGTGAAACAGAAAAGAATCCCAACTCCCTCACACTGTGTATCAAAATGTGAAACAGAACAGAATCCCATGTCCAACCAACTGTATCAAAATGTGAAACAGAATAGAATCCCATGTCCCTCACAATGAGTTTCAAACTGTGAAACAAAATAGAATCCCTTCTCCCTCACACTGTATCAAACTGTGAAACAGAATAGAATCCATCTAACTCACACTGTGCATCAATATGTGAAACAGAATAGAATCCCATCTCCCTCACACTGTGTATCAAAATGTGAAACAGAACAGAATCCCATGTCCCTCACAACGTATCAAACTATGAAACAAGATAGAATCCCATATCACTCACAGTGTATCAAACTGTGAAACAGAATAGAATCCCATGTCCCTCACACTGTTTATCAAACTGTGAAACAAAATAGAATCCCATCTCCCTCACACTGTGTATCAAAATGTGAAACAGAACAGAATCCCATGTCCCTCACAACGTATCAAACTATGAAACAAGATAGAATCCCATATCACTCACAGTGTATCAAACTGTGAAACAGAATAGAATCCCATGTCCCACACACTGTATAAAACTGTGAAACAGGATGGAATCCCATGTCAGTCGCACTGTATCAAACTGTGAAACAGAAAGAATCCCATCTCCCTCACACTGTGTATCAAACAGTGAAACAGAATAGAATCACATGTCCGTCACACTGTATCAAACTGCGAAACAGAATAGAATCCCATCTCCCTCACACCGTATCAAACTGTGAAACATCATAGAATCCCATGGGCCTCATAATATTGAATCAAACTATGAAACAGAATAGAATCCCATCTCCCTCAAACTGTGAAACAGAATAGAATCCCATGTCCCTCACACTGTATCAAACCGTGAAACAGAATCGTTTCCCATGCCCCTCAAACTGTATCAAACGGTGAAAGAGAATAGAATCCCATGTCCGTCACAATGTATCAAACTGAGAAAAAGAATCGATTCCAATCTTCCTCACACTGTGTATCAATCTGTGAAACAGAATAGAATCCCATCTCCCTCACACTGTATCAAACTGTAAAACAGATTTGGATCCTATCTCCTTCACACGTAATCAAACTGTGAAACAGAATAAAATCCCATCTCCCTCACACTGCGTATCAAACTGTGAAACTGAATAAAAATCAATGTCATTCAAACTGTGAAACGAAATAGAATCCCATCTCCTTCACACTGTTTATCAAACTGTGAAACAGAATGGAAACCAATGTCCCTCAAACTGTGTATCAAACTGTGAAACAGAATAGAATCCCAACTCCCTCACACTGGGTCAAACTGAAACAGAATATAATACCATGAACCTCAGACTGTGTATCAAACTGTGAAACAGAATACAATCCCATCTCACTCACACTGTGTATCAAAATTTGAATCAGAACAGAAACCCATCTCCCTCACACTGTGCATCAAACTGTGAATCAGAACAGAATCCCATCTCCCTCACACTGTAACAAACTGTGAAACAGAATACAATCCCATGTCAGTCGCACTGTATCAAACTGTGAATCGGAATAGATTCCCATCTCCCTCACACTGTATCAAACTGTGAAACAGTATAGAATCCCATCTCCCTCACACTGTGTATCAAACTGTGAAACAGAATAGAATCCCATGTCAGTTGCACTGTATGAAACTGTTAAACAGAATAGAATCCCATCTCTCTCACACTGTGTCAGACTGAAACAGAATAGAATCCCATGTTCCTCAAACTGTGTATCAAATTGTGAAACAAAATAAAATCTCATCTCCATGACTCTGTGTATCAAAATGTGAAACAGAATAGAAACCCATCTCCCTCATACTGAGTATCAAACTGTGAAACAGAATAGAATCCCATGTCCCTCACACTGTGTATCAAACTGTGAAACAGAATAGAATCCCATGTCCCTCACACTGTGTATCAAACTGTGAAACAGAATAGAATCCCATGTCCCTCACACTGTGCATCAGACTGTGAAACAGAATAGAAACCCATCTCGCTCACACTGTGCATCAAACTGTGAAACAGAATAGAATCCCATGTCCCTCAAACTCTGTATCAAACTGTGAAACAGAATAGAAACACATCTTCCTCACACTGCATCAAACTGTGTCAAACAGAAAGGAATCCCATGGGCCTCATAATATTGAATCAAACTATGAAACAGAATAGAATCCCATCTCCCTCAAACTGTGAAACAGAATAGAATCCAATGCCCCTCAAACTGTATGAAACTGTGAAATACAATAGAATCCTCTGTCCTCACACTGTATCAAACTGTGAAACAGAATAGATTCGCATGTCCCACCAACTGTATCAAAATGTGAAACAGAATTGAATCCCATCTCCCTCACACTGTATCAAACTGTGAAACAATAAAATCCCATGTCAGTCACACTGTATCAAACTGTGAAACAGAACAGAATCCCATGTCCCTCACACTGTATCAAACTGGAACAGAATAGAATCACATCTTCCTCACACTGTATCAAACTGTGAAACAGAATAGAATCCCATCTCCTACACACTGTATCAAACTGTAAAACATAATAGAATCCCATCTCCCTCATACTGTGCACCAAACTGTGAAACAGAATAGAATCCCATCTTCCTCACACTGTTTCAAACTGTGAAACAGAATAGAATCCCATCTCCCACACACTGTATCAAACTGTGAAACATAATAGAATCCAATGGGCCTAATAATAATGAATCAAACTATGAAACAGAATAGAATCCCATCTCCCTCAAACTGTGAACCAGAATAGAATCCCATCTCCCTCACACTGTATCAAACTGTGAAACAGAATCGAATCCCATGCCCCTCACACTGTATCAAACTGTGAAAGAGAATAGAATCCCGTGTCCCTCACACTGTATCAAACTGTGAAACAGAACAGAATTCCATCTCCCTCACACTGTATCAAACTGTGAAACAGAATAGAATCCCATGTCCCTCACACTGTGCATCAAACTGTGAAAAGAATAGAATCCCATTTCCCACCAACTGTATCAAAGTGTGAAACAGACTAGAATCCCATGCCCCTCAAACTGTATCAAACTGTGAAAGAGAATAGAATCCCATCGCCCTCACACTGGGCATCAAACTGTGAAACAGAATAGAATCCCATATCCTTCACACTGTGTATCAAACTGTGAAACAGAAAAGAAACCCAACTCCCTCACACTGTGTATCAAAATGTGAAACAGAACAGAATCCCATATCCTTCACACTGTGTATCAAACTGTGAAACAGAATAGAATCGCATCTCCCTCACACTGTGTATCAAACTGTGAAACAGAACAGAATCCCATGTCCAACCAACTGTATCAAAATGTGAAACAGAATAGAATCCCATGTCCCTCACAATGAGTTTCAAACTGTGAAACAAAATAGAATCCCTTCTCCCTCACACTGTATCAAACTGTGACACAGAATAGAATCCCATGTCCCTCATATTGTATCAAACTGTGAAACAGAATAGAATCCCATGTCCCTCACAATGAGTTTCAAACTGTGACACAGAATAGAATCCCTTCTCCTTCACACTGTATCAAACTGTGAAACAGAATAGAATCCATCTAACTCACACTGTGCATCAATCTGTGAAACAGAATAGAATCCCATGTCCCTCACACTGTTTATCAAACTGTGAAACAGAATAGAATCCCATCTCCCTCACACTGTGTATCAAAATGTGAAACAGAATAGAATCCCATGTCCCTCACACTGTGTATTAAACTGTGAAACAGAATAGAATGCCATGTCCCTCACACTGTATCAAACTGTGAAAGATAATAGAATCCCATCGCCCTCACACTGTGCAACAAACTGTGAAACAGAATAGAATCCCATCTCCCTCACACTGTGTATCAAAATGTGAAACAGAACAGAATCCCATGTCCCTCAAAACGTATCAAACTGTGAAACAAGATAGAATCCCATATCACTCACAGTGTATCAAACTGTGAAACAGAATAGAATCCCATGTCCCATACACTGTATAAAACTGTGAAACAGGATGGAATCCCATGTCAGTCGCACTGTGTCAAACTGTGAAACAGAAAGAATCCCATCTCCCACACACTGTGTATCAAACAGTGAAACAAAATAGAATCCCATGTACCTCACACTGTATCAAACTGCAAAACAGAATAGAATCCCATCTCCCTCACACTGTGTATCAAAATGTGAAACAGAACAGAATCCCTGTCCCTCACAACGTATCAAACTGTGAAACAGAAAAGAATCCCATATCACTCACACTGTATCAAACTGTGAAACAGAATAGAATCCCATGTCCCACACACTGTATAAAACTGTGAAACAGGATGGAATCCCATGTCAGTCGCACTGTATCAAACTGTGAAACAGAAAGAATCCCATCTCCCTCACACTGTATAAAACTGTGAAACATGATAGAATCCCATGGGCCTCATAATATTGAATCAAACTATGAAACAGAATAGAATCCCATCTCCCTCAAACTGTATCAAACGGTGAAAGAGAATAGAATCCCATGTCCGTCACTATGTATCAAACTGAGAAAAAGAATAGATTCCAATCTTCCTCACACTGTGTATCAATCTGTGAAACAGAATAGAATCCCATCTCCTTCACACTGCGTATCAAACTGTGAAACTGAATAAAAATCCGTGTCATTCAAACTGTGTATCAAACTGTGAAACGAAATAGAATCCCATCTCCTTCACACTGTTTATCAAACTGTGAAACAGAATGGAAACCCATGTCCCTCAAACTGTGTATCAAACTGTGAAACAGAATAGAATCCCAACTCCCTCACACTGGGTCAAACTGAAACAGAATATAATACCATCTACCTCACACTGTATCAAACTGTGAAACCAAATAGAATCCCATGTCCCTCAAACTGTATCAAACTGTGAAAGTGAATTGAATCCCATCGCCCTCACACTGTATCAAACTGTGGAACAATAGAATCCCATTTCAGTCACACTGTATCAAATTGTGAAACAGAACAGAATCCCATGTCCCTCACACTGTATCAAACTGTGAAACAGAATAGAATCCCATGTCCCTCACACTGTTTATCAAAGTGTGAAACAGATATAGAATCCCATGTCCCTCACAGTGTATCAAACTGAGAAACAGAATAGAATCCCATGTTCCTCACAACGTATCAAACTGTGAAACAGAAAATAATCCCATATCACTCGCACTGTATCAAACTGTGAAACAGAATAGAATCCCATGTCCCACACACTGTATAAAACTGTGAAACAGGATGGAATCCCATGTCAGTCGCACTGTATCAAACTGTGAAACAGAAAGAATCCCATCTCCCTCACACTGTATAAAACTGTGAAACATGATAGAATCCCATGGGCCTCATAATATGGAATCAAACTATGAAACAGAATAGAATCACATCTCCCTCAAACTGTATCAAACGGTGAAAGAGAATAGAATCCCATGTCCGTCACAATGTATCAAACTGAGAAAAAGAATAGATTCCAATCTTCCTCACACTGTGTATCAATCTGTGAAACTGAATAAAAATCCGTGTCATTCAAACTGTGTATCAAACTGTGAAACGAAATAGAATCCCATCTCCTTCACACTGTTTATCAAACTGTGAAACAGAATGGAAACCCATGTCCCTCAAACTGTGTATCAAACTGTGAAACAGAATAGAATCCCAACTCCCTCACACTGGGTCAAACTGAAACAGAATATAATACCATCTACCTCACACTGTATCAAACTGTGAAACCAAATAGAATCCCATGTCCCTCAAACTGTATCAAACTGTGAAAGTGAATTGAATCCCATCGCCCTCACACTGTATCAAACTGTGGAACAATAGAATCCCATTTCAGTCACACTGTATCAAATTGTGAAACAGAACAGAATCCCATGTCCCTCACACTGTATCAAACTGTGAAACAGAATAGAATCCCATGTCCCTCACACTGTTTATCAAAGTGTGAAACAGATATAGAATCCCATGTCCCTCACAGTGTATCAAACTGAGAAACAGAATAGAATCCCATGTTCCTCACACTGTATCAAACTGTGAAACAGAATAGAATCCCATCTCCCTCACACTGTGCATCAAACTGTGAAACAGAATAGAATCCCATCTCCCTCACACTCTGCATCAAACTGTGAAACAGAATAGAATCCCATCTCCCTCACACTGTGCATCAAAGTGTGAAACAGAATAGAATCCCTTCTCCCTCACACTGTGCATCAAAGTGTGAAACAGAATAGAATCCCATCGCCCTCACACTGTGCATCAAACTGTGAAACAGAATAGAATCCCATGTCCCCCACATGGTATTAAACTGTTAGACGGAATAGAATCCAATGTCCTCACAGTGTATCAAACTGTGAAAAAGAATAGAATCCCATGTCCCCCACATGGTATCAAACTGTTAGACGGAATAGAATCCAATGTCCTCACAGTGTATCAAACTGTGAAAAAGAATAGAATCCCATGTCCCTGACACTCTGTATCAAACTGTGAAACAGAATAGAATCCAATCTCCCTCACACTGTATCAAACTGTGAAACAGAATAGAAACCCTTGACCCCCACATTGTGTTTCAAACTGTGAAACAGAACAGAATCGAATCTCCCTCACACTGTGTATCAAAATGTGAAACAGAACAGAATCCCATGTCCATCACACTCTATCAAACTGTGAAACAGAATAGTATCCCATCTCCCTCACACTGTATCAAACTGTGAAACAGAATAGAATCCCATCTCCCTCACACTGTATCAAACTGTGAAACAGAATAGAATCCCATCTCCCTCACACTGTATCAAACTGTGAAACAGAATAGAATCCCATCTCCCTCACACTGTGTATCAAACTGCGAAACAGAATAGAATCCCAGGTCCCTCACACTGTGTATCAAACTGTGAAACAGAATAGAATCCCAACTCCCTCACACTGTATCAAACTGGGAAACAGAATAGTATCCAATCTCCCTCACACTGTATCAAACTGAGAAACAGAATAGAATCCCATCTCCCTCACATTGTATCAAACTGTGAAACGGAATAGAATCGCATCTCCCTCACACTGTGCATCAAACTGTGAAACAGAATAGAATCCCATCGCCCTCACACTGTGTATCAAACTGTGAAACAGAATAGAATCCCATATCCCTCACACTGTATCAAACCATGAAACAGAATAGAATCGCATGACAGTCGCACTGTATCAAACTGTGAAACAGAATAGAATTGCATCTCCCTCACACTGTGTATCAATCTGTGAAACGGAATAGAATCCCATGTCCCTCAAACTGTGTATCAAACTGTGAAACAGAATAGAATCCCATCGCCCTCACACTGTGTATCAAACTGTGAAACAGAATAGAATCCCACATCCCTCACACTATATCAAACCGTGAAACAGAATAGAATCGCATGACTGTCGCACAGTATCAAACTGTGAAACAGAATAAAATTGCATCTCCCTCACACTGTGTATCAATCTGTGAAACGGAATAGAATCCCATGTCCCTCAAACTGTGTATCAAACTGTGAAACAGAATAGAATCCCATCTCACTCACACTGTGTATCAAACTGTGAAACGAAATAGAAACCCATCTCCTTCACACTGTTTATCAAACTGTGAAACAGAATAGAATCCCATTTCCCACACACTGTGTATCAAGCTGAAACAGAATAGAATCCCATGTCCCTCAAACTGTGTATCAAACAGTGAAACAGAAAAGAATCCCACCTCCATCACACTGTGTATCAAACTGTGAAACAGAATAGAATCCCATTTCCCACACACTGTGTATCAAGCTGAAACAGAATGGAATCCCATCTCCCTCACACTGTATCAAACTGCGAAACAGAATAGAATCCCACCTCACTAACACTGTGTATCAAATTGTGAAAGAGAACAGAATTCCAAATCCCTCACACGGTATCAAACTGTGAAACAGAATAGAATCCCATGTCCCTCACACTGTATCAAACCGTGAAACAGAATAGAATCCCATCTCCCTCACATTGTGTATCAAACTATGAAACAGAATAGAATCCCATGTCACACACAATATATAAAACTGTGAAACAGAACTGAATCCCACCTCCCTCACTCTGTATCAAACTGTGAAACAGAGCAGAATCCCATGTCCCTCACACTGTATCAAACTGAAACAGAATAGAATCCCATCTCCCTCACACTGTGTATCAAACTGTGAAACATGATAGAATCCCATCTCCCTCACACTGTATCAAACTGTGAAACAGAATAGAATCCCATCTCTCTCACACTGTATCAAACTGTGAAACAGAATAGAATCCCACATCCCTCACACTGTGCATCAAAGGATGAAACAGAATAGAGTCACATCTTCCTCACACTGCATCAAAATGTGAAACAGAATAGAATCCCATCTGCCACAAACTGTATCAAACTGTGAAAAATAATAGAATCCCATGGGCCTCATAATAATGAATCAAACTATGAAACAGAATAGAATCCCATCTCCCTCAAACTGTGAAACAGAATAGAATCCCATGTCCCTCACGCTGTATCAAACTGTGAAACAGAATCGAATCCAATGCCCCTCAAACTGTATCAAACTGTGAAACAGAATAGAATTCCATGTCCCTCACACTGTGTATCAAAATGTGAAACAGAATAGAGTCCCATGTCACTCACAGTGTATCAAACTGTGAAATGGAATAGAATCGCACCTCCCTCACACTGTGTATCAAAATGTGAAACAGAACAGAATCTCATGTCCCTCACATTGTATCAAACTGTGAAACAGAATAGAATCCCATGTCGCTCACTGTGTATCAAACTGTGAAACAGAATAGAATCCCATCTCCCTCACACTGTGTCAAACTGAAACAGAATAGAATCCCACCTCCCTCACACTGTGTATCAAAATGTGAAACAGAACAGAATCTCATGTCCCTCACATTGTATCAAACTGTGAAACAGAATAGAATCCCATGTCCTTCAAACTCTGTATCAAACTGTGAAACAGAATAGAATCACATCTTCCTCACACTGCATCAAACTGTGAACCAGAAAAGAATCCCATGGGCCTCATAATATTGAATCAAACTATGAAACAGAATAGAATCCCATCTCCCTCAAACTGTAAAACAGAATAGAATCCCATGCCCCTCAAACTGTATGAAACTGTGAAAGAGAATAGAATCCTCTGTCTTCACACTGTATCAAACCGTGAAACAGAATAGATTCGCATGTCCCACCAACTGTATCAAAATGTGAAACAGAATTGAATCCCATCTCCCTCACACTGTATCAAACTGTGAAACAATAGAATCCCATGTCCCTCACACTGTATCAAACTGTGAAACAGAATAGAATCCCACATCCTTCACAGTGTCCATCAAACGGTGAAACAGAATAGAATCCCATGTCCCTCACACTGTGTATCAAACTGTGAAACAGAATAGAATCCCATCTCACTCACACTGTGTATCAAAATTTGAATCAGAACAGAATCCCATCTCCCTCACACTGTGCATCATACTGTGAATCAGAACAGAATCCCATGTCAGTCGCACTGTATCAAACTGTGAAACGGAATAGATTCCCATCTCCCTCACACTGTATCAAAATGTGAAACAGTATAGAATCCCATCTCCCTCACACTGTGTCAAACAGAAACAGAATAGAATCCCATCTCCCTCACACTGTGTATCAAACTGTGAAACAAAATAAAATCCCATCTCCCTCACACTGTGTATCAAACTGTGAAACAGAATAGAATCCCATGTCAGTCGCACTGTATGAAACTGTTAAACAGAATAGAATCCCATCTCTCTCACACTGTGTCAGACTGAAACAGAATAGAATCCCATGTTCCTCAAACTGTGTATCAAATTGTGAAACAAAATAGAATCCCATCTCCATCACTCTGTGTATCAAAATGTGAAACAGAATAGAAACCCATCTCCCTCACACTGAGTATCAAACTGTGAAACAGAATAGAATCCCATGTCCCTCACACTGTGTATCAAACTGTGAAACAGAATAGAATCCCATCTCCCTCACACTGTGTATCAAAATGTGAAACAGAATAGAATCCCATCTCCCTCACACTGTGTATCAAACTGTGAAACAGAATAGAATCCCATGTCAGTCGCACTGTATGAAACTGTTAAACAGAATAGAATCCCATCTCTCTCACACTGTGTCAGACTGAAACAGAATAGAATCCCATGTTCCTCAAACTGTGTATCAAATTGTGAAACAAAATAGAATCCCATCTCCATCACTCTGTGTATCAAAATGTGAAACAGAATAGAAACCCATCTCCCTCACACTGAGTATCAAACTGTGAAACAGAATAGAATCCCATATCCTTCACACTGTGTATCAAACTGTGAAACAGAAAAGAATCCCAACTCCCTCACACTGTGTATCAAAATGTGAAACAGAACAGAATCCCATGTCCAACCAACTGTATCAAAATGTGAAACAGAATAGAATCCCATGTCCCTCACAATGAGTTTCAAACAGTGAAACAAAATAGAATCCCTTCTCCCTCACACTGTATCAAACTGTGAAACAGAATAGAATCCATCTAACTCACACTGTGCATCAATATGTGAAACAGAATAGAATCCCATCTCCCTCACACTGTGTATCAAACTGTGACACAGAATAGAATCCCATGTCAGTCGCACTGTATGAAACTGTTAAACAGAATAGAATCCCATCTCTCTCACACTGTGTCAGACTGAAACAGAATAGAATCCCATGTTCCTCAAACTGTGTATCAAATTGTGAAACAAAATAGAATCCCATCTCCATCACTCTGTGTATCAAAATGTGAAACAGAATAGAAACCCATCTCCCTCACACTGAGTATCAAACTGTGAAACAGAATAGAATCCCATATCCTTCACACTGTGTATCAAACTGTGAAACAGAAAAGAATCCCAACTCCCTCACACTGTGTATCAAAATGTGAAACAGAACAGAATCCCATGTCCAACCAACTGTATCAAAATGTGAAACAGAATAGAATCCCATGTCCCTCACAATGAGTTTCAAACTGTGAAACAGAATAGAATCGCATCTCCCTCACACTGTGTATCAAACTGTGAAACAGAACAGAATCCCATGTCCAACCAACTGTATCAAAATGTGAAACAGAATAGAATCCCATGTCCCTCACAATGAGTTTCAAACTGTGAAACAAAATAGAATCCCTTCTCCCTCACACTGAATCAAACTGTGAAACAGAATAGAATCCATCTAACTCACACTGTGCATCAAACTGTGAAACAGAATAGAATCCCATGTCCCTCACACTGTTTATCAAACTGTGAAACAAAATAGAATCCCATCTCCCTCACACTGTGTATCAAAATGTGAAACAGAACAGAATCCCATGTCCCTCACAACGTATCAAACTATGAAACAAGATAGAATCCCATATCACTCACAGTGTATCAAACTGTGAAACAGAATAGAATCCCATGTCCCACACACTGTATAAAACTGTGAAACAGGATGGAATCCCATGTCAGTCGCACTGTATCAAACTGTGAAACAGAAAGAATCCCATCTCCCTCACACTGTGTATCAAACTGTGAAACAGAATAGAATCACATGTCCGTCACACTGTATCAAACTGCGAAACAGAATAGAATCCCATCTCCCTCACACCGTATCAAACTGTGAAACATCATAGAATCCCATGGGCCTCATAATATTGAATCAAACTATGAAACAGAATAGAATCCCATCTCCCTCAAACTGTGAAACAGAATAGAATCCCATGTCCCTCACACTGTATCAAACCGTGAAACAGAATCGTTTCCCATGCCCCTCAAACTGTATCAAACGGTGAAAGAGAATAGAATCCCATGTCCGTCACAATGTATCAAACTGAGAAAAAGAATAGATTCCAATCTTCCTCACACTGTGTATCAATCTGTGAAACAGAATAGAATCCCATCTCCCACACACTGTATCAAACTGTAAAACAGATTTGGATCCTATCTCCTTCACACGTAATCAAACTGTGAAACAGAATAAAATCCCATCTCCCTCACACTGCGTATCAAACTGTGAAACTGAATAAAAATCAATGTCATTCAAACTGTGAAACGAAATAGAATCCCATCTCCTTCACACTGTTTATCAAACTGTGAAACAGAATGGAAACCAATGTCCCTCAAACTGTGTATCAAACTGTGAAACAGAATAGAATCCCAACTCCCTCACACTGGGTCAAACTGAAACAGAATATAATACCATGTACCTCACACTGTGTATCAAACTGTGAAACAGAATACAATCCCATCTCACTCACACTGTGTATCAAAATTTGAATCAGAACAGAAACCCATCTCCCTCACACTGTGCATCAAACTGTGAATCAGAACAGAATCCCATCTCCCTCACACTGTAACAAACTGTGAAACAGAATACAATCCCATGTCAGTCGCACTGTATCAAACTGTGAATCGGAATAGATTCCCATCTCCCTCACACTGTATCAAACTGTGAAACAGTATAGAATCCCATCTCCCTCACACTGTGTATCAAACTGTGAAACAGAATAGAATCCCATGTCAGTTGCACTGTATGAAACTGTTAAACAGAATAGAATCCCATCTCTCTCACACTGTGTCAGACTGAAACAGAATAGAATCCCATGTTCCTCAAACTGTGTATCAAATTGTGAAACAAAATAAAATCTCATCTCCATGACTCTGTGTATCAAAATGTGAAACAGAATAGAAACCCATCTCCCTCATACTGAATATCAAACTGTGAAACAGAATAGAATCCCATGTCCCTCACACTGTGTATCAAACTGTGAAACAGAATAGAATCCCATGTCCCTCACACTGTGTATCAAACTGTGAAACAGAATAGAATCCCATGTCCCTCACACTGTGCATCAGACTGTGAAACAGAATAGAAACCCATCTCCCTCACACTGTGCATCAAACTGTGAAACAGAATAGAATCCCATGTCCCTCAAACTCTGTATCAAACTGTGAAACAGAATAGAAACACATCTTCCTCACACTGCATCAAACTGTGTCAAACAGAAAGGAATCCCATGGGCCTCATAATATTGAATCAAACTATGAAACAGAATAGAATCCCATCTCCCTCAAACTGTGAAACAGAATAGAATCCAATGCCCCTCAAACTGTATGAAACTGTGAAATACAATAGAATCCTCTGTCCTCACACTGTATCAAACTGTGAAACAGAATAGATTCGCATGTCCCACCAACTGTATCAAAATGTGAAACAGAATTGAATCCCATCTCCCTCACACTGTATCAAACTGTGAAACAATAAAATCCCATGTCAGTCACACTGTATCAAACTGTGAAACAGAACAGAATCCCATGTCCCTCACACTGTATCAAAATGGAACAGAATAGAATCACATCTTCCTCACACTGTATCAAACTGTAAAACATAATAGAATCCCATCTCCCTAATACTGTGCACCAAACTGTGAAACAGAATATAATCCCATCTTCCTCACACTGTTTCAAACTGTGAAACAGAATAGAATCCCATCTCCCACACACTGTATCAAACTGTGAAACATAATAGAATCCAATGGGCCTAATAATAATGAATCAAACTATGAAACAGAATAGAATCCCATCTCCCTCAAACTGTGAACCAGAATAGAATCCCATCTCCCTCACACTGTATCAAACTGTGAAACAGAATCGAATCCCATGTCCCTCACACTGTGTATCAAACTGTGAAACAGAATAGAATCCCATCTCACTCACACTGTGTATCAAAATTTGAATCAGAACAGAATCCCATCTCCCTCACACTGTGCATCAAACTGTGAATCAGAACAGAATCCCATCTCCCTCACACTGTAACAAACTGTGAAACAGAATAGAATCCCATGTTAGTCGCACTGTATCAAACTGTGAATCGGAATAGATTCCCATCTCCCTCACACTGTGCATCAAACTGTGAAACAGAATAGAATCCCATCGCCCTCACACTGTGTATCAAACTGTGAAACAGAATAGAATCCCATATCCCTCACACTGTATCAAACCATGAAACAGAATAGAATCGCATGACAGTCGCACTGTATCAAACTGTGAAACAGAATAGAATTGCATCTCCCTCACACTGTGTATCAATCTGTGAAACGGAATAGAATCCCATGTCCCTCAAACTGTGTATCAAACTGTGAAACAGAATAGAATCCCATCGCTCTCACACTGTGTATCAAACTGTGAAACAGAATAGAATCCCACATCCCTCACACTATATCAAACCGTGAAACAGAATAGAATCGCATGACTGTCGCACAGTATCAATCTGTGAAACAGAATAAAATTGCATCTCCCTCACACTGTGTATCAATCTGTGAAACGGAATAGAATCCCATGTCCCTCAAACTGTGTATCAAACTGTGAAACGAAATAGAAACCCATCTCCTTCACACTGTTTATCAAACTGTGAAACAGAATAGAATCCCATTTCCCACACACTGTGTATCAAGCTGAAACAGAATAGAATCCCATGTCCCTCAAACTGTGTATCAAACAGTGAAACAGAAAAAAATCCCACCTCCATCACACTGTGTATCAAACTGTGAAACAGAATAGAATCCCATTTCCCACACACTGTGTATCAAGCTGAAACAGAATGGAATCCCATCTCCCTCACACTGTATCAAACTGCGAAACAGAATAGAATCCCACCTCCCTAACACTGTGTATCAAATTGTGAAAGAGAACAGAATTCCAAATCCCTCACACGGTATCAAACTGTGAAACAGAATAGAATCCCATGTCCCTCACACTGTATCAAACCGTGAAACAGAATAGAATCCCATCTCCCTCACATTGTGTATCAAACTATGAAACAGAATAGAATCCCATGTCACACACAATATATAAAACTGTGAAACAGAACTGAATCCCACCTCCCTCACTCTGTATCAAACTGTGAAACAGAGCAGAATCCCATGTCCCTCACACTGTATCAAACTGTGAAACAGAATAGAATCCCATCTCCCTCACACTGTGTATCAAACTGTGAAACATGATAGAATCCCATCTCCCTCACACTGTATCAAACTGTGAAACAGAATAGAATCCCATGTCCCTCACATTGTGTATCAAACTATGAAACAGAATAGAATCCGATGTCACTCACAGTGCATCAAACTGTGAAACAGAAGAGAATCCCATGTCACACACTCTGTATCAAAGTGTGAAACAGAGCAGAATCCCATGTCAGTCGCACAGTATCAAACTGTGAAATGGAATAGAATCCCATGTCCCTCACACTGTATCAAACTGTAAAGCAGAATAGGATCCCATCTCCTTCACACGTAATCAAACTGTGAAACAGAATAGAATCCCATCTCCATCACACTGTGTATCAAACTGTGAAACAGAATAGAATCCCATTTCCCACACACTGTGTATCAAGCAGAAACAGAATGGAATCCCATCTCCCTCACAGTGTATCAAACTGTGAAACAGAATAGAATCGCATCTCCCTCACACTGTGCATCAAACTGTGAAAAGAATAGAATCCCATTTCCCACCAACTGTATCAAAGTGTGAAACAGAAAAGAATCCCATGTCCCTCACACTGTATCAAACTGTGAAAGATAATAGAATCCCATCGCCCTCACACTGTGCAACAAACTGTGAAACAGAATAGAATCCCATGTCCCTCACACTGGGCATCAAACTTTGAAACTGAATAGAATCCCATATCCATCACACTGTGTATCAAACTGTGAAACAGAAAAGAATCCCAACTCCCTCACACTGTGTATCAAAATGTGAAACAGAACAGAATCCCATGTCCAACCAACTGTATCAAAATGTGAAACAGAATGGAATCCCATCTCCCTCGCAGTGTATCAAACTGTGAAACAGAATAGAATCGCATCTCCCTCACACTGTGCATCAAACTGTGAAAAGAATAGAATCCCATTTCCCACCAACTGTATCAAAGTGTGAAACAGAAAAGAATCCCATCTCCCTCACACTGTATCAAACTGTGAAAGATAATAGAATCCCATCGCCCTCACACTGTGCAACAAACTGTGAAACAGAATAGAATCCCATGTCCCTCACACTGGGCATCAAACTGTGAAACAGAATAGAATCCCATATCCTTCACACTGTGTATCAAACTGTGAAACAGAAAAGAATCCCAACTCCCTCACACTGTGTATCAAAATGTGAAACAGAACAGAATCCCATATCCTTCACACTGTGTATCAAACTGTGAAACAGAAAAGAATCCCAACTCCCTCACACTGTGTATCAAAATGTGAAACAGAACAGAATCCCATGTCCAACCAACTGTATCAAAATGTGAAACAGAATGGAATCCCATCTCCCTCGCAGTGTATCAAACTGTGAAACAGAATAGAATCCCATCTCCCTCACACTGTGCATCAAACTGTGAAAAGAATAGAATCCCATTTCCCACCAACTGTATCAAAGTGTGAAACAGAAAAGAATCCCATCTCCCTCACACTGTATCAAACTGTGAAAGATAATAGAATCCCATCTCCCTCACACTGTAACAAACTGTGAAACAGAATAGAATCCCATCTCCCTCACACTGTATCAAACTGTGAAAGATAATAGAATCCCATCGCCCTCACACTGTGCAACAAACTGTGAAACAGAATAGAATCCCATGTCCCTCACACTGGGCATCAAACTGTGAAACAGAATAGAATCCCATATCCTTCACACTGTGTATCAAACTGTGAAACAGAAAAGAATCCCAACTCCCTCACACTGTGTATCAAAATGTGAAACAGAACAGAATCCCATGTCCAACCAACTGTATCAAAATGTGAAACAGAATAGAATCCCATGTCCCTCACAATGAGTTTCAAACTGTGAAACAAAATAGAATCCCTTCTCCCTCACACTGTATCAAACTGTGAAACAGAATAGAATCCATCTAACTCACACTGTGCATCAATATGTGAAACAGAATAGAATCCCATCTCCCTCACACTGTGTATCAAAATGTGAAACAGAACAGAATCCCATGTCCCTCACAACGTATCAAACTATGAAACAAGATAGAATCCCATATCACTCACAGTGTATCAAACTGTGAAACAGAATAGAATCCCATGTCCCTCACACTGTTTATCAAACTGTGAAACAAAATAGAATCCCATCTCCCTCACACTGTGTATCAAAATGTGAAACAGAACAGAATCCCATGTCCCTCACAACGTATCAAACTATGAAACAAGATAGAATCCCATATCACTCACAGTGTATCAAACTGTGAAACAGAATAGAATCCCATGTCCCACACACTGTATAAAACTGTGAAACAGGATGGAATCCCATGTCAGTCGCACTGTATCAAACTGTGAAACAGAAAGAATCCCATCTCCCTCACACTGTGTATCAAACAGTGAAACAGAATAGAATCACATGTCCGTCACACTGTATCAAACTGCGAAACAGAATAGAATCCCATCTCCCTCACACCGTATCAAACTGTGAAACATCATAGAATCCCATGGGCCTCATAATATTGAATCAAACTATGAAACAGAATAGAATCCCATCTCCCTCAAACTGTGAAACAGAATAGAATCCCATGTCCCTCACACTGTATCAAACCGTGAAACAGAATCGTTTCCCATGCCCCTCAAACTGTATCAAACGGTGAAAGAGAATAGAATCCCATGTCCGTCACAATGTATCAAACTGAGAAAAAGAATAGATTCCAATCTTCCTCACACTGTGTATCAATCTGTGAAACAGAATAGAATCCCATCTCCCTCACACTGTATCAAACTGTAAAACAGATTTGGATCCTATCTCCTTCACACGTAATCAAACTGTGAAACAGAATAAAATCCCATCTCCCTCACACTGCGTATCAAACTGTGAAACTGAATAAAAATCAATGTCATTCAAACTGTGAAACGAAATAGAATCCCATCTCCTTCACACTGTTTATCAAACTGTGAAACAGAATGGAAACCAATGTCCCTCAAACTGTGTATCAAACTGTGAAACAGAATAGAATCCCAACTCCCTCACACTGGGTCAAACTGAAACAGAATATAATACCATGAACCTCAGACTGTGTATCAAACTGTGAAACAGAATACAATCCCATCTCACTCACACTGTGTATCAAAATTTGAATCAGAACAGAAACCCATCTCCCTCACACTGTGCATCAAACTGTGAATCAGAACAGAATCCCATCTCCCTCACACTGTAACAAACTGTGAAACAGAATACAATCCCATGTCAGTCGCACTGTATCAAACTGTGAATCGGAATAGATTCCCATCTCCCTCACACTGTATCAAACTGTGAAACAGTATAGAATCCCATCTCCCTCACACTGTGTATCAAACTGTGAAACAGAATAGAATCCCATGTCAGTTGCACTGTATGAAACTGTTAAACAGAATAGAATCCCATCTCTCTCACACTGTGTCAGACTGAAACAGAATAGAATCCCATGTTCCTCAAACTGTGTATCAAATTGTGAAACAAAATAAAATCTCATCTCCATGACTCTGTGTATCAAAATGTGAAACAGAATAGAAACCCATCTCCCTCATACTGAGTATCAAACTGTGAAACAGAATAGAATCCCATGTCCCTCACACTGTGTATCAAACTGTGAAACAGAATAGAATCCCATGTCCCTCACACTGTGTATCAAACTGTGAAACAGAATAGAATCCCATGTCCCTCACACTGTGCATCAGACTGTGAAACAGAATAGAAACCCATCTCGCTCACACTGTGCATCAAACTGTGAAACAGAATAGAATCCCATGTCCCTCAAACTCTGTATCAAACTGTGAAACAGAATAGAATCACATCTTCCTCACACTGCATCAAACTGTGTCAAACAGAAAGGAATCCCATGGGCCTCATAATATTGAATCAAACTATGAAACAGAATAGAATCCCATCTCCCTCAAACTGTGAAACAGAATAGAATCCAATGCCCCTCAAACTGTATGAAACTGTGAAATACAATAGAATCCTCTGTCCTCACACTGTATCAAACTGTGAAACAGAATAGATTCGCATGTCCCACCAACTGTATCAAAATGTGAAACAGAATTGAATCCCATCTCCCTCACACTGTATCAAACTGTGAAACAATAAAATCCCATGTCAGTCACACTGTATCAAACTGTGAAACAGAACAGAATCCCATGTCCCTCACACTGTATCAAACTGGAACAGAATAGAATCACATCTTCCTCACACTGTATCAAACTGTGAAACAGAATAGAATCCCATCTCCTACACACTGTATCAAACTGTAAAACATAATAGAATCCCATCTCCCTCATACTGTGCACCAAACTGTGAAACAGAATAGAATCCCATCTTCCTCACACTGTTTCAAACTGTGAAACAGAATAGAATCCCATCTCCCACACACTGTATCAAACTGTGAAACATAATAGAATCCAATGGGCCTAATAATAATGAATCAAACTATGAAACAGAATAGAATCCCATCTCCCTCAAACTGTGAACCAGAATAGAATCCCATCTCCCTCACACTGTATCAAACTGTGAAACAGAATCGAATCCCATGCCCCTCACACTGTATCAAACTGTGAAACAGAACAGAATTCCATCTCCCTCACACTGTATCAAACTGTGAAACAGAATAGAATCCCATGTCCCTCACACTGTGCATCAAACTGTGAAAAGAATAGAATCCCATTTCCCACCAACTGTATCAAAGTGTGAAACAGACTAGAATCCCATGCCCCTCAAACTGTATCAAACTGTGAAAGAGAATAGAATCCCATCGCCCTCACACTGGGCATCAAACTGTGAAACAGAATAGAATCCCATATCCTTCACACTGTGTATCAAACTGTGAAACAGAAAAGAAACCCAACTCCCTCACACTGTGTATCAAAATGTGAAACAGAACAGAATCCCATATCCTTCACACTGTGTATCAAACTGTGAAACAGAATAGAATCGCATCTCCCTCACACTGTGTATCAAACTGTGAAACAGAACAGAATCCCATGTCCAACCAACTGTATCAAAATGTGAAACAGAATAGAATCCCATGTCCCTCACAATGAGTTTCAAACTGTGAAACAAAATAGAATCCCTTCTCCCTCACACTGTATCAAACTGTGACACAGAATAGAATCCCATGTCCCTCATATTGTATCAAACTGTGAAACAGAATAGAATCCCATGTCCCTCACAATGAGTTTCAAACTGTGACACAGAATAGAATCCCTTCTCCCTCACACTGTATCAAACTGTGAAACAGAATAGAATCCATCTAACTCACACTGTGCATCAATCTGTGAAACAGAATAGAATCCCATGTCCCTCACACTGTTTATCAAACTGTGAAACAGAATAGAATCCCATCTCCCTCACACTGTGTATCAAAATGTGAAACAGAATAGAATCCCATGTCCCTCACACTGTGTATTAAACTGTGAAACAGAATAGAATGCCATGTCCCTCACACTGTATCAAACTGTGAAAGATAATAGAATCCCATCGCCCTCACACTGTGCAACAAACTGTGAAACAGAATAGAATCCCATCTCCCTCACACTGTGTATCAAAATGTGAAACAGAACAGAATCCCATGTCCCTCAAAACGTATCAAACTGTGAAACAAGATAGAATCCCATATCACTCACAGTGTATCAAACTGTGAAACAGAATAGAATCCCATGTCCCATACACTGTATAAAACTGTGAAACAGGATGGAATCCCATGTCAGTCGCACTGTGTCAAACTGTGAAACAGAAAGAATCCCATCTCCCACACACTGTGTATCAAACAGTGAAACAAAATAGAATCCCATGTACCTCACACTGTATCAAACTGCAAAACAGAATAGAATCCCATCTCCCTCACACTGTGTATCAAAATGTGAAACAGAACAGAATCCCTGTCCCTCACAACGTATCAAACTGTGAAACAGAAAAGAATCCCATATCACTCACACTGTATCAAACTGTGAAACAGAATAGAATCCCATGTCCCACACACTGTATAAAACTGTGAAACAGGATGGAATCCCATGTCAGTCGCACTGTATCAAACTGTGAAACAGAAAGAATCCCATCTCCCTCACACTGTATAAAACTGTGAAACATGATAGAATCCCATGGGCCTCATAATATTGAATCAAACTATGAAACAGAATAGAATCCCATCTCCCTCAAACTGTATCAAACGGTGAAAGAGAATAGAATCCCATGTCCGTCACTATGTATCAAACTGAGAAAAAGAATAGATTCCAATCTTCCTCACACTGTGTATCAATCTGTGAAACAGAATAGAATCCCATCTCCTTCACACTGCGTATCAAACTGTGAAACTGAATAAAAATCCGTGTCATTCAAACTGTGTATCAAACTGTGAAACGAAATAGAATCCCATCTCCTTCACACTGTTTATCAAACTGTGAAACAGAATGGAAACCCATGTCCCTCAAACTGTGTATCAAACTGTGAAACAGAATAGAATCCCAACTCCCTCACACTGGGTCAAACTGAAACAGAATATAATACCATCTACCTCACACTGTATCAAACTGTGAAACCAAATAGAATCCCATGTCCCTCAAACTGTATCAAACTGTGAAAGTGAATTGAATCCCATCGCCCTCACACTGTATCAAACTGTGGAACAATAGAATCCCATTTCAGTCACACTGTATCAAATTGTGAAAAAGAACAGAATCCCATGTCCCTCACACTGTATCAAACTGTGAAACAGAATAGAATCCCATGTCCCTCACACTGTTTATCAAAGTGTGAAACAGATATAGAATCCCATGTCCCTCACAGTGTATCAAACTGAGAAACAGAATAGAATCCCATGTTCCTCACAACGTATCAAACTGTGAAACAGAAAATAATCCCATATCACTCGCACTGTATCAAACTGTGAAACAGAATAGAATCCCATGTCCCACACACTGTATAAAACTGTGAAACAGGATGGAATCCCATGTCAGTCGCACTGTATCAAACTGTGAAACAGAAAGAATCCCATCTCCCTCACACTGTATAAAACTGTGAAACATGATAGAATCCCATGGGCCTCATAATATGGAATCAAACTATGAAACAGAATAGAATCACATCTCCCTCAAACTATCAAACGGTGAAAGAGAATAGAATCCCATGTCCGTCACAATGTATCAAACTGAGAAAAAGAATAGATTCCAATCTTCCTCACACTGTGTATCAATCTGTGAAACTGAATAAAAATCCGTGTCATTCAAACTGTGTATCAAACTGTGAAACGAAATAGAATCCCATCTCCTTCACACTGTTTATCAAACTGTGAAACAGAATGGAAACCCATGTCCCTCAAACTGTGTATCAAACTGTGAAACAGAATAGAATCCCAACTCCCTCACACTGGGTCAAACTGAAACAGAATATAATACCATCTACCTCACACTGTATCAAACTGTGAAACCAAATAGAATCCCATGTCCCTCAAACTGTATCAAACTGTGAAAGTGAATTGAATCCCATCGCCCTCACACTGTATCAAACTGTGGAACAATAGAATCCCATTTCAGTCACACTGTATCAAATTGTGAAACAGAACAGAATCCCATGTCCCTCACACTGTATCAAACTGTGAAACAGAATAGAATCCCATGTCCCTCACACTGTTTATCAAAGTGTGAAACAGATATAGAATCCCATGTCCCTCACAGTGTATCAAACTGAGAAACAGAATAGAATCCCATGTTCCTCACACTGTATCAAACTGTGAAACAGAATAGAATTCCATCTCCCTCACACTGTGCATCAAACTGTGAAACAGAATAGAATCCCATCTCCCTCACACTCTGCATCAAACTGTGAAACAGAATAGAATCCCATCTCCCTCACACTGTGCATCAAAGTGTGAAACAGAATAGAATCCCTTCTCCCTCACACTGTGCATCAAAGTGTGAAACAGAATAGAATCCCATCGCCCTCACACTGTGCATCAAACTGTGAAACAGAATAGAATCCCATGTCCCCCACATGGTATTAAACTGTTAGACGGAATAGAATCCAATGTCCTCACAGTGTATCAAACTGTGAAAAAGAATAGAATCCCATGTCCCCCACATGGTATCAAACTGTTAGACGGAATAGAATCCAATGTCCTCACAGTGTATCAAACTGTGAAAAAGAATAGAATCCCATGTCCCTGACACTCTGTATCAAACTGTGAAACAGAATAGAATCCAATCTCCCTCACACTGTATCAAACTGTGAAACAGAATAGAAACCCTTGACCCCCACATTGTGTTTCAAACTGTGAAACAGAACAGAATCGAATCTCCCTCACACTGTGTATCAAAATGTGAAACAGAACAGAATCCCATGTCCATCACACTCTATCAAACTGTGAAACAGAATAGTATCCCATCTCCCTCACACTGTATCAAACTGTGAAACAGAATAGAATCCCATCTCCCTCACACTGTATCAAACTGTGAAACAGAATAGAATCCCATCTCCCTCACACTGTATCAAACTGTGAAACAGAATAGAATCCCATCTCCCTCACACTGTGTATCAAACTGCGAAACAGAATAGAATCCCAGGTCCCTCACACTGTGTATCAAACTGTGAAACAGAATAGAATCCCAACTCCCTCACACTGTATCAAACTGGGAAACAGAATAGTATCCAATCTCCCTCACACTGTATCAAACTGAGAAACAGAATAGAATCCCATCTCCCTCACATTGTATCAAACTGTGAAACGGAATAGAATCGCATCTCCCTCACACTGTGCATCAAACTGTGAAACAGAATAGAATCCCATCGCCCTCACACTGTGTATCAAACTGTGAAACAGAATAGAATCCCATATCCCTCACACTGTATCAAACCATGAAACAGAATAGAATCGCATGACAGTCGCACTGTATCAAACTGTGAAACAGAATAGAATTGCATCTCCCTCACACTGTGTATCAATCTGTGAAACGGAATAGAATCCCATGTCCCTCAAACTGTGTATCAAACTGTGAAACAGAATAGAATCCCATCGCCCTCACACTGTGTATCAAACTGTGAAACAGAATAGAATCCCACATCCCTCACACTATATCAAACCGTGAAACAGAATAGAATCGCATGACTGTCGCACAGTATCAAACTGTGAAACAGAATAAAATTGCATCTCCCTCACACTGTGTATCAATCTGTGAAACGGAATAGAATCCCATGTCCCTCAAACTGTGTATCAAACGGTGAAACAGAATAGAATCCCATCTCACTCACACTGTGTATCAAACTGTGAAACGAAATAGAAACCCATCTCCTTCACACTGTTTATCAAACTGTGAAACAGAATAGAATCCCATTTCCCACACACTGTGTATCAAGCTGAAACAGAATAGAATCCCATGTCCCTCAAACTGTGTATCAAACAGTGAAACAGAAAAGAATCCCACCTCCATCACACTGTGTATCAAACTGTGAAACAGAATAGAATCCCATTTCCCACACACTGTGTATCAAGCTGAAACAGAATGGAATCCCATCTCCCTCACACTGTATCAAACTGCGAAACAGAATAGAATCCCACCTCACTAACACTGTGTATCAAATTGTGAAAGAGAACAGAATTCCAAATCCCTCACACGGTATCAAACTGTGAAACAGAATAGAATCCCATGTCCCTCACACTGTATCAAACCGTGAAACAGAATAGAATCCCATCTCCCTCACATTGTGTATCAAACTATGAAACAGAATAGAATCCCATGTCACACACAATATATAAAACTGTGAAACAGAACTGAATCCCACCTCCCTCACTCTGTATCAAACTGTGAAACAGAGCAGAATCCCATGTCCCTCACACTGTATCAAACTGTGAAACAGAATAGAATCCCATCTCCCTCACACTGTGTATCAAACTGTGAAACATGATAGAATCCCATCTCCCTCACACTGTATCAAACTGTGAAACAGAATAGAATCCCATCTCTCTCACACTGTATCAAACTGTGAAACAGAATAGAATCCCACATCCCTCACACTGTGCATCAAAGGATGAAACAGAATAGAGTCACATCTTCCTCACACTGCATCAAAATGTGAAACAGAATAGAATCCCATCTGCCACAAACTGTATCAAACTGTGAAAAATAATAGAATCCCATGGGCCTCATAATAATGAATCAAACTATGAAACAGAATAGAATCCCATCTCCCTCAAACTGTGAAACAGAATAGAATCCCATGTCCCTCACGCTGTAACAAACTGTGAAACAGAATCGAATCCAATGCCCCTCAAACTGTATCAAACTGTGAAACAGAATAGAATTCCATGTCCCTCACACTGTGTATCAAAATGTGAAACAGAATAGAGTCCCATGTCACTCACAGTGTATCAAACTGTGAAATGGAATAGAATCGCACCTCCCTCACACTGTGTATCAAAATGTGAAACAGAACAGAATCTCATGTCCCTCACATTGTATCAAACTGTGAAACAGAATAGAATCCCATGTCGCTCACTGTGTATCAAACTGTGAAACAGAATAGAATCCCATCTCCCTCACACTGTGTCAAACTGAAACAGAATAGAATCCCACCTCCCTCACACTGTGTATCAAAATGTGAAACAGAACAGAATCTCATGTCCCTCACATTGTATCAAACTGTGAAACAGAATAGAATCCCATGTCCTTCAAACTCTGTATCAAACTGTGAAACAGAATAGAATCACATCTTCCTCACACTGCATCAAACTGTGAAACAGAAAAGAATCCCATGGGCCTCATAATATTGAATCAAACTATGAAACAGAATAGAATCCCATCTCCCTCAAACTGCAAAACAGAATAGAATCCCATGCCCCTCAAACTGTATGAAACTGTGAAAGAGAATAGAATCCTCTGTCTTCACACTGTATCAAACTGTGAAACAGAATAGATTCGCATGTCCCACCAACTGTATCAAAATGTGAAACAGAATTGAATCCCATCTCCCTCACACTGTATCAAACTGTGAAACAATAGAATCCCATGTCAGTCACACTGTATCAAACTGTGAAACAGAACAGAATGCCATGTCCCTCACACTGTATCAAAATGTGAAACCGAATAGAATCCCATCTGCCACAAACTGTATCAAACTGTGAAAAATAATAGAATCCCATGGGCCTCATAATAATGAATCAAACTATGAAACAGAATAGAATCCCATCTCCCTCAAACTGTGAAACAGAATAGAATCCCATGTCCCTCACGCTGTATCAAACTGTGAAACAGAATTGAATCCAATGCCCCTCAAACTGTATCAAACTGTGAAACAGAATAGAATTCCATGTCCCTCACACTGTGTATCAAAATGTGAAACAGAATAGAGTCCCATGTCACTCACAGTGTATCAAACTGTGAAATGGAATAGAATCGCACCTCCCTCACACTGTGTATCAAAATGTGAAACAGAACAGAATCTCATGTCCCTCACATTGTATCAAACTGTGAAAGAGAATAGAATCCCATGTCGCTCACAGTGTATCAAACTGTGAAACAGAATAGAATCCCATCTCCCTCACACTGTGTCAAACTGAAACAGAATAGAATCCCACCTCCCTCACACTGTGTATCAAAATGTGAAACAGAACAGAATCTCATGTCCCTCACATTGTATCAAACTGTGAAACAGAATAGAATCCCATGTCCTTCAAACTCTGTATCAAACTGTGAAACAGAATAGAATCACATCTTCCTCACACTGCATCAAACTGTGAACCAGAAAAGAATCCCATGGGCCTCATAATATTGAATCAAACTATGAAACAGAATAGAATCCCATCTCCCTCAAACTGTAAAACAGAATAGAATCCCATGCCCCTCAAACTGTATGAAACTGTGAAAGAGAATAGAATCCTCTGTCTTCACACTGTATCAAACTGTGAAACAGAATAGATTCGCATGTCCCACCAACTGTATCAAAATGTGAAACAGAATTGAATCCCATCTCCCTCACACTGTATCAAACTGTGAAACAATAGAATCCCATGTCCCTCACACTGTATCAAACTGTGAAACAGAATAGAATCCCATGTCCCTCACACTGTGTATCAAACTGTGAAACAGAATAGAATCCCATCTCACTCACACTGTGTATCAAAATTTGAATCAGAACAGAATCCCATCTCCCTCACACTGTGCATCATACTGTGAATCAGAACAGAATCCCATGTCAGTCGCACTGTATCAAACTGTGAATCGGAATAGATTCCCATCTCCCTCACACTGTATCAAACTGTGAAACAGAATAGAATCCCATCTCCCTCACACTGTGTATCAAACTGTGAAACAGAATAGAATCCCATCTCCCTCACACTGTGTATCAAAATGTGAAACAGAATAGAATCCCATCTCCCTCACACTGTGTATCAAACTGTGAAACAGAATAGAATCCCATGTCAGTCGCACTGTATGAAACTGTTAAACAGAATAGAATCCCATCTCTCTCACACTGTGTCAGACTGAAACAGAATAGAATCCCATGTTCCTCAAACTGTGTATCAAATTGTGAAACAAAATAGAATCCCATCTCCATCACTCTGTGTATCAAAATGTGAAACAGAATAGAAACCCATCTCCCTCACACTGAGTATCAAACTGTGAAACAGAATAGAATCCCATATCCTTCACACTGTGTATCAAACTGTGAAACAGAAAAGAATCCCAACTCCCTCACACTGTGTATCAAAATGTGAAACAGAACAGAATCCCATGTCCAACCAACTGTATCAAAATGTGAAACAGAATAGAATCCCATGTCCCTCACAATGAGTTTCAAACTGTGAAACAGAATAGAATCGCATCTCCCTCACACTGTGTATCAAACTGTGAAACAGAACAGAATCCCATGTCCAACCAACTGTATCAAAATGTGAAACAGAATAGAATCCCATGTCCCTCACAATGAGTTTCAAACTGTGAAACAAAATAGAATCCCTTCTCCCTCACACTGAATCAAACTGTGAAACAGAATAGAATCCATCTAACTCACACTGTGCATCAAACTGTGAAACAGAATAGAATCCCATGTCCCTCACACTGTTTATCAAACTGTGAAACAAAATAGAATCCCATCTCCCTCACACTGTGTATCAAAATGTGAAACAGAACAGAATCCCATGTCCCTCACAACGTATCAAACTATGAAACAAGATAGAATCCCATATCACTCACAGTGTATCAAACTGTGAAACAGAATAGAATCCCATGTCCCACACACTGTATAAAACTGTGAAACAGGATGGAATCCCATGTCAGTCGCACTGTATCAAACTGTGAAACAGAAAGAATCCCATCTCCCTCACACTGTGTATCAAACAGTGAAACAGAATAGAATCACATGTCCGTCACACTGTATCAAACTGCGAAACAGAATAGAATCCCATCTCCCTCACACCGTATCAAACTGTGAAACATCATAGAATCCCATGGGCCTCATAATATTGAATCAAACTATGAAACAGAATAGAATCCCATCTCCCTCAAACTGTGAAACAGAATAGAATCCCATGTCCCTCACACTGTATCAAACCGTGAAACAGAATCGTTTCCCATGCCCCTCAAACTGTATCAAACGGTGAAAGAGAATAGAATCCCATGTCCGTCACAATGTATCAAACTGAGAAAAAGAATAGATTCCAATCTTCCTCACACTGTGTATCAATCTGTGAAACAGAATAGAATCCCATCTCCCACACACTGTATCAAACTGTAAAACAGATTTGGATCCTATCTCCTTCACACGTAATCAAACTGTGAAACAGAATAAAATCCCATCTCCCTCACACTGCGTATCAAACTGTGAAACTGAATAAAAATCAATGTCATTCAAACTGTGAAACGAAATAGAATCCCATCTCCTTCACACTGTTTATCAAACTGTGAAACAGAATGGAAACCAATGTCCCTCAAACTGTGTATCAAACTGTGAAACAGAATAGAATCCCAACTCCCTCACACTGGGTCAAACTGAAACAGAATATAATACCATGTACCTCACACTGTGTATCAAACTGTGAAACAGAATACAATCCCATCTCACTCACACTGTGTATCAAAATTTGAATCAGAACAGAAACCCATCTCCCTCACACTGTGCATCAAACTGTGAATCAGAACAGAATCCCATCTCCCTCACACTGTAACAAACTGTGAAACAGAATACAATCCCATGTCAGTCGCACTGTATCAAACTGTGAATCGGAATAGATTCCCATCTCCCTCACACTGTATCAAACTGTGAAACAGTATAGAATCCCATCTCCCTCACACTGTGTATCAAACTGTGAAACAGAATAGAATCCCATGTCAGTTGCACTGTATGAAACTGTTAAACAGAATAGAATCCCATCTCTCTCACACTGTGTCAGACTGAAACAGAATAGAATCCCATGTTCCTCAAACTGTGTATCAAATTGTGAAACAAAATAAAATCTCATCTCCATGACTCTGTGTATCAAAATGTGAAACAGAATAGAAACCCATTTCCCTCATACTGAATATCAAACTGTGAAACAGAATAGAATCCCATGTCCCTCACACTGTGTATCAAACTGTGAAACAGAATAGAATCCCATGTCCCTCACACTGTGTATCAAACTGTGAAACAGAATAGAATCCCATGTCCCTCACACTGTGCATCAGACTGTGAAACAGAATAGAAACCCATCTCCCTCACACTGTGCATCAAACTGTGAAACAGAATAGAATCCCATGTCCCTCAAACTCTGTATCAAACTGTGAAACAGAATAGAAACACATCTTCCTCACACTGCATCAAACTGTGTCAAACAGAAAGGAATCCCATGGGCCTCATAATATTGAATCAAACTATGAAACAGAATAGAATCCCATCTCCCTCAAACTGTGAAACAGAATAGAATCCAATGCCCCTCAAACTGTATGAAACTGTGAAATACAATAGAATCCTCTGTCCTCACACTGTATCAAACTGTGAAACAGAATAGATTCGCATGTCCCACCAACTGTATCAAAATGTGAAACAGAATTGAATCCCATCTCCCTCACACTGTATCAAACTGTGAAACAATAAAATCCCATGTCAGTCACACTGTATCAAACTGTGAAACAGAACAGAATCCCATGTCCCTCACACTGTATCAAACTGGAACAGAATAGAATCACATCTTCCTCACACTGTATCAAACTGTGAAACAGAATAGAATCCCATCTCCTACACACTGTATCAAACTGTAAAACATAATAGAATCCCATCTCCCTAATACTGTGCACCAAACTGTGAAACAGAATATAATCCCATCTTCCTCACACTGTTTCAAACTGTGAAACAGAATAGAATCCCATCTCCCACACACTGTATCAAACTGTGAAACATAATAGAATCCAATGGGCCTAATAATAATGAATCAAACTATGAAACAGAATAGAATCCCATCTCCCTCAAACTGTGAACCAGAATAGAATCCCATCTCCCTCACACTGTATCAAACTGTGAAACAGAATCGAATCCCATGTCCCTCACACTGTGTATCAAACTGTGAAACAGAATAGAATCCCATCTCACTCACACTGTGTATCAAAATTTGAATCAGAACAGAATCCCATCTCCCTCACACTGTGCATCAAACTGTGAATCAGAACAGAATCCCATCTCCCTCACACTGTAACAAACTGTGAAACAGAATAGAATCCCATGTTAGTCGCACTGTATCAAACTGTGAATCGGAATAGATTCCCATCTCCCTCACACTGTGTATCAAACTGTGAAACAAAATAGAATCCCATCTCCCTCATACTGTGCATCAAACCGTGAAACAGAATAGAATCCCATCTTCCTCACATTGTATCAAACTGTGAAACAGAATAGAATCCCATCTCCCACACACCGTATCAAACTGTGAAACATAATAGAATCCAATGGGCCTAATAATAATGAATCAAACTATGAAACAGAATAGAATCCCATCTCCCTCAAACTGTGAACCAGAATGGAATCCCATCTCCCTCACTCTGTATCAAACTGTGAAACAGAATCGAATCCCATGCCCCTCAAACTGTATCAAACTGTGAAAGAGAATAGAATCCCGTGTCCCTTACACTGTATCAAACTGTGAAACAGAATAGATTCCCAAGTCCCAACAACTGTATCAAAATGTTAAACAGAATTGTATCCCATCTCCCTCGCACTGTATCAAACTGTAAAATAATAGAATCCCATGTCAGTCACACTGCATCAAACTGTGAAACAGAACAGAATCCCATCTCCTTCACACTGTGCATCAAAGTGTGAAACAGAACAGAATCTCATCTCCCTGACACTGTATCAAACTGTGAAACAGAATAGAATCCCATGTCCCTCACAGTGTAACAAAGTGTGAAAGAGAATAGAAATCCATGTCTGTCACATTGTGTTTCAAATGGTGAAACAAAATACTATCCCATCTCCCTCACACTGTATCAAACTGTGAAACAGAATAGAATCCCATCTCTCTCACACTGTATCAAACTGTGAAACAGAATAGAATCCCACATCCCTCACACTGTGCATCAAAGGAAGAAACAGAATAGAGTCACATCTTCCTCACACTGCATCAAAATGTGAAACAGAATAGAATCCCATCTGCCACAAACTGTATCAAACTGTGAAAAATAATAGAATCCCATGGGCCTCATAATAATGAATCAAACTATGAAACAGAATAGAATCCCATCTCCCTCAAACTGTGAAACAGAATAGAATCCCATGTCCCTCACGCTGTATCAAACTGTGAAACAGAATCGAATCCAATGCCCCTCAAACTGTATCAAACTGTGAAACAGAATAGAATTCCATGTCCCTCACACTGTGTATCAAAATGTGAAACAGAATAGAGTCCCATGTCACTCACAGTGTATCAAACTGTGAAATGGAATAGAATCGCACCTCCCTCACACTGTGTATCAAAATGTGAAACAGAACAGAATCTCATGTCCCTCACATTGTATCAAACTGTGAAACAGAATAGAATCCCATGTCGCTCACTGTGTATCAAACTGTGAAACAGAATAGAATCCCATCTCCCTCACACTGTGTCAAACTGAAACAGAATAGAATCCCACCTCCCTCACACTGTGTATCAAAATGTGAAACAGAACAGAATCTCATGTCCCTCACATTGTATCAAACTGTGAAACAGAATAGAATCCCATGTCCTTCAAACTCTGTATCAAACTGTGAAACAGAATAGAATCACATCTTCCTCACACTGCATCAAACTGTGAACCAGAAAAGAATCCCATGGGCCTCATAATATTGAATCAAACTATGAAACAGAATAGAATCCCATCTCCCTCAAACTGTAAAACAGAATAGAATCCCATGCCCCTCAAACTGTATGAAACTGTGTAAGAGAATAGAATCCTCTGTCTTCACACTGTATCAAACCGTGAAACAGAATAGATTCGCATGTCCCACCAACTGTATCAAAATGTGAAACAGAATTGAATCCCATCTCCCTCACACTGTATCAAACTGTGAAACAATAGAATCCCATGTCAGTCACACTGTATCAAACTGTGAAACAGAACAGAATCCCATGTCCCTCACACTGTATCAAACTGTAACAGAATAGAATCACATCTTCCTCACACTGTATCAAACTGTGAAACAGAATAGAATCCCATCTCCCACACATTGTATCAAACTGTGAAACAGAATAGAATCCCATCTCCCTCATACTGTGCATCAAACCGTGAAACAGAATAGAATCCCATCTTCCTCACATTGTATCAAACTGTGAAACAGAATAGAATCCCATCTCCCACACACCGTATCAAACTGTGAAACATAATAGAATCCAATGGGCCTAATAATAATGAATCAAACTATGAAACAGAATAGAATCCCATCTCCCTCAAACTGTGAACCAGAATGGAATCCCATCTCCCTCACTCTGTATCAAACTGTGAAACAGAATCGAATCCCATGCCCCTCAAACTGTATCAAACTGTGAAAGAGAATAGAATCCCGTGTCCCTTACACTGTATCAAACTGTGAAACAGAATAGATTCCCAAGTCCCAACAACTGTATCAAAATGTTAAACAGAATTGTATCCCATCTCCCTCGCACTGTATCAAACTGTAAAATAATAGAATCCCATGTCAGTCACACTGCATCAAACTGTGAAACAGAACAGAATCCCATCTCCTTCACACTGTGCATCAAAGTGTGAAACAGAACAGAATCTCATCTCCCTGACACTGTATCAAACTGTGAAACAGAATAGAATCCCATGTCCCTCACAGTGTAACAAAGTGTGAAAGAGAATAGAAATCCATGTCTGTCACATTGTGTTTCAAATGGTGAAACAAAATACTATCCCATCTCCCTCACACTGTATCAAACTGTGAAACAGAATAGAATCCCATCTCTCTCACACTGTATCAAACTGTGAAACAGAATAGAATCCCACATCCCTCACACTGTGCATCAAAGGAAGAAACAGAATAGAGTCACATCTTCCTCACACTGCATCAAAATGTGAAACAGAATAGAATCCCATCTGCCACAAACTGTATCAAACTGTGAAAAATAATAGAATCCCATGGGCCTCATAATAATGAATCAAACTATGAAACAGAATAGAATCCCATCTCCCTCAAACTGTGAAACAGAATAGAATCCCATGTCCCTCACGCTGTATCAAACTGTGAAACAGAATCGAATCCAATGCCCCTCAAACTGTATCAAACTGTGAAACAGAATAGAATTCCATGTCCCTCACACTGTGTATCAAAATGTGAAACAGAATAGAGTCCCATGTCACTCACAGTGTATCAAACTGTGAAATGGAATAGAATCGCACCTCCCTCACACTGTGTATCAAAATGTGAAACAGAACAGAATCTCATGTCCCTCACATTGTATCAAACTGTGAAACAGAATAGAATCCCATGTCGCTCACAGTGTATCAAACTGTGAAACAGAATAGAATCCCATCTCCCTCACACTGTGTCAAACTGAAACAGAATAGAATCCCACCTCCCTCACACTGTGTATCAAAATGTGAAACAGAACAGAATCCCATGTCCCTCACATTGTATCAAACTGTGAAACAGAATAGAATCCCATCTCCCACACATTGTATCAAACTGTGAAACAGAATAGAATCCCATCTCCCTCATACTGTGCATCAAACCGTGAAACAGAATAGAATCCCATCTTCCTCACATTGTATCAAACTGTGAAACAGAATAGAATCCCATCTCCCACACACCGTATCAAACTGTGAAACATAATAGAATCCAATGGGCCTAATAATAATGAATCAAACTATGAAACAGAATAGAATCCCATCTCCCTCAAACTGTGAACCAGAATGGAATCCCATCTCCCTCACTCTGTATCAAACTGTGAAACAGAATCGAATCCCATGCCCCTCAAACTGTATCAAACTGTGAAAGAGAATAGAATCCCGTGTCCCTTACACTGTATCAAACTGTGAAACAGAATAGATTCGCATGTCCCACCAACTGTATCAAAATGTGAAACAGAATTGAATCCCATCTCCCTCACACTGTATCAAACTGTGAAACAATAGAATCCCATGTCAGTCACACTGTATCAAACTGTGAAACAGAACAGAATCCCATGTCCCTCACACTGTATCAAACTGTAACAGAATAGAATCACATCTTCCTCACACTGTATCAAACTGTGAAACAGAATAGAATCCCATCTCCCACACATTGTATCAAACTGTGAAACAGAATAGAATCCCATCTCCCTCATACTGTGCATCAAACCGTGAAACAGAATAGAATCCCATCTTCCTCACATTGTATCAAACTGTGAAACAGAATAGAATCCCATCTCCCACACACCGTATCAAACTGTGAAACATAATAGAATCCAATGGGCCTAATAATAATGAATCAAACTATGAAACAGAATAGAATCCCATCTCCCTCAAACTGTGAACCAGAATGGAATCCCATCTCCCTCACTCTGTATCAAACTGTGAAACAGAATCGAATCCCATGCCCCTCAAACTGTATCAAACTGTGAAAGAGAATAGAATCCCGTGTCCCTTACACTGTATCAAACTGTGAAACAGAATAGATTCCCAAGTCCCAACAACTGTATCAAAATGTTAAACAGAATTGTATCCCATCTCCCTCGCACTGTATCAAACTGTAAAATAATAGAATCCCATGTCAGTCACACTGCATCAAACTGTGAAACAGAACAGAATCCCATCTCCTTCACACTGTGCATCAAAGTGTGAAACAGAACAGAATCTCATCTCCCTGACACTGTATCAAACTGTGAAACAGAATAGAATCCCATGTCCCTCACAGTGTAACAAAGTGTGAAAGAGAATAGAAATCTATGTCTGTCACATTGTGTTTCAAATGGTGAAACAAAATACTATCCCATCTCCCTCACACTGTATCAAACTGTGAAACAGAATAGAATCCCATCTCTCTCACACTGTATCAAACTGTGAAACAGAATAGAATCCCACATCCCTCACACTGTGCATCAAAGGAAGAAACAGAATAGAGTCACATCTTCCTCACACTGCATCAAAATGTGAAACAGAATAGAATCCCATCTGCCACAAACTGTATCAAACTGTGAAAAATAATAGAATCCCATGGGCCTCATAATAATGAATCAAACTATGAAACAGAATAGAATCCCATCTCCCTCAAACTGTGAAACAGAATAGAATCCCATGTCCCTCACGCTGTATCAAACTGTGAAACAGAATCGAATCCAATGCCCCTCAAACTGTATCAAACTGTGAAACAGAATAGAATTCCATGTCCCTCACACTGTGTATCAAAATGTGAAACAGAATAGAGTCCCATGTCACTCACAGTGTATCAAACTGTGAAATGGAATAGAATCGCACCTCCCTCACACTGTGTATCAAAATGTGAAACAGAACAGAATCTCATGTCCCTCACATTGTATCAAACTGTGAAACAGAATAGAATCCCATGTCGCTCACTGTGTATCAAACTGTGAAACAGAATAGAATCCCATCTCCCTCACGCTGTGTCAAACTGAAACAGAATAGAATCCCACCTCCCTCACACTGTGTATCAAAATGTGAAACAGAACAGAATCTCATGTCCCTCACATTGTATCAAACTGTGAAACAGAATAGAATCCCATGTCCTTCAAACTCTGTATCAAACTGTGAAACAGAATAGAATCACATCTTCCTCACACTGCATCAAACTGTGAACCAGAAAAGAATCCCATGGGCCTCATAATATTGAATCAAACTATGAAACAGAATAGAATCCCATCTCCCTCAAACTGTAAAACAGAATAGAATCCCATGCCCCTCAAACTGTATGAAACTGTGAAAGAGAATAGAATCCTCTGTCTTCACACTGTATCAAACTGTGAAACAGAATAGATTCGCATGTCCCACCAACTGTATCAAAATGTGAAACAGAATTGAATCCCATCTCCCTCACACTGTATCAAACTGTGAAACAATAGAATCCCATGTCAGTCACACTGTATCAAACTGTGAAACAGAACAGAATCCCATGTCCCTCACACTGTATCAAACTGTAACAGAATAGAATCACATCTTCCTCACACTGTATCAAACTGTGAAACAGAATAGAATCCCATCTCCCACACATTGTATCAAACTGTGAAACAGAATAGAATCCCATCTCCCTCATACTGTGCATCAAACCGTGAAACAGAATAGAATCCCATCTTCCTCACATTGTATCAAACTGTGAAACAGAATAGAATCCCATCTCCCACACACCGTATCAAACTGTGAAACATAATAGAATCCAATGGGCCTAATAATAATGAATCAAACTATGAAACAGAATAGAATCCCATCTCCCTCAAACTGTGAACCAGAATGGAATCCCATCTCCCTCACTCTGTATCAAACTGTGAAACAGAATCGAATCCCATGCCCCTCAAACTGTATCAAACTGTGAAAGAGAATAGAATCCCGTGTCCCTTACACTGTATCAAACTGTGAAACAGAATAGATTCCCAAGTCCCAACAACTGTATCAAAATGTTAAACAGAATTGTATCCCATCTCCCTCGCACTGTATCAAACTGTAAAATAATAGAATCCCATGTCAGTCACACTGCATCAAACTGTGAAACAGAACAGAATCCCATCTCCTTCACACTGTGCATCAAAGTGTGAAACAGAACAGAATCTCATCTCCCTGACACTGTATCAAACTGTGAAACAGAATAGAATCCCATGTCCCTCACAATGTAACAAAGTGTGAAAGAGAATAGAAATCCATGTCTGTCACATTGTGTTTCAAATGGTGAAACAAAATACTATCCCATCTCCCTCACACTGTATCAAACTGTGAAACAGAATAGAATCCCATCTCTCTCACACTGTATCAAACTGTGAAACAGAATAGAATCCCACATCCCTCACACTGTGCATCAAAGGAAGAAACAGAATAGAGTCACATCTTCCTCACACTGCATCAAAATGTGAAACAGAATAGAATCCCATCTGCCACAAACTGTATCAAACTGTGAAAAATAATAGAATCCCATGGGCCTCATAATAATGAATCAAACTATGAAACAGAATAGAATCCCATCTCCCTCAAACTGTGAAACAGAATAGAATCCCATGTCCCTCACGCTGTATCAAACTGTGAAACAGAATCGAATCCAATGCCCCTCAAACTGTATCAAACTGTGAAACAGAATAGAATTCCATGTCCCTCACACTGTGTATCAAAATGTGAAACAGAATAGAGTCCCATGTCACTCACAGTGTATCAAACTGTGAAATGGAATAGAATCGCACCTCCCTCACACTGTGTATCAAAATGTGAAACAGAACAGAATCTCATGTCCCTCACATTGTATCAAACTGTGAAACAGAATAGAATCCCATGTCGCTCACTGTGTATCAAACTGTGAAACAGAATAGAATCCCATCTCCCTCACACTGTGTCAAACTGAAACAGAATAGAATCCCACCTCCCTCACACTGTGTATCAAAATGTGAAACAGAACAGAATCTCATGTCCCTCACATTGTATCAAACTGTGATACAGAATAGAATCCCATGTCCTTCAAACTCTGTATCAAACTGTGAAACAGAATAGAATCACATCTTCCTCACACTGCATCAAACTGTGAACCAGAAAAGAATCCCATGGGCCTCATAATATTGAATCAAACTATGAAACAGAATAGAATCCCATCTCCCTCAAACTGTAAAACAGAATAGAATCCCATGCCCCTCAAACTGTATGAAACTGTGAAAGAGAATAGAATCCTCTGTCTTCACACTGTATCAAACTGTGAAACAGAATAGATTCGCATGTCCCACCAACTGTATCAAAATGTGAAACAGAATTGAATCCCATCTCCCTCACACTGTATCAAACTGTGAAACAATAGAATCCCATGTCAGTCACACTGTATCAAACTGTGAAACAGAACAGAATCCCATGTCCCTCACACTGTATCAAACTGTAACAGAATAGAATCACATCTTCCTCACACTGTATCAAACTGTGAAACAGAATAGAATCCCATGTCCCTCACACTGTATCAAACTGTGAAACAGAATAGAATCCCATCTCCCACACATTGTATCAAACTGTGAAACAGAATAGAATCCCATCTCCCTCATACTGTGCATCAAACCGTGAAACAGAATAGAATCCCATCTTCCTCACATTGTATCAAACTGTGAAAAAGAATAGAATCCCATCTCCCACACACCGTATCAAACTGTGAAACATAATAGAATCCAATGGGCCTAATAATAATGAATCAAACTATGAAACAGAATAGAATCCCATCTCCCTCAAACTGTGAACCAGAATGGAATCCCATCTCCCTCACTCTGTATCAAACTGTGAAACAGAATCGAATCCCATGCCCCTCAAACTGTATCAAACTGTGAAAGAGAATAGAATCCCGTGTCCCTTACACTGTATCAAACTGTGAAACAGAATAGATTCCCAAGTCCCAACAACTGTATCAAAATGTTAAACAGAATTGTATCCCATCTCCCTCGCACTGTATCAAACTGTAAAATAATAGAATCCCATGTCAGTCACACTGCATCAAACTGTGAAACAGAACAGAATCCCATCTCCTTCACACTGTGCATCAAAGTGTGAAACAGAACAGAATCTCATCTCCCTGACACTGTATCAAACTGTGAAACAGAATAGAATCCCATGTCCCTCACAGTGTAACAAAGTGTGAAAGAGAATAGAAATCCATGTCTGTCACATTGTGTTTCAAATGGTGAAACAAAATACTATCCCATCTCCCTCACACTGTATCAAACTGTGAAACAGAATAGAATCCCATCTCTCTCACACTGTATCAAACTGTGAAACAGAATAGAATCCCACATCCCTCACACTGTGCATCAAAGGAAGAAACAGAATAGAGTCACATCTTCCTCACACTGCATCAAAATGTGAAACAGAATAGAATCCCATCTGCCACAAACTGTATCAAACTGTGAAAAATAATAGAATCCCATGGGCCTCATAATAATGAATCAAACTATGAAACAGAATAGAATCCCATCTCCCTCAAACTGTGAAACAGAATAGAATCCCATGTCCCTCACGCTGTATCAAACTGTGAAACAGAATCGAATCCAATGCCCCTCAAACTGTATCAAACTGTGAAACAGAATAGAATTCCATGTCCCTCACACTGTGTATCAAAATGTGAAACAGAATAGAGTCCCATGTCACTCACAGTGTATCAAACTGTGAAATGGAATAGAATCGCACCTCCCTCACACTGTGTATCAAAATGTGAAACAGAACAGAATCTCATGTCCCTCACATTGTATCAAACTGTGAAACAGAATAGAATCCCATGTCGCTCACTGTGTATCAAACTGTGAAACAGAATAGAATCCCATCTCCCTCACACTGTGTCAAACTGAAACAGAATAGAATCCCACCTCCCTCACACTGTGTATCAAAATGTGAAACAGAACAGAATCTCATGTCCCTCACATTGTATCAAACTGTGAAACAGAATAGAATCCCATGTCCTTCAAACTCTGTATCAAACTGTGAAACAGAATAGAATCACATCTTCCTCACACTGCATCAAACTGTGAACCAGAAAAGAATCCCATGGGCCTCATAATATTGAATCAAACTATGAAACAGAATAGAATCCCATCTCCCTCAAACTGTAAAACAGAATAGAATCCCATGCCCCTCAAACTGTATGAAACTGTGAAAGAGAATAGAATCCTCTGTCTTCACACTGTATCAAACCGTGAAACAGAATAGATTCGCATGTCCCACCAACTGTATCAAAATGTGAAACAGAATTGAATCCCATCTCCCTCACACTGTATCAAACTGTGAAACAATAGAATCCCATGTCAGTCACACTGTATCAAACTGTGAAACAGAACAGAATGCCATGTCCCTCACACTGTATCAAAATGTGAAACCGAATAGAATCCCATCTGCCACAAACTGTATCAAACTCTGAAAAATAATAGAATCCCATGGGCCTCATAATAATGAATCAAACTATGAAACAGAATAGAATCCCATCTCCCTCAAACTGTGAAACAGAATAGAATCCCATGTCCCTCACGCTGTATCAAATTGTGAAACAGAATTGAATCCAATGCCCCTCAAACTGTATCAAACTGTGAAACAGAATAGAATTCCATGTCCCTCACACTGTGTATCAAAATGTGAAACAGAATAGAGTCCCATGTCACTCACAGTGTATCAAACTGTGAAATGGAATAGAATCGCACCTCCCTCACACTGTGTATCAAAATGTGAAACAGAACAGAATCTCATGTCCCTCACATTGTATCAAACTGTGAAACAGAATAGAATCCCATGTCGCTCACAGTGTATCAAACTGTGAAACAGAATAGAATCCCATCTCCCTCACACTGTGTCAAACTGAAACAGAATAGAATCCCACCTCCCTCACACTGTGTATCAAAATGTGAAACAGAACAGAATCTCATGTCCCTCACATTGTATCAAACTGTGAAACAGAATAGAATCCCATGTCCTTCAAACTCTGTATCAAACTGTGAAACAGAATAGAATCACATCTTCCTCACACTGCATCAAACTGTGAACCAGAAAAGAATCCCATGGGCCTCATAATATTGAATCAAACTATGAAACAGAATAGAATCCCATCTCCCTCAAACTGTAAAACAGAATAGAATCCCATGCCCCTCAAACTGTATGAAACTGTGAAAGAGAATAGAATCCTCTGTCCTCACACTGTATCAAACTGTGAAACAGAATAGATTCGCATGTCCCACCAACTGTATCAAAATGTGAAACAGAATTGAATCCCATCTCCCTCACACTGTATCAAACTGTGAAACAATAGAATCCCATGTCCCTCACACTGTATCAAACTGTGAAACAGAATAGAATCCCACATCCTTCACAGTGTCCATCAAACGGTGAAACAGAATAGAATCCCATGTCCCTCACACTGTGTATCAAACTGTGAAACAGAATAGAATCCCATCTCACTCACACTGTGTATCAAAATTTGAATCAGAACAGAATCCCATCTCCCTCACACTGTGCATCAAACTGTGAATCAGAACAGAATCCCATGTCAGTCGCACTGTATCAAACTGTGAATCGGAATAGATTCCCATCTCCCTCACACTGTATCAAAATGTGAAACAGTATAGAATCCCATCTCCCTCACACTGTGTCAAACAGAAACAGAATAGAATCCCATCTCCCTCACACTGTGTATCAAACTGTGAAACAAAATAGAATCCCATCTCCCTCACACTGTGTATCAAACTGTGAAACAGAATAGAATCCCATGTCAGTCGCACTGTATGAAACTGTTAAACAGAATAGAATCCCATCTCTCTCACACTGTGTCAGACTGAAACAGAATAGAATCCCATGTTCCTCAAACTGTGTATCAAATTGTGAAACAAAATAGAATCCCATCTCCATCACTCTGTGTATCAAAATGTGAAACAGAATAGAAACCCATCTCCCTCACACTGAGTATCAAAATGTGAAACAGAATAGAATCCCATCTCCCTCACACTGAGAATCAAACTGTGAAACAGAATAGAATGCCATGTCCCTCACACTGTGTATCAAACTGTGAACCAGAATAGAATCCCATGTCCCTCACACTGTGCATCAAACTGTGAAACAGAATAGAAACCCATCTCCCTCACACTGTGCATCAAACTGTGAAACAGAATAGAATCCCATGTCCCTCAAACTCTGCATCAAACTGTGAAACAGAAAAGAATCCCATGGGCCTCATAATATTGAATCAAACTATGAAACAGAATAGAATCCCATCTCCCTCAAACTGTGAAACAGAATAGAATCCCATGCCCCTCAAACTGTATGAAACTGTGAAAGAGAATAGAATCCTCTGTCTTCACACTGTATCAAACTGTGAAACAGAATAGATTCGCATGTCCCACCAACTGTATCAAAATGTGAAACAGAATTGAATCCCATCTCCCTCACACTGTATCAAACTGTGAAACAATAGAATCCCATGTCAGTCACACTGTATCAAACTGTGAAACAGAACAGAATCCCATGTCCCTCACACTGTATCAAACTGTAACGGAATAGAATCACATCTTCCTCACACTGTATCAAACTGTGAAACAGAATAGAATCCCATCTCCCACACATTGTATCAAACTGTGAAACAGAATAGAATCCCATCTCCCTCATACTGTGCATCAAACCGTGAAACAGAATAGAATCCCATCTTCCTCACATTGTATCAAACTGTGAAACAGAATAGAATCCCATCTCCCACACACCGTATCAAACTGTGAAACATAATAGAATCCAATGGGCCTAATAATAATGAATCAAACTATGAAACAGAATAGAATCCCATCTCCCTCAAACTGTGAACCAGAATGGAATCCCATCTCCCTCACTCTGTATCAAACTGTGAAACAGAATCGAATCCCATGCCCCTCAAACTGTATCAAACTGTGAAACAGAATAGATTCGCATGTCCCACCAACTGTATCAAAATGTGAAACAGAATTGAATCCCATCTCCCTCACACTGTATCAAACTGTGAAACAATAGAATCCCATGTCAGTCACACTGTATCAAACTGTGAAACAGAACAGAATCCCATGTCCCTCACACTGTATCAAACTGTAACGGAATAGAATCACACCTTCCTCACACTGTATCAAACTGTGAAACAGAATAGAATCCCATCTCCCACACATTGTATCAAACTGTGAAACAGAATAGAATCCCATCTCCCTCATACTGTGCATCAAACCGTGAAACAGAATAGAATCCCATCTTCCTCACATTGTATCAAACTGTGAAACAGAATAGAATCCCATCTCCCACACACCGTATCAAACTGTGAAACATAATAGAATCCAATGGGCCTAATAATAATGAATCAAACTATGAAACAGAATAGAATCCCATCTCCCTCAAACTGTGAACCAGAATGGAATCCCATCTCCCTCACTCTGTATCAAACTGTGAAACAGAATAGAATCCCATGTCAGTCGCACTGTATGAAACTGTTAAACAGAATAGAATCCCATCTCTCTCACACTGTGTCAGACTGAAACAGAATAGAATCCCATGTTCCTCAAACTGTGTATCAAATTGTGAAACAAAATAGAATCCCATCTCCATCACTCTGTGTATCAAAATGTGAAACAGAATAGAAACCCATCTCCCTCACACTGAGTATCAAACTGTGAAACAGAATAGAATCCCATGTCCCTCACACTGTGTATCAAACTGTGAAACAGAATGGAATCCCATCTCCCTCACACTGTGTATCAAAATGTGAAACAGAATAGAATCCCATCTCCCTCACACTGAGAATCAAACTGTGAAACAGAATAGAATGCCATGTCCCTCACACTGTGTATCAAACTGTGAACCAGAATAGAATCCCATGTCCCTCACACTGTGCATCAAACTGTGAAACAGAATAGAAACCCATCTCCCTCACACTGTGCATCAAACTGTGAAACAGAATAGAATCCCATGTCCCTCAAACTCTGCATCAAACTGTGAAACAGAAAAGAATCCCATGGGCCTCATAATATTGAATCAAACTATGAAACAGAATAGAATCCCATCTCCCTCAAACTGTAAAACAGAATAGAATCCCATGCCCCTCAAACTGTATGAAACTGTGAAAGAGAATAGAATCCTCTGTCCTCACACTGTATCAAACTGTGAAACAGAATAGATTCGCATGTCCCACCAACTGTATCAAAATGTGAAACAGAATTGAATCCCATCTCCCTCACACTGTATCAAACTGTGAAACAATAGAATCCCATGTCAGTCACACTGTATCAAACTGTGAAACAGAACAGAATCCCATGTCCCTCACACTGTATCAAACTGTAACGGAATAGAATCACATCTTCCTCACACTGTATCAAACTGTGAAACAGAATAGAATCCCATCTCCCACACATTGTATCAAACTGTGAAACAGAATAGAATCCCATCTCCCTCATACTGTGCATCAAACCGTGAAACAGAATAGAATCCCATCTTCCTCACATTGTATCAAACTGTGAAACAGAATAGAATCCCATCTCCCACACACCGTATCAAACTGTGAAACATAATAGAATCCAATGGGCCTAATAATAATGAATCAAACTATGAAACAGAATAGAATCCCATCTCCCTCAAACTGTGAACCAGAATGGAATCCCATCTCCCTCACTCTGTATCAAACTGTGAAACAGAATCGAATCCCATGCCCCTCAAACTGTATCAAACTGTGAAACAGAATAGATTCGCATGTCCCACCAACTGTATCAAAATGTGAAACAGAATTGAATCCCATCTCCCTCACACTGTATCAAACTGTGAAACAATAGAATCCCATGTCAGTCACACTGTATCAAACTGTGAAACAGAACAGAATCCCATGTCCCTCACACTGTATCAAACTGTAACGGAATAGAATCACATCTTCCTCACACTGTATCAAACTGTGAAACAGAATAGAATCCCATCTCCCACACATTGTATCAAACTGTGAAACAGAATAGAATCCCATCTCCCTCATACTGTGCATCAAACCGTGAAACAGAATAGAATCCCATCTTCCTCACATTGTATCAAACTGTGAAACAGAATAGAATCCCATCTCCCACACACCGTATCAAACTGTGAAACATAATAGAATCCAATGGGCCTAATAATAATGAATCAAACTATGAAACAGAATAGAATCCCATCTCCCTCAAACTGTGAACCAGAATGGAATCCCATCTCCCTCACTCTGTATCAAACTGTGAAACAGAATCGAATCCCATGCCCCTCAAACTGTATCAAACTGTGAAAGAGAATAGAATCCCGTGTCCCTTACACTGTATCAAACTGTGAAACAGAATAGATTCCCAAGTCCCAACAACTGTATCAAAATGTTAAACAGAATTGTATCCCATCTCCCTCGCACTGTATCAAACAGTAAAATAATAGAATCCCATGTCAGTCACACTGCATCAAACTGTGAAACAGAACAGAATCCCATCTCCTTCACACTGTGCATCAAAGTGTGAAACAGAACAGAATCTCATCTCCCTGACACTGTATCAAACTGTGAAACAGAGCAGAATCCCATGTCCCTCACAGTGTAACAAAGTGTGAAAGAGAATAGAAATCCATGTCTGTCACATTGTGTTTCAAATGGTGAAACAAAATACTATCCCATCTCCCTCACACTGTATCAAACTGTGAAACAGAATAGAATCCCATCTCTCTCACACTGTATCAAACTGTGAAACAGAATAGAATCCCACATCCCTCACACTGTGCATCAAAGGAAGAAACAGAATAGAGTCACATCTTCCTCACACTGCATCAAAATGTGAAACAGAATAGAATCCCATCTGCCACAAACTGTATCAAACTGTGAAAAATAATAGAATCCCATGGGCCTCATAATAATGAATCAAACTATGAAACAGAATAGAATCCCATCTCCCTCAAACTGTGAAACAGAATAGAATCCCATGTCCCTCACGCTGTATCAAACTGTGAAACAGAATTGAATCCAATGCCCCTCAAACTGTATCAAACTGTGAAACAGAATAGAATTCCATGTCCCTCACACTGTGTATCAAAATGTGAAACAGAATAGAGTCCCATGTCACTCACAGTGTATCAAACTGTGAAATGGAATAGAATCGCACCTCCCTCACACTGTGTATCAAAATGTGAAACAGAACAGAATCTCATGTCCCTCACATTGTATCAAACTGTGAAACAGAATAGAATCCCATGTCGCTCACTGTGTATCAAACTGTGAAACAGAATAGAATCCCATCTCCCTCACACTGTGTCAAACTGAAACAGAATAGAATCCCACCTCCCTCACACTGTGTATCAAAATGTGAAACAGAACAGAATCTCATGTCCCTCACATTGTATCAAACTGTGAAACAGAATAGAATCCCATGTCCTTCAAACTCTGTATCAAACTGTGAAACAGAATAGAATCACATCTTCCTCACACTGCATCAAACTGTGAAACAGAAAAGAATCCCATGGGCCTCATAATATTGAATCAAACTATGAAACAGAATAGAATCCCATCTCCCTCAAACTGTAAAACAGAATAGAATCCCATGCCCCTCAAACTGTATGAAACTGTGAAAGAGAATAGAATCCTCTGTCTTCACACTGTATCAAACCGTGAAACAGAATAGATTCGCATGTCCCACCAACTGTATCAAAATGTGAAACAGAATTGAATCCCATCTCCCTCACACTGTATCAAACTGTGAAACAATAGAATCCCATGTCAGTCACACTGTATCAAACTGTGAAACAGAACAGAATGCCATGTCCCTCACACTGTATCAAAATGTGAAACCGAATAGAATCCCATCTGCCACAAACTGTATCAAACTGTGAAAAATAATAGAATCCCATGGGCCTCATAATAATGAATCAAACTATGAAACAGAATAGAATCCCATCTCCCTCAAACTGTGAAACAGAATAGAATCCCATGTCCCTCACGCTGTATCAAACTGTGAAACAGAATTGAATCCAATGCCCCTAAAACTGTATCAAACTGTGAAACAGAATAGAATTCCATGTCCCTCACACTGTGTATCAAAATGTGAAACAGAATAGAGTCCCATGTCACTCACAGTGTATCAAACTGTGAAATGGAATAGAATCGCACCTCCCTCACACTGTGTATCAAAATGTGAAACAGAACAGAATCTCATGTCCCTCACATTGTATCAAACTGTGAAACAGAATAGAATCCCATGTCGCTCACAGTGTATCAAACTGTGAAACAGAATAGAATCCCATCTCCCTCACACTGTGTCAAACTGAAACAGAATAGAATCCCACCTCCCTCACACTGTGTTTCAAAATGTGAAACAGAACAGAATCTCATGTCCCTCACATTGTATCAAACTGTGAAACAGAATAGAATCCCATGTCCTTCAAACTCTGTATCAAACTGTGAAACAGAATAGAATCACATCTTCCTCACACTGCATCAAACTGTGAACCAGAAAAGAATCCCATGGGCCTCATAATATTGAATCAAACTATGAAACAGAATAGAATCCCATCTCCCTCAAACTGTGAAACAGAATAGAATCCCATGCCCCTCAAACTGTATGAAACTGTGAAAGAGAATAGAATCCTCTGTCTTCACACTGTATCAAACTGTGAAACAGAATAGATTCGCATGTCCCACCAACTGTATCAAAATGTGAAACAGAATTGAATCCCATCTCCCTCACACTGTATCAAACTGTGAAACAATAGAATCCCATGTCCCTCACACTGTATCAAACTGTGAAACAGAATAGAATCCCACATCCTTCACAGTGTCCATCAAACGGTGAAACAGAATAGAATCCCATGTCCCTCACACTGTGTATCAAACTGTGAAACAGAATAGAATCCCATCTCACTCACACTGTGTATCAAAATTTGAATCAGAACAGAATCCCATCTCCCTCACACTGTGCATCAAACTGTGAATCAGAACAGAATCCCATGTCGGTCGCACTGTATCAAACGGTGAATCGGAATAGATTCCCATCTCCCTCACACTGTATCAAAATGTGAAACAGTATAGAATCCCATCTCCCTCACACTGTGTCAAACAGAAACAGAATAGAATCCCATCTCCCTCACACTGTGTATCAAACTGTGAAACAAAATAGAATCCCATCTCCTTCACACTGTGTATCAAACTGTGAAACAGAATAGAATCCCATGTCAGTCGCACTGTATGAAACTGTTAAACAGAATAGAATCCCATCTCTCTCACACTGTGTCAGACTGAAACAGAATAGAATCCCATGTTCCTCAAACTGTGTATCAAATTGTGAAACAAAATAGAATCCCATCTCCATCACTCTGTGTATCAAAATGTGAAACAGAATAGAAACCCATCTCCCTCACACTGAGTATCAAACTGTGAAACAGAATAGAATCCCATGTATCTCACACTGTGTATCAAACTGTGAAACAGAATAGAATCCCATGTCCCTCACACTGCATCAAACCGTGAAACAGAATAGAATCCAATCTCCCTCACATTGTGTATCAAACTATGAAACAGAATAGAATCCGATGTCACTCACAGTGTATCAAACTGTGAAACAGAAGAGAATCCCATGTCACACACTCTGTATCAAAGTGTGAAACAGAGCAGAATCCCATGTCAGTCGCACAGCATCAAACTGTGAATTAAATTTAGAATCCCATGTCCCTCACACTGTATCAAACTGTAAAGCAGAATAGGATCCCATCTCATTCACACGTAATCAAACTGTGAAACAGAATAGAATCCCATCTCCATCACACTGTGTATCAAACTGTGAAACAGAATAGAATCCCATTTCCCACACACTGTGTATCAAGCAGAAACAGAATGGAATCCCATCTCCCTCACAGTGTATCAAACTGTGAAACAGAATAGAATCCCATCTCCCTCACACTGTGTATCAAACTGTGAAAAGAATAGAATCCCATTTCCCACCAACTGTATCAAAGTGTGAAAAAGAAAAGAATCCCATGTCCCTCACACTGTAACAAACTGTGAAACAGAATAGAATCCCATCTCCCTCACACTGTATCAAACTGTGAAAGATAATAGAATCCCATCTCCCTCACACTGTGCATCAAACTGTGAAAAGAATAGAATCCCATTTCCCACCAACTGTATCAAAGTGTGAAACAGAAAAGAATCCCATGTCCCTCACACTGTAACAAACTGTGAAACAGAATAGAATCCCATCTCCCTCGCAGTGTATCAAACTGTGAAACAGAATAGAATCCCATCTCCCTCACACTGTGCATCAAACTGTGAAAAGAATAGAATCCCATTTCCCACCAACTGTATCAAAGTGTGAAACAGAAAAGAATCCCATGTCCCTCACACTGTAACAAACTGTGAAACAGAATAGAATCCCATCTCCCTCACACTGTATCAAACTGTGAAAGATAATAGAATCCCATCGCCCTCACACTGTGCAACAAACTGTGAAACAGAATAGAATCCCAACTCCCTCACACTGGGCATCAAACTGTGAAACAGAATAGAATCCCATATCCTTCACACTGTGTATCAAACTGTGAAACAGAAAAGAATCCCAACTCCCTCACACTGTGTATCAAAATGTGAAACAGAACAGAATCCCATATCCTTCACACTGTGTATCAAACTGTGAAACAGAATAGAATCGCATCTCCCTCACACTGTGTATCAAACTGTGAAACAGAACAGAATCCCATGTCCAACCAACTGTATCAAAATGTGAAACAGAATAGAATCCCATGTCCCTCACAATGAGTTTCAAACTGTGAAACAAAATAGAATCCCTTCTCCCTCACACTGTATCAAACTGTGACACAGAATAGAATCCCATGTCCCACATATTGTATCAAACTGTGAAACAGAATAGAATCCCATGTCCCTCACAATGAGTTTCAAACTGTGACACAGAATAGAATCCCTTCTCCCTCACACTGTATCAAACTGTGAAACAGAATAGAATCCATCTAACTCACACTGTGCATCAATCTGTGAAACAGAATAGAATCCCATGTCCCTCACACTGTTTATCAAACTGTGAAACAGAATAGAATCCCATCTCCCTCACACTGTGTATCAAAATGTGAAAAAGAACAGAATCCCATGTCCCTCACAACGTATCAAACTGTGAAACAAGATAGAATCCCATATCACTCACAGTGTATCAAACTGTGAAACAGAATAGAATCCCATGTCCCATACACTGTATAAAACTGTGAAACAGGATGGAATCCCATGTCAGTCGCACTGTATCAAACTGTGAAACAGAAAGAATCCCATCTCCCACACACTGTGTATCAAACAGTGAAACAAAATAGAATCCCATGTACCTCACACTGTATCAAACTGCAAAACAGAATAGAATCCCATCTCCCTCACACTGTGTATCAAAATGTGAAACAGAACAGAATCCCTGTCCCTCACAACGTATCAAACTGTGAAACAGAAAATAATCCCATATCACTCACACTGTATCAACCTGTGAAACAGATTAGAATCCCATGTCCCACACACTGTATAAAACTGTGAAACAGGATGGAATCCCATGTCAGTCGCACTGTATCAAACTGTGAAACAGAAAGAATCCCATCTCCCTCACACTGTATAAAACTGTGAAACATGATAGAATCCCATGGGCCTCATAATATTGAATCAAACTATGAAACAGAATAGAATCCCATCTCCCTCAAACTGTATCAAACGGTGAAAGAGAATAGAATCCCATGTCCATCACTATGTATCAAACTGAGAAAAAGAATAGATTCCAATCTTCCTCACACGGTGTATCAATCTGTGAAACAGAATAGAATCCCATCTCCTTCACACTGCGTATCAAACTGTGAAACTGAATAAAAATCCATGTCATTCAAACTGTGTATCAAACTGTGAAACGAAATAGAATCCCATCTCCTTCACACTGTTTATCAAACTGTGAAACAGAATGGAAACCCATGTCCCTCAAACTGTGTATCAAACTGTGAAACAGAATAGAATCCCAACTCCCTCACACTGGGTCAAACTGAAACAGAATATAATACCATCTACCTCACACTGTATCAAACTGTGAAACCAAATAGAATCCCATGTCCCTCAAACTGTATCAAACTGTGAAAGTGAATTGAATCCCATCGCCCTCACACTGTATCAAACTGTGGAACAATAGAATCCCATTTCAGTCACACTGTATCAAATTGTGAAACAGAACAGAATCCCATGTCCCTCACACTGTATCAAACTGTGAAACAGAATAGAATCCCATGTCCCTCACACTGTTTATCAAAGTGTGAAACAGATATAGAATCCCATGTCCCTCACAGTGTATCAAACTGAGAAACAGAATAGAATCCCATGTCCCTCACACTGTATCAAACTGTGAAACAGAATAGAATCCCATCTCACTCACACTGTGCATCAAACTGTGAAACAGAATAGAATCCCATCTCCCTCACACTCTGCATCAAACTGTGAAACAGAATAGAATCCCATCTCCCTCACACTGTGCATCAAAGTGTGAAACAGAATAGAATCCCTTCTCCCTCACACTGTGCATCAAAGTGTGAAACAGAATAGAATCCCATCGCCCTCACACTGTGCATCAAACTGTGAAACAGAATAGAATCCCATGTCCCCCACATGGTATCAAACTGTTAGACGGAATAGAATCCAATGTCCTCACAGTGTATCAAACTGTGAAAAAGAATAGAATCCCATGTCCCTGACACTCTGTATCAAACTGAAACAGAATAGAATCCAATCTCCCTCACACTGTATCAAACTGTGAAACAGAATAGAAACCCTTGACCCCCACATTGTGTTTCAAACTGTGAAACAGAACAGAATCGAATCTCCCTCACACTGTGTATCATAATGTGAAACAGAACAGAATCCCATGTCCATCACACTCTATCAAACTGTGAAACAGAATAGCATCCCATCTCCCTCACACTGTATCAAACTGTGAAACAGAATAGAATCCCATCTCCCTCACACTGTATCAAACTGTGAAACAGAATAAAATCCCATCTCCCTCACACTGTATCAAACTGTGAAACAGAATAGAATCCCATCTCCCTCACACTGTGTATCAAACTGCGAAACAGAATAGAATCCCAGGTCCCTCACACTGTGTATCAAACTGTGAAACAGAATAGAATCCCAACTCCCTCACACTGTATCAAACTGTGAAACAGAATAGTATCCAATCTCCCTCACACTGTATCAAACTGAGAAACAGAATAGAATCCCATCTCCCTCACATTGTACCAAACTGTGAAACGGAATAGAATCGCATCTCCCTCACACTGTGCATCAAACTGTGAAACAGAATAGAATCCCATCGCCCTCACACTGTGTATCAAACTGTGAAACAGAATAGAATCCCATATCCCTCACACTGTATCAAACCATGAAACAGAATAGAATCGCATGACAGTCGCACTGTATCAAACTGTGAAACAGAATAGAATTGCATCTCCCTCACACTGTGTATCAATCTGTGAAACGGAATAGAATCCCATGTCCCTCAAACTGTGTATCAAACTGTGAAACAGAATAGAATCCCATCGCCCTCACACTGTGTATCAAACTGTGAAACAGAATAGAATCCCACATCCCTCACACTATATCAAACCGTGAAACAGAATAGAATCGCATGACTGTCGCACAGTATCAAACTGTGAAACAGAATAAAATTGCATCTCCCTCACACTGTGTATCAATCTGTGAAACGGAATAGAATCCCATGTCCCTCAAACTGTGTATCAAACTGTGAAACTAAATAGAAACCCATCTCCTTCACACTGTTTATCAAACTGTGAAACAGAATAGAATCCCATTTCCCACACACTGTGTATCAAGCTGAAACAGAATAGAATCCCATGTCCCTCAAACTGTGTATCAAACAGTGAAACAGAAAAGAATCCCACCTCCATCACACTGTGTATCAAACTGTGAAACAGAATAGAATCCCATTTCCCACACACTGTGTATCAAGCTGAAACAGAATGGAATCCCATCTCCCTCACACTGTATCAAACTGCAAAACAGAATAGAATCCCACCTCACTAACACTGTGTATCAAATTGTGAAAGAGAACAGAATTCCAAATCCCTCACACGGTATCAAAATGTGAAACAGAATAGAATCCCATGTCCCTCACACTGTATCAAACCGTGAAACAGAATAGAATCCCATCTCCCTCACATTGTGTATCAAACTATGAAACAGAATAGAATCCCATGTCACACACAATATATAAAACTGTGAAACAGAACTGAATCCCACCTCCCTCACTCTGTATCAAACTGTGAAACAGAGCAGAATCCCATGTCCCTCACACTGTATCAAACTGTGAAACAGAATAGAATCCCATCTCCCTCACACTGTGTATCAAACTGTGAAACATGATAGAATCCCATCTCCCTCACACTGTATCAAACTGTGAAACAGAATAGAATCCCATGTCCCTCACATTGTGTATCAAACTATGAAACAGAATAGAATCCGATGTCACTCACAGTGCATCAAACTGTGAAACAGAAGAGAATCCCATGTCACACACTCTGTATCAAAGTGTGAAACCGAGCAGAATCCCATGTCAGTCGCACAGTATCAAACTGTGAAATGGAATAGAATCCCATGTCCCTCACACTGTATCAAACTGTAAAGCAGAATAGGATCCCATCTCCTTCACACGTAATCAAACTGTGAAACAGAATAGAATCCCATCTCCATCACACTGTGTATCAAACTGTGAAACAGAATAGAATCCCATTTCCCACACACTGTGTATCAAGCAGAAACAGAATGGAATCCCATCTCCCTCACAGTGTATCAAACTGTGAAACAGAATAGAATCCCATCTCCCTCACACTGTGCATCAAACTGTGAAAAGAATAGAATCCCATTTCCCACCAACTGTATCAAAGTGTGAAACAGAAAAGAATCCCATGTCCCTCACACTGTATCAAACTGTGAAAGATAATAGAATCCCATCGCCCTCACACTGTGCAACAAACTGTGAAACAGAATAGAATCCCATGTCCCTCACACTGGGCATCAAACTGTGAAACAGAATAGAATCCCATATCCTTCACACTGTGTATCAAACTGTGAAACAGAAAAGAATCCCAACTCCCTCACACTGTGTATCAAAATGTGAAACAGAACAGAATCCCATATCCTTCACACTGTGCATCAAACTGTGAAACAGAAAAGAATCCCAACTCCCTCACACTGTGTATCAAAATGTGAAACAGAACAGAATCCCATGTCCAACCAACTGTATCAAAATGTGAAACAGAATGGAATCCCATCTCCCTCGCAGTGTATCAAACTGTGAAACAGAATAGAATCCCATCTCCCTCACACTGTGCATCAAACTGTGAAAAGAATAGAATCCCATTTCCCACCAACTGTATCAAAGTGTGAAACAGAAAAGAATCCCATGTCCCTCACACTGTATCAAACTGTGAAAGATAATAGAATCCCATCGCCCTCACACTGTGCAACAAACTGTGAAACAGAATAGAATCCCATGTCCCTCACACTGGGCATCAAACTGTGAAACAGAATAGAATCCCATATCCTTCACACTGTGTATCAAACTGTGAAACAGAAAAGAATCCCAACTCCCTCACACTGTGTATCAAAATGTGAAACAGAACAGAATCCCATATCCTTCACACTGTGTATCAAACTGTGAAACAGAAAAGAATCCCAACTCCCTCACACTGTGTATCAAAATGTGAAACAGAACAGAATCCCATGTCCAACCAACTGTATCAAAATGTGAAACAGAATGGAATCCCATCTCCCTCGCAGTGTATCAAACTGTGAAACAGAATAGAATCCCATCTCCCTCACACTGTGCATCAAACTGTGAAAAGAATAGAATCCCATTTCCCACCAACTGTACCAAAGTGTGAAACAGAATAGAATCCCATCTCCCTCACACTGTAACAAACTGTGAAACAGAATAGAATCCCATCTCCCTCACACTGTATCAAACTGTGAAAGATAATAGAATCCCATCGCCCTCACACTGTGCAACAAACTGTGAAACAGAATAGAATCCCATGTCCCTCACACTGGGCATCAAACTGTGAAACAGAATAGAATCCCATATCCTTCACACTGTGTATCAAACTGTGAAACATAAAAGAATCCCAACTCCCTCACACTGTGTATCAAAATGTGAAACAGAACAGAATCCCATGTCCAACCAACTGTATCAAAATGTGAAACAGAATAGAATCCCATGTCCCTCACAATGAGTTTCAAACTGTGAAACAGAATAGAATCGCATCTCCCTCACACTGTGTATCAAACTGTGAAACAGAACAGAATCCCATGTCCAACCAACTGTATCAAAATGTGAAACAGAATAGAATCCCATGTCCCTCACAATGAGTTTCAAACTGTGAAACAAAATAGAATCCCTTCTCCCTCACACTGTATCAAACTGTGAAACAGAATAGAATCCATCTAACTCACACTGTGCATCAATATGTGAAACAGAATAGAATCCCATCTCCCTCACACTGTGTATCAAAATGTGAAACAGAACAGAATCCCATGTCCCTCACAACATATCAAACTATGAAACAAGATAGAATCCCATATCACTCACAGTGTATCAAACTGTGAAACAGAATAGAATCCCATGTCCCACACACTGTATAAAACTGTGAAACAGGATGGAATCCCATGTCAGTCGCACTGTATCAAACTGTGAAACAGAAAGAATCCCATCTGCCTCACACTGTGTATCAAACAGTGAAACAGAATAGAATCACACGTCCGTCACACTGTATCAAACTGCGAAACAGAATAGAATCCCATCTCCCTCACACTGTGTATTAAAATGTGAAACAGAACAGAATCCCTGTCCCTCACAACGTATCAAACTGTGAAACAGAATAGAATCCCATATCACTCACACTGTATCAACCTGTGAAACAGAAAGAATCCCTTCTCCCTCACACTGTATAAAACTGTGAAACATGATAGAATCCCATGGGCCTCATAATATTGAATCAAACTATGAAACAGAATAGAATCCCATCTCCCTCAAACTGTATCAAACGGTGAAAGAGAATAGAATCCCATGTCCGTCACTATGTATCAAACTGAGAAAAAGAATAGATTCCAATCTTCCTCACACTGTGTATCAATCTGTGAAAAAGAATAGAATCCCATCTCCTTCACACTGCGTATCAAACTGTGAAACTGAATAAAAATCCATGTCATTCAAACTGTGTATCAAACTGTGAAACGAAATAGAATCCCATCTCCTTCACACTGTTTATCAAACTGTGAAACAGAATGGAAACCCATGTCCCTCAAACTGTGTATCAAACTGTGAAACAGAATAGAATCCCAACTCCCTCACACTGGGTCAAACTGAAACAGAATATAATACCATCTACCTCACACTGTATCAAACTGTGAAACCAAATAGAATCCCATGTCCCTCAAACTGTATCAAACTGTGAAAGTGAATTGAATCCCATCGCCCTCACACTGTATCAAACTGTGGAACAATAGAATCCCATTTCAGTCACACTGTATCAAATTGTGAAACAGAACAGAATCCCATGTCCCTCACACTGTATCAAACTGTGAAACAGAATAGAATCCCATGTCCCTCACACTGTTTATCAAAGTGTGAAACAGATATAGAATCCCATGTCCCTCACAGTGTATCAAACTGAGAAACAGAGTAGAATCCCATGTCCCTCACACTGTATCAAACTGTGAAACAGAATAGAATCCCATCTCCCTCACACTGTGCATCAAACTGTGAAACAGAATAGAATCCCATCTCCCTCACACTGTGCATCAAAGTGTGAAACAGAATAGAATCCCTTCTCCCTCACACTGTGCATCAAAGTGTGAAACAGAATAGAATCCCATCGCCCTCACACTGTGCATCAAACTGTGAAACAGAATAGAATCCCATGTCCCCCACATGGTTTCAAACTGTTAGACGGAATAGAATCCAATGTCCTCACAGTGTATCAAACTGTGAAAAAGAATAGAATCCCATGTCCCTGACACTCTGTATCAAACTGTGAAACAGAATAGAATCCAATCTCCCTCACACTGTATCAAACTGTGAAACAGAATAGAAACCCTTGACCCCCACATTGTGTTTCAAACTGTGAAACAGAACAGAATCGAATCTCCCTCACACTGTGTATCAAAATGTGAAACAGAACAGAATCCCATGTCCATCACACTCTATCAAACTGTGAAACAGAATAGTATCCCATCTCCCTCACACAGTATTAAACTGTGAAACAGAAAAGAATCCCATCTCCCTCACACTGTATCAAACTGTGAAACAGAATAGAATCCCATCTCCCTCACACTGTATCAAACTGTGAAACAGAATAGAATCCCATCTCCCTCACACTGTGTATCAAACTGCGAAACAGAATAGAATCCCAGGTCCCTCACACTGTGTATCAAACTGTGAAACAGAATAGAATCCCAACTCCCTCAAACTGTATCAAACTGTGAAACAGAATAGTATCCAATCTCCCTCACACTGTATCAAACTGAGAAACAGAATAGAATCCCATCTCCCTCACATTGTATCAAACTGTGAAACGGAATAGAATCGCATCTCCCTCACACTGTGCATCAAACTGTGAAACAGAATAGAATCCCATCGCCCTCACACTGTGTATCAAACTGTGAAACAGAATAGAATCCCATATCCCTCACACTGTATCAAACCATGAAACAGAATAGAATCGCATGACAGTCGCACTGTATCAAACTGTGAAACAGAATAGAATTGCATCTCCCTCACACTGTGTATCAATCTGTGAAACGGAATAGAATCCCATGTCCCTCAAACTGTGTATCAAACTGTGAAACAGAATAGAATCCCATCGCCCTCACACTGTGTATCAAACTGTGAAACAGAATAGAATCCCACATCCCTCACACTATATCAAACCGTGAAACAGAATAGAATCGCATGACTGTCGCACAGTATCAAACTGTGAAACAGAATAAAATTGCATCTCCCTCACACTGTGTATCAATCTGTGAAACGGAATAGAATCCCATGTCCCTCAAACTGTGTATCAAACTGTGAAACGAAAGAGAAACCCATCTCCTTCACACTGTTTATCAAACTGTGAAACAGAATAGAATCCCATTTCCCACACACTGTGTATCAAGCTGAAACAGAATAGAATCCCATGTCCCTCAAACTGTGTATCAAACAGTGAAACAGAAAAGAATCCCACCTCCATCACACTGTGTATCAAACTGTGAAACAGAATAGAATCCCATTTCCCACACACTGTGTATCAAGCTGAAACAGAATGGAATCCCATCTCCCTCACACTGTATCAAACTGCAAAACAGAATAGAATCCCACCTCACTAACACTGTGTATCAAATTGTGAAAGAGAACAGAATTCCAAATCCCTCACACGGTATCAAAATGTGAAACAGAATAGAATCCCATGTCCCTCACACTGTATCAAACCGTGAAACAGAATAGAATTCCATCTCCCTCACATTGTGTATCAAACTATGAAACAGAATAGAATCCCATGTCACACACAATATATAAAACTGTGAAACAGAACTGAATCCCACCTCCCTCACTCTGTATCAAACTGTGAAACAGAGCAGAATCCCATGTCCCTCACACTGTATCAAACTGTGAAACAGAATAGAATCCCATCTCCCTCACACTGTGTATCAAACTGTGAAACATGATAGAATCCCATCTCCCTCACACTGTATCAAACTGTGAAACAGAATAGCATCCCATGTCCCTCACATTGTGTATCAAACTATGAAACAGAATAGAATCCGATGTCACTCACAGTGCATCAAACTGTGAAACAGAAGAGAATCCCATGTCACACACTCTGTATCAAAGTGTGAAACCGAGCAGAATCCCATGTCAGTCGCACAGTATCAAACTGTGAAATGGAATAGAATCCCATGTCCCTCACACTGTATCAAACTGTAAAGCAGAATAGGATCCCATCTCCTTCACACGTAATCAAACTGTGAAACAGAATAGAATCCCATCTCCATCACACTGTGTATCAAACTGTGAAACAGAATAGAATCCCATTTCCCACACACTGTGTATCAAGCAGAAACAGAATGGAATCCCATCTCCCTCACAGTGTATCAAACTGTGAAACAGAATAGAATCCCATCTCCCTCACACTGTGCATCAAACTGTGAAAAGAATAGAATCCCATTTCCCACCAACTGTATCAAAGTGTGAAACAGAAAAGAATCCCATGTCCCTCACACTGTATCAAACTGTGAAAGATAATAGAATCCCATCGCCCTCACACTGTGCAACAAACTGTGAAACAGAATAGAATCCCATGTCCCTCACACTGGGCATCAAACTGTGAAACAGAATAGAATCCCATATCCTTCACACTGTGTATCAAACTGTGAAACAGAAAAGAATCCCAACTCCCTCACACTGTGTATCAAACTGTGAAACAGAAAAGAATCCCAACTCCCTCACACTGTGTATCAAAATGTGAAACAGAACAGAATCCCATGTCCAACCAACTGTATCAAAATGTGAAACAGAATGGAATCCCATCTCCCTCGCAGTGTATCAAACTGTGAAACAGAATAGAATCCCATCTCCCTCACACTGTGCATCAAACTGTGAAAAGAATAGAATCCCATTTCCCACCAACTGTATCAAAGTGTGAAACAGAAAAGAATCCCATGTCCCTCACACTGTATCAAACTGTGAAAGATAATAGAATCCCATCGCCCTCACACTGTGCAACAAACTGTGAAACAGAATAGAATCCCATGTCCCTCACACTGGGCATCAAACTGTGAAACAGAATAGAATCCCATATCCTTCACACTGTGTATCAAACTGTGAAACAGAAAAGAATCCCAACTCCCTCACACTGTGTATCAAAATGTGAAACAGAACAGAATCCCATCTCCTTCACACTGTGTATCAAACTGTGAAACAGAAAAGAATCCCAACTCCCTCACACTGTGTATCAAAATGTGAAACAGAACAGAATCCCATGTCCAACCAACTGTATCAAAATGTGAAACAGAATGGAATCCCATCTCCCTCGCAGTGTATCAAACTGTGAAACAGAATAGAATCCCATCTCCCTCACACTGTGCATCAAACTGTGAAAAGAATAGAATCCCATTTCCCACCAACTGTATCAAAGTGTGAAACAGAATAGAATCCCATCTCCCTCACACTGTAACAAACTGTGAAACAGAATAGAATCCCATCTCCCTCACACTGTATCAAACTGTGAAAGATAATAGAATCCCATCGCCCTCACACTGTGCAACAAACTGTGAAACAGAATAGAATCCCATGTCCCTCACACTGGGCATCAAACTGTGAAACAGAATAGAATCCCATATCCTTCACACTGTGTATCAAACTGTGAAACAGAAAAGAATCCCAACTCCCTCACACTGTGTATCAAAATGTGAAACAGAACAGAATCCCATGTCCAACCAACTGTATCAAAATGTGAAACAGAATAGAATCCCATGTCCCTCACAATGAGTTTCAAACTGTGAAACAGAATAGAATCGCATCTCCCTCACACTGTGTATCAAACTGTGAAACAGAACAGAATCCCATGTCCAACCAACTGTATCAAAATGTGAAACAGAATAGAATCCCATGTCCCTCACAATGAGTTTCAAACTGTGAAACAAAATAGAATCCCTTCTCCCTCACACTGTATCAAACTGAGAAACAGAATAGAATCCATCTAACTCACACTGTGCATCAATATGTGAAACAGAATAGAATCCCATCTCCCTCACACTGTGTATCAAAATGTGAAACAGAACAGAATCCCATGTCCCTCACAACGTATCAAACTATGAAACAAGATAGAATCCCATATCACTCACAGTGTATCAAACTGTGAAACAGAATAGCATCCCATGTCCCTCACACTGTTTATCAAACTGTGAAACAAAATAGAATCCCATCTCCCTCACACTGTGTATCAAAATGTGAAACAGAACAGAATCCCATGTCCCTCACAACGTATCAAACTATGAAACAAGATAGAATCCCATATCACTCACAGTGTATCAAACTGTGAAACAGAATAGAATCCCATGTCCCACACACTGTATAAAACTGTGAAACAGGATGGAATCCCATGTCAGTCGCACTGTATCAAACTGTGAAACAGAAAGAATCCCATCTGCCTCACACTGTGTATCAAACAGTGAAACAGAATAGAATCACATGTCCGTCACACTGTATCAAACTGCGAAACAGAATAGAATCCCATCTCCCTCACACCGTATCAAACTGTGAAACATCATAGAATCCCATGGGCCTCATAATATTGAATCAAACTATGAAACAGAATAGAATCCCATCTCCCTCAAACTGTGAAACAGAATAGAATCCCATGTCCCTCACACTGTATCAAACCGTGAAACAGAATCGTTTCCCATGCCCCTCAAACTGTATCAAACGGTGAAAGAGAATAGAATCCCATGTCCGTCACAATGTATCAAACTGAGAAAAAGAATAGATTCCAATCTTCCTCACACTGTGTATCAATCTGTGAAACAGAATAGAATCCCATCTCCCACACACTGTATCAAACTGTAAAACAGATTTGGATCCTATCTCCTTCACACGTAATCAAACTGTGAAACAGAATAAAATCCCATCTCCCTCACACTGCGTATCAAACTGTGAAACTGAATAAAAATCAATGTCATTCAAACTGTGAAACGAAATAGAATCCCATCTCCTTCACACTGTTTATCAAACTGTGAAACAGAATGGAAACCAATGTCCCTCAAACTGTGTATCAAACTGTGAAACAGAATAGAATCCCAACTCCCTCACACTGGGTCAAACTGAAACAGAATATAATACCATTTACCTCACACTGTGTATCAAACTGTGAAACAGAATACAATCCCATCTCACTCACACTGTGTATCAAAATTTGAATCAGAACAGAAACCCATCTCCCTCACACTGTGCATCAAACTGTGAATCAGAACAGAATCCCATCTCCCTCACACTGTAACAAACTGTGAAACAGAATACAATCCCATGTCAGTCGCACTGTATCAAACTGTGAATCGGAATAGATTCCCATCTCCCTCACACTGTATCAAACTGTGAAACAGTATAGAATCCCATCTCCCTCACACTGTGTATCAAACTGTGAAACAGAATAGAATCCCATGTCAGTTGCACTGTATGAAACTGTTAAACAGAATAGAATCCCATCTCTCTCACACTGTGTCAGACTGAAACAGAATAGAATCACATGTTCCTCAAACTGTGTATCAAATTGTGAAACAAAATAAAATCTCATCTCCATGACTCTGTGTATCAAAATGTGAAACAGAATAGAAACCCATCTCCCTCATACTGAGTATCAAACTGTGAAACAGAATAGAATCCCATGTCCCTCACACTGTGTATCAAACTGTGAAACAGAATAGAATCCCATGTCCCTCACACTGTGTATCAAACTGTGAAACAGAATAGAATCCCATGTCCCTCACACTGTGTATCAAACTGTGAAACAGAATAGAATCCCATGTCCCTCACACCGTGCATCAGACTGTGAAACAGAATAGAAACCCATCTCCCTCACACTGTGCATCAAACTGTGAAACAGAATAGAATCCCATGTCCCTCAAACTCTGTATCAAACTGTGAAACAGAATAGAAACACATCTTCCTCACACTGCATCAAACTGTGTCAAACAGAAAAGAATCCCATGGGCCTCATAATATTGAATCAAACTATGAAACAGAATAGAATCACATCTTCCTCACACTGCATCAAACTGTGAAACAGAAAGGAATCCCATGGGCCTCATAATATTGAATCAAACTATGAAACAGAATAGAATCCCATCTCCCTCAAACTGTGAAACAGAATAGAATCCAATGCCCCTCAAACTGTATCAAACTGTGAAAGAGAATAGAATCCTCTGTCCTCACACTGTAACAAACTGTGAAACAGAATAGATTCGCATGTCCCACCAACTGTATCAAAATGTGAAACAGAATTGAATCCCATCTCCCTCACTGTATCAAACTGTGAAACAATAAAATCCCATGTCAGTCACACTGTATCAAACTGTGAAACAGAACAGAATCCCATGTCCCTCACACTGTATCAAACTGGAACAGAACAGAATCACATCTTCCTCACACTGTATCAAACTGTGAAACAGAATAGAATCCCATCTCCTACACACTGTATCAAACTGTAAAACATAATAGAATCCCATCTCCCTCATACTGTGCACCAAACTGTGAAACAGAATAGAATCCCACCTTCCTCACACTGTTTCAAACTGTGAAAAAGAATAGAATCCCATCTCCCACACACTGTATCAAACTGTGAAACATAATAGAATCCAATGGGCCTAATAATAATGAATCAAACTATGAAACAGAATAGAATCCCATCTCCCTCAAACTGTGAACCAGAATAGAATCCCATCTCCCTCACACTGTATCAAACTGTGAAACAGAATCGAATCCCATGCCCCTCAAACTGTATCAAACTGTGAAACAGAATAGAATCCCATGTTAGTCGCACTGTATCAAACTGTGAATCGGAACAGAATCCCATCTCCCTCACACTGTATCAAACTGTGAATCAGAATACAATCCCATCTCACTCACACTGTGTATCAAAATTTGAATCAGAACAGAAACCCATCTCCCTCACACTGTGCATCAAACTGTGAATCAGAACAGAATCCCATGTCCCTCACACTGTAACAAACTGTGAAACAGAATAGAATCCCATGTTAGTCGCACTGTATCAAACTGTGAATCGGAACAGAATCCCATCTCCCTCACACTGTGTATCAAACTGTGAAACAAAATAGAATCCCATCTCCCTCACACTGTGTATCAAACTTTGAAACAGAATAGAATCCCATCTCTCTCACACTGTGTCAGACTGAAACAGAATAGAATCCCATGTTCCTCAAACTGTGTATCAAATTGTGAAACAAAATAGAATCCCATCTCCATCACTCTGTGTATCAAAATGTGAAACAGAATAGAAACCCATCTCCCTCACACTGAGTATCAAACTGTGAAACAGAATAGAATCCCATCTCTCTCACACTGTGTCAGACTGAAACAGAATAGAATCCCATGTTCCTCAAACTGTGTATCAAATTGTGAAACAAAATAGAATCCCATCTCCATCACTCTGTGTATCAAAATGTGAAACAGAATAGAATCCCATGTCCCTCACACTGTGTATCAAACTGTGAACCAGAATAGAATCCCATGTCCCTCACACTGTGTATCAAACTGTGAACCAGAATAGAATCCCATGTCCCTCACACTGTGCATCAAACTGTGAAACAGAATAGAAACCCATCTCCCTCACACTGTGCATCAAACTGTGAAACAGAATAGAATCCCATGTCCCTCAAACTCTGCATCAAACTGTGAAACAGAAAAGAATCCCATGGGCCTCATAATATTGAATCAAACTATGAAACAGAATAGAATCCCATCTCCCTCAAACTGTGAAACAGAATAGAATCCCATGCCCCTCACACTGTATCAAACCGTGAAACAGAATCGTTTCCCATGCCCCTCAAACTGTATGAAACTGTGAAAGAGAATAGAATCCTCTGTCTTCACACTGTATCAAACTGTGAAACAGAATAGATTCGCATGTCCCACCAACTGTATCAAAATGTGAAACAGAATTGAATCCCATCTCCCTCACACTGTATCAAACTGTGAAACAATAGAATCCCATGTCAGTCACACTGTATCAAACTGTGAAACAGAACAGAATCCCATGTCCCTCACACTGTATCAAACTGTAACGGAATAGAATCACATCTTCCTCACACTGTATCAAACTGTGAAACAGAATAGAATCCCATCTCCCACACATTGTATCAAACTGTGAAACAGAATAGAATCCCATCTCCCTCATACTGTGCATCAAACCGTGAAACAGAATAGAATCCCATCTTCCTCACATTGTATCAAACTGTGAAACAGAATAGAATCCCATCTCCCACACACCGTATCAAACTGTGAAACATAATAGAATCCAATGGGCCTAATAATAATGAATCAAACTATGAAACAGAATAGAATCCCATCTCCCTCAAACTGTGAAACAGAATCGAATCCCATGCCCCTCAAACTGTATCAAACTGTGAAAGAGAATAGAATCCCGTGTCCCTTACACTGTATCAAACTGTGAAACAGAATAGATTTCCAAGTCCCAACAACTGTATCAAAATGTAAAACAGAATTGTATCCCATCTCCCTCGCACTGTATCAAACTGTAAAATAATAGAATCCCATGTCAGTCACACTGCATCAAACTGTGAAACAGAACAGAATCCCATCTCCTTCACACTGTGCATCAAAGTGTGAAACAGAACAGAATCTCATCTCCCTGACACTGTATCAAACTGTGAAACAGAATAGAATCCCATGTCCCTCACAGTGTAACAAAGTGTGAAAGAGAATAGAAATCCATGTCTGTCACATTGTGTTTCAAATGGTGAAACAAAATACTATCCCATCTCCCTCACACTGTATCAAACTGGGAAACAGAATAGAATCCCATCTCTCTCACACTGTATCAAACTGTGAAACAGAATAGAATCCCACATCCCTCACACTGTGCATCAAAGGATGAAACAGAATAGAGTCACATCTTCCTCACACTGCATCAAAATGTGAAACAGAATAGAATCCCATCTGCCACAAACTGTATCAAACTGTGAAAAATAATAGAATCCCATGGGCCTCATAATAATGAATCAAACTATGAAACAGAATAGAATCCCATCTCCCTCAAACTGTGAAACAGAATAGAATCCCATGTCCCTCACGCTGTATCAAACTGTGAAACAGAATTGAATCCAATGCCCCTCAAACTGTATCAAACTGTGAAACAGAATAGAATTCCATGTCCCTCACACTGTGTATCAAAATGTGAAACAGAATAGAGTCCCATGTCACTCACAGTGTATCAAACTGTGAAATGGAATAGAATCGCACCTCCCTCACACTGTGTATCAAAATGTGAAACAGAACAGAATCTCATGTCCCTCACATTGTATCAAACTGTGAAACAGAATAGAATCCCATGTCGCTCACAGTGTATCAAACTGTGAAACAGAATAGAATCCCATCTCCCTCACACTGTGTCAAACTGAAACAGAATAGAATCCCACCTCCCTCACACTGTGTATCAAAATGTGAAACAGAACAGAATCTCATGTCCCTCACATTGTATCAAACTGTGAAACAGAATAGAATCCCATGTCCTTCAAACTCTGTATCAAACTGTGAAACAGAATAGAATCACATCTTCCTCACACTGCATCAAACTGTGAACCAGAAAAGAATCCCATGGGCCTCATAATATTGAATCAAACTATGAAACAGAATAGAATCCCATCTCCCTCAAACTGTGAAACAGAATAGAATCCCATGTCCCTCAAACTGTATGAAACTGTGAAAGAGAATAGAATCCTCTGTCTTCACACTGTATCAAACTGTGAAACAGAATAGATTCGCATGTCCCACCAACTGTATCAAAATGTGAAACAGAATTGAATCCCATCTCCCTCACACTGTATCAAACTGTGAAACAATAGAATCCCATGTCCCTCACACTGTATCAAACTGTGAAACAGAATAGAATCCCACATCCTTCACAGTGTCCATCAAATGGTGAAACAGAATAGAATCCCATGTCCCTCACACTGTGTATCAAACTGTGAAACAGAATAGAATCCCATCTCACTCACACTGTGTATCAAAATTTGAATCAGAACAGAATCCCATCTCCCTCACACTGTGCATCAAACTGTGAATCAGAACAGAATCCCATGTCAGTCACACTGTATCAAACTGTGAATCGGAATAGATTCCCATCTCCCTCACACTGTATCAAAATGTGAAACAGTATAGAATCCCATCTCCCTCACACTGTGTCAAACAGAAACAGAATAGAATCCCATCTCCCTCACACTGTGTATCAAACTGTGAAACAAAATAGAATCCCATCTCCCTCACACTGTGTATCAAACTGTGAAACAGAATAGAATCCCATGTCAGTCGCACTGTATGAAACTGTTAAACAGAATAGAATCCCATCTCTCTCACACTGTGTCAGACTGAAACAGAATAGAATCCCATGTTCCTCAAACTGTGTATCAAATTGTGAAACAAAATAGAATCCCATCTCCATCACTCTGTGTATCAAAATGTGAAACAGAATAGAAACCCATCTCCCTCACACTGAGTATCAAACTGTGAAACAAAATAGAATCCCATGTCCCTCACACTGTGTATCAAACTGTGAAACAGAATAGAATCCCATGTCCCTCACACTGTGCATCAAACTGTGAAACAGAATAGAAACCCATCTCCCTCACACTGTGCATCAAACTGTGAAACAGAATAGAATCCCATGTCCCTGAAACTCTGTATCAAACTGTGAAACAGAATAGAATCACATCTTCCTCACACTGCATCAAACTGTGTCAAACAGAAAAGAATCCCATGGGCCTCATAATATTGAATCAAACTATGAAACAGAATAGAATCCCATCTCCCTCAAACTGTGAAACAGAATAGAATCCCATGTCCCTCACGCTGTATCAAACTGTGAAACAGAATTGAATCCAATGCCCCTAAAACTGTATCAAACTGTGAAACAGAATAGAATTCCATGTCCCTCACACTGTGTATCAAAATGTGAAACAGAATAGAGTCCCATGTCACTCACAGTGTATCAAACTGTGAAATGGAATAGAATCGCACCTCCCTCACACTGTGTATCAAAATGTGAAACAGAACAGAATCTCATGTCCCTCACATTGTATCAAACTGTGAAACAGAATAGAATCCCATGTCGCTCACAGTGTATCAAACTGTGAAACAGAATAGAATCCCATCTCCCTCACACTGTGTCAAACTGAAACAGAATAGAATCCCACCTCCCTCACACTGTGTATCAAAATGTGAAACAGAACAGAATCTCATGTCCCTCACATTGTATCAAACTGTGAAACAGAATAGAATCCCATGTCCTTCAAACTCTGTATCAAACTGTGAAACAGAATAGAATCACATCTTCCTCACACTGCATCAAACTGTGAACCAGAAAAGAATCCCATGGGCCTCATAATATTGAATCAAACTATGAAACAGAATAGAATCCCATCTCCCTCAAACTGTGAAACAGAATAGAATCCCATGTCCCTCAAACTGTATGAAACTGTGAAAGAGAATAGAATCCTCTGTCTTCACACTGTATCAAACTGTGAAACAGAATAGATTCGCATGTCCCACCAACTGTATCAAAATGTGAAACAGAATTGAATCCCATCTCCCTCACACTGTATCAAACTGTGAAACAATAGAATCCCATGTCCCTCACACTGTATCAAACTGTGAAACAGAATAGAATCCCACATCCTTCACAGTGTCCATCAAATGGTGAAACAGAATAGAATCCCATGTCCCTCACACTGTGTATCAAACTGTGAAACAGAATAGAATCCCATCTCACTCACACTGTGTATCAAAATTTGAATCAGAACAGAATCCCATCTCCCTCACACTGTGCATCAAACTGTGAATCAGAACAGAATCCCATGTCAGTCACACTGTATCAAACTGTGAATCGGAATAGATTCCCATCTCCCTCACACTGTATCAAAATGTGAAACAGTATAGAATCCCATCTCCCTCACACTGTGTCAAACAGAAACAGAATAGAATCCCACCTCCCTCACACTGTGTATCAAACTGTGAAACAGAATAGAATCCCATCTCCCTCACACTGTGTATCAAACTGTGAAACAAAATAGAATCCCATCTCCCTCACACTGTGTATCAAACTGTGAAACAGAATAGAATCCCATGTCAGTCGCACTGTATGAAACTGTTAAACAGAATAGAATCCCATCTCTCTCACACTGTGTCAGACTGAAACAGAATAGAATCCCATGTTCCTCAAACTGTGTATCAAATTGTGAAACAAAATAGAATCCCATCTCCATCACTCTGTGTATCAAAATGTGAAACAGAATAGAAACCCATCTCCCTCACACTGAGTATCAAACTGTGAAACAAAATAGAATCCCATGTCCCTCACACTGTGTATCAAACTGTGAAACAGAATAGAATCCCATGTCCCTGAAACTCTGTATCAAACTGTGAAACAGAATAGAATCACATCTTCCTCACACTGCATCAAACTGTGTCAAACAGAAAAGAATCCCATGGGCCTCATAATATTGAATCAAACTATGAAACAGAATAGAATCCCATCTCCCTCAAACTGTAAAACAGAATAGAATCCAATGCCCCTCAAACTGTATGAAACTGTGAAAGAGAATAGAATCCTCTGTCCTCACACTGTATCAAACTGTGAAACAGAATAGATTCGCATGTCCCACCAACTGTATCAAAATGTGAAACAGAATTGAATCCCATCTCCCTCACACTGTATCAAACTGTGAAACAATAGAATCCCATGTCAGCCACACTGTATCAAACTGTGAAACAGAACAGAATCCCATGTCCCTCACACTGTATCAAACTGTGACACAGAATAGAATCACATCTTCCTCACACTGTATCAAACTGTGAAACAGAATAGAATCCCATCTCCCACACACTGTATCAAACTGTAAAACATAATGGAATCCCATCTCCCTCATACTGTGCATCAAACTGTGAAACAGAATAGAATCCCATCTTCCTCACACTGTTTCAAACTGTGAAACAGAATAGAATCCCATCTCCCACACACTGTATCAAACTGTGAAACATAATAGAATCCAATGGGCCTAATAATAATGAATCAAACTATGAAACAGAATAGAATCCCATCTCCCTCAAACTGTGAAACAGAACAGAATCCCATCTCCCTCACACTGTGCATCAAACTGTGAATCAGAACAGAATCCCATCTCCCTCACAGTGTAACAAACTGTGAAACAGAATAAAATCCCATGTCAGTCGCACTGTATCAAACTGTGAATCGGAATAGATTCCCATCTCCCTCACACTGTATCAAACTGTGAAACAGTATAGAATCCCATCTCCCTCACACTGTGTATCAAACGGTGAAACAGAATAGAATCCCATGTCCCTCACACTGTATATCAAACTGTGAAACAGAATAGAATCCCATCTCACTCACACTGTGTATCAAAATTTGAATCAGAACAGAATCCCATCTCCCTCACACTGTGCAGCAAACTGTGAATCAGAACAGAATCCCATCTCCCTCACACTGTAACAAACTGTGAAACAGAATACAATCCCATGTCAGTCGCACTGTATCAAACTGTGAATCGGAATAGATTCCCATCTTCCTCACATTGTATCAAACTGTGAAACAGTATAGAATCCCATCTCCCTCACACTGTGTCAAACAGAAACAGAATAGAATCGCATCTCCCTCACACTGTGTATCAAACTGTGAAACAAAATAGAATCCCATCTCCCTCACACTGTGTATCAAACTGTGAAACGGAAAAGAATCCCATGTCAGTCGCACTGTATGAAACTGTTAAACAGAATAGAATCCCATCTCTCTCACACTGTGTCAGACTGAAACAGAATAGAATCCCATGTTCCTCAAACTGTGTATCAAATTGTGAAACAAAATAGAATCCCATCTCCATCACTCTGTGTATCAAAATGTGAAACAGAATAGAAACCCATCTCCCTCACACTGAGTATCAAACTGTGAAATGGAAAAGAATCCCATGTCAGTCGCACTGTATGAAACTGTTAAACAGAATAGAATCCCATCTCTCTCACACTGTGTATCAAACTGTGAAACGGAAAAGAATCCCATGTCAGTCGCACTGTATGAAATTGTTAAACAGAATAGAATCCCATCTCTCTCACACTGTGTCAGACTGAAACAGAATAGAATCCCATGTTCCTCAAACTGTGTATCAAATTGTGAAACAAAATAGAATCCCATCTCCATCACTCTGTGTATCAAAATGTGAAACAGAATAGAAACCCATCTCCCTCACACTGAGTATCAAACTGTGAAACAGAATAGAATCCCATGTCCCTCACACTGTGTATCAAACTGTGAAACAGAATAGAATCCCATGTCCCTCACACTGTGCATCAAACTGTGAAACAGAATAGAAACCCATCTCCCTCACACTGTGTATCAAAGTGTGAAACAGAATAGAATCCCAGGTCCCTCACACTGTGTATCAAACTGTGAAACAGAATAGAATCACATCTCCCACACACTGTATCAAACTGTGAAACAGAATAGAATCCCACATCCCTCACACAGTGCATCAAAGGGTGAAACAGAATAGAATCACATCTTCCTCACACTGCATCAAAATGTGAAACAGAATAGAATCCCAACTCCCACACACTGTATCAAACTGTGAAAAATAATAGAATCCCATGGGCCTCATAATAATGAATCAAACTATGAAACAGAATAGAATCCCATCTCCCTCAAACTGTGAAACAGAATAGAATCCTCTGTCCTCACACTATCAAACTGTGAAACAGAATAGATTCGCATGTCCCACCAACAGTATCAAAATGTGAAACAGAATTGAATCCCATCTCCCTCACACTGTATCAAACTGTGAAACAATAGAATCCCATGTCAGTCACACTGTATCAAACTGTGAAACAGAACAGAATCCCATGTCCCTCATACTGTATCAAACTGGAACAGAATAGAATCACATCTTCCTCACACTGTATCAAACTGTGAAACAGTATAGAATCCCATCTCCCTCACACTGTGTCAAACAGAAACAGAATAGAATCCCATCTCCCTCACACTGTGTATCAAACTGTGAAACAAAATAGAATCCCATCTCCCTCACACTGTGTATCAAACTGTGAAACAGAATAGAATCCCATGTCAGTCGCACTGTATGAAACTGTTAAACAGAATAGAATCCCATCTCTCTCACACTGTGTCAGACTGAAACAGAATAGAATCCCATGTTCCTCAAACTGTGTATCAAATTGTGAAACAAAATAAAATCCCATCTCCATCACTCTGTGTATCAAAATGTGAAACAGAATAGAAACCCACCTCCCTCACACTGAGAATCAAACTGTGAAACAGAATAGAATCCCATGTCCCTCACACTGTGTATCAAACTGTGAACCAGAATAGAATCCCATGTCCCTCACACTGTGCATCAAACTGTGAAACAGAATAGAAACCCATCTCCCTCACACTGTGCATCAAACTGTGAAACAGAATAGAATCCCATGGGCCACAAACTCTGTACCAAACTGTGAAACAGAATAGAATCACATCTTCCTCACACTGCATCAAACTGTGTGAAACAGAAAAGAATCCCATGGGCCTCATAATATTGAATCAGACTGTGAAGCAGAATAGAATCCCATCTCCCTCAAACTGTGAAACAGAATAGAATCCCATGCCCCTCAAACTGTATGAAATTATGAAAGAGAATAGAATCCTCTGTCCTCACACTGTATCAAACTGTGAAACAGAACTGAATCCCATCTCCCTCACACTGTATCAAACTGTGAAACAATAGAATCCCATCTCCCTCACACTGTATCAAACTGTGAAACAGAACAGAATCCCATGTCCCTCACACTGTATCAAACTGGAACAGAATAGAATCACATCTTCCTCACACTGTATCAAACTGTGAAACAGAATAGAATCCCATCTCCCACACACTGTATCAAACTGTGAAACATAATAGAATCCCATCTCCCTCATACTGTGCATCAAACTGTGAAACAGAATAGAATCCCATCTTCCTCACACTGTATCAAACTGTGAAAAAGAATAGAATCCCATCTCCCACACACTGTATCAAACTGTGAAACATAATAGAAACCAATGGGCCTAATAATAATGAATCAAACTATGAAACAGAATAGAATCCCATCTCCCTCAAACTGTGAACCAGAATGGAATCCCATCTCCCTCACACTGTATCAAACTGTGAAACAGAATCGAATCCCATGCCCCTCAAACTGTATCAAATTGTGAAAGAGAATAGAATCCCGTGTCCCTCACACTGTATCAAACTGTGAAACAGAATAGATTCCCATGTCCCAACAACTGTATCAAAATGTAAAACAGAATTGAATCCCATCTCCCTCGCACTGTATCAAACTGTGAAACAATAGAATCCCATGTCAGTCACACTGCATCAAACTGTGAAACAGAACAGAATCCCATCTCCCTCACACTGTGCATCAAAGTGTGAAACAGAACAGAATCTCATCTCCCTGACACTGTATCAAACTGTGAAACAGAATAGAATCCCACGTCCCTCACAGTGTAACAAAGTGTGAAAGAGAATAGAAATCCATGTCTGTCACATTGTGTTTCAAATTGTGAAACAAAATACTATCCCATCTCCCTCACACTGTATCAAACTGTGAAACAGAATAGAATCCCATCTCTCTCACACTGTATCAAACTGTGAAACAGAATAGAATCCCACATCCCTCACACTGTGCATCAAAATGTGAAACAGAATAGAATCCCATCTGCCACAAACTGTGAAACAGAATAGAATCCCATGTCCCTCACGCTGTATCAAACTGTGAAACAGAATAGAATCCCATCTCTCTCACACTGTATCAAACTGTGAAACAGAATAGAATCCCACATCCCTCACACTGTGCATCAAAATGTGAAACAGAATAGAATCCCATCTGCCACAAACTGTGAAACAGAATAGAATCCCATGTCCCTCACGCTGTATCAAACTGTGAAACAGAATCGAATCCAATGCCCCTCAAACTGTATCAAAATGTGAAACAGAATAGAGTCCCATGTCACTCACAGTGTATCAAACTGTGAAACGGAATAGAATCGCACCTCCCTCACACTGTGTATCAAACTGTGAAACAGAACAGAATCTCATGTCCCTCACATTGTATCAAACTGTGAAACAGAACAGAATCCCATCTCCCTCACACTGTGTCAAACTGAAACAGAATAGAATCCCATCTCCCTCACATTGTGTATCAAACTGTGAAACTCAATAGAATCCCATGTCCCTGACACTGTGTATCAAACTGTCAAACAGAATAGAATCCCACCTCCCTCACACCGTGTATCAAAATGTGAAACAGAACAGAATCTCATGTCCCTCACATTGTATCAAACTGTGAAACAGAATAGAATCCCATGTCACTCACATTGTATCAAACTGTGAAACAGAATAGAATCCCATGCCCCTCACACTGTATCAAACTGTGAAACAGAATAGCATCCCATCTCCTTCACACGTAATCAAACTGTGAAACAGAATAGAATCCCATGTCACTCACATTGTATCAAACTGTGAAACAGAATAGAATCCCATGTCCCACACATTGTATCAAACTTTGAAACAGAAAAGAATCCCATCTCCCTCACACTGTATCAAACCGTGAAACAGAATATAATCCCATGTAACTCACACTGTATCAAACTGTGAAACAGAATAGAATCCCATGTCTCTCACACTGTATCAAACTGTGAAACAGAATAGAATCCCCTGTACCTCACACTGTATCAAACTGTGAAACATAATAGAATCCCATCTCCCTCACACTGTATCAAACTGTGAAACTTTAACCAGTATAGTTGCGGTACACTGCCGTATTGCTCACAGTGTATCAGGCTGTGACATCTTACCGTCAACACTGAGGAAGAATGTCTTGCTGTTCTTGCTGACATTGTTCCTGACGGTGCATTTGTACAGGCCACAATCTGTTATTTGCAGGTCTTGAATAAACATTGTGCTGTTGTCAAATTCCATCCTGATGCGTGAACTGTTAACGATTTGCTTCGAATCTTTCTCCCACCTGATGCCAATTGCTTTTCCGATTTTCACAATGCATCTCAATTCAACACGATTCATTACTTTTACTTGATTCTGAATGATCAATGGTGGTACCAGGTCTTCTGTCAAATAACAGAGTCATAAAGATTGTCAAACCGAACTTCAGGATATATTCACAGCTCACTAATGAGAGGAAATGCTGCAATTTGTGAACACAGCAAGAATAACAAAAGTCTATCGAACAAATGTGCTGCTGGCCTCCTGTCTATGAGAGGTTCATGTGGTGAATCTTTGCTGATGGCTAAAGGGATCAATAATCAATATTTCAGGCCCTCAGGTCATGCTTGCAAGCATCCTTTAATTGGAGCCGTTGGCATCCCACTAGACAGCTGACTTGTCTGCCACACAATGCTGAAAGTCTTTGGGTACGTGATCGTCTTTTTTCTTATTCATTCATGGGATGTGGGCGTCGCTGGCTGGGCCAACATTTATTGCCCATCCCTAGTTGCGTCTTGAGAAGGTGGTGGTGAGCTGCCTTCTTGAACCACTGCAGTCCATGTGGTGTAGCTACACCCACAGTGCTGTTAGGGAGGGAGTTCCAGGATTTTGTCCATGTGGTGTAGCTACACCCACAGTGCTGTTAGGGAGGGAGTTCCAGGATTTTGACCCAGCACCAGTGAAGGAACGGTGATATATTTCCAAGTCAGGATGGTCAATGACTTGGAAGGGAACTTCCAGGTGGTGTTGTCCCATCTATCTGCTGCCCTTGTCCTTCTAGATGGTAGTGGTCGTGCGTTTGGAAGGTGCTGTCTAAGGAGCCTTGGTGAATTCCTGCAGTGCATCTTGTAGATGGTACACACACTGCTGCTACTGTGTGTCGGTGGTGGAGGGAGTGATTGTTTGTGGATGGGGAGCCAATCAAGCGGGGCTGCTTTGTCCTGGATGGTGTTGAGTTTCTTGAGTGTTGTGGGAGCTGCACTCATCCAAGCAAGTGGGGATTATTCCATCACACTCCTGACTTGTGCCTTGTAGATGGTGGACAGGCTTTGGGGCGTCAGGAGGTGAATTACTCACCACAGGATTCCTAGCCTCTGACCTGCTCTTGTAGCCACAGTATTTATACAGCTGTTCCAGTTCACTTCCTGATCAAAGGTAACCCAGGATGTTGATAGAGGGGGATTCAGTGATGGTCATGCTATTGAATGTCAAGGGGCGATGGTTAGATTCTTTCTTGTTGGTAATGGTCATTGTCTGATGCTTGTGTGGCGTGAATGCCACTTAGAAACATAGAAAATAGGAGCTGGAGTAGGGCATTTGGCCCTCCAAGCCTGCTCTACCATTCAATATGATCACAGCTGATCTTCTATCTCAACGATGTGCTCCTGCGCTCTACTCATACCCCTTGACGCCAGAAGTCTTACTTGATTTAAACCTTTAAGACCCTGTGAGGACTAGACAGGGTGGATGTGGAGAGGATGTTTCCTCTTGTGGGAGAATCTAGAACTAGGTGTCACTGTTTAAAAATAAGGGATTGCTCATTTAAGATAGAGATGAGAAATGTTTTCACTCAGAGGGTACTGAGTGTATAGAACTCTTATACAGCTGAAAAAAGAGACATGTCTCAGCTTCTCATCTCGCACTAATCAGGACACTCGCAAGAATACCAGTATAAGGGGAAAACAGCAATTTATACTGTATGTGAAGAGGACCTAAGACAGTCACTTTCGGCCCTGAAAAGTGTCCAGTCTACCACAGATTACGCTGGAAAGGTAAGGTATCTTAAAAATGTGAGCAACAGGTGAAGCTAGCTGTTTCACGCTGCTACTATGCAGTAGCAACACGAGTGGGTGTTCACCACTAACAGGATGCTGCTGTCAAGTCAAAAAGATGTTCTGCCTATCACACAACTGAGTGATATGGTATATGAATTTCAGTGCCAGTGTGATGCTGGGTATGTAGGTTGTATGTCCCAAAGACTGGCGGATTATAGCAAACAGCAGGTCTCAGACACTGTTCACAACAGGCAAGGTACAGACCTGTACCCAACCAGCCTGTGCTTACAAAACTCAAAACACAGTGTCCAACATTAGATGTGATTCCGTGATTGAACAACATTTGTTAAATAATCCTCTGTGTGCTGAGAATTACACTGACAACCAATTTAAGATTGTTAGTTGGTCTTGCAGTGTGGTGCATTTCCGTGTACTGGAAGCTACATATATTAATACACGGCGCCCTGTTCTTTGCAGACAGAAAGAACATGTACACACATTGCACCTGTTTCAGCGAAACAAAATCAATGACAGCCATTCGCTGTCTCATTCCTCAGGGCAATGCCTTGACCAATCAGGGTCAAGCTGCCTGGTTTAAATTTCAAACAATTCTTGCCAGTTAATTGTCAGTCGCCAGAAATCTCCTCAAGGCACCTCCGTGCCTCAGGGAGATCAGTTTAAGTCTTGAAAAATGTAATAAAGGTCAAAAGAAATGTTAAGGACATGTCCTGTCATGTTAACCTGTCACATTAATGGGACATGTCCATTAATTTTTTCAAAAAATTTTATTTAATTAATGAACCCTTCATGAAACCTCATCCCGCCCGTGGATGAGGTTTCATGAAAAATGCGAAGTCTGCCTTGGCTCTTCACCTGCTCCCAACCTTAAGGTTGGACAGGCATCATTCTTAACAGCTTTAATTACTTTGTTAATGGCCTTAACAGGCCTTTGCCAGTTTGACGGGTGCACAGCTGATGTGGCTGTGAGCAGTGACATCGGGACACACGCCTGACATCACTGCGCGTCATTTTACGTGTTGGCGAGCAGGCCCCGCCCCCACTCGCCGAGCCGTAGATTCTCTCCATGATCTTATTGAATGGGGGAGCAAACTCGAGGAGATGAGTGGCCTCCTCCTGCTCCTAATTGTATATTTGTACGTCACTTGTCAATCCAAGCCTGGATATTGTCCAGGTCTTGCTGCATTTGGACATGGACTGCTTCAGTATCTGAGGATTCACGAATGGTGCTGAATATTGTACAATCATCAGCGAACATCCTACCTCTGATCTTATGATAGAAGGAAGGTCATCGATGAAGCAGGTGAAGATGGTTTGTTTTTTAATTCTTTTATGGGATGTGGGTGTCGCTGGCTGGGCCAGCATTTATTGCCCATCCCTAATTGCCCTTGAGAAGGTGGCAGTGAGCTACCTTCTTGAACTGCTGCAGTCCATGTGGTGTAGGTACACCCACAGTGCTGTTAGGTTGGGCCTAGGACATGGTGATGTCCTGAAACTCAGATGATTGACCACCAACAACTACAACCATCAATCCTGCAGACCTGGCCAAGCCAACAAAGCTGCCTCTGTCTGATCAATGCTGAAAAATCTGTCTTTGAGAGGACTTCCCCATTCGTGACATTGTCCTGCCTGGAGATCACCCCACTGCAGTGCACAGAGTGAAACTAGAAACCAAGCAGCTGGTTTTCCTGGAAACAAGGATATACAAAAATCGAATGCCAAACTCCATCATATTTATTCTTATTCCGAAATATCATTAGAACTCTTATTTCCATTATAATCGTTGATGCAATCGGCTAATTCTCATCTTTAAAAATATTATATTAACTTCACAATTCCAGTGAATATTTTCAACTGACCAATCTCTGTCCATCTAACTGCCCCTCAGCCTCTGTTACTGACCCTCGGCCTCTGTCTCCCTTGCTGACCCTCGGCCTCTGTCTCTGTTACTGACCCTTGGCCACTGTCTCTGTTACTGACCCTTGGCCTCTGTCTCCCTTGCTGACCCTCGGGATGGAATTCTCTGTGCCGCTGGTGGTGGGTGTGATAGGTGGCGTGCGCGGTAAATATGGTGGGACCTGCTTCACAATGACAGGAAGGCAGGTCGTGACGTTCCGCTCAGCCCACCAACAGCGAGCTGCGTTTCCCACTGGCGGTCTGTGGGGAGCTAATTGTGATTAGCGAAACTGATGCCTGATCCCACAGGCAACTGCTGAGGGGGGAGGGCATCTCGGGGCAAGTACTGGCCAGCCTCGGAGACGTCTGCTGAGGGGGGAGGTCGTCTCGGGGCAAGTGCTGGCCAGCTTCGAATATGTCTGCTGAGCGGGGAGGGCAGATGAAATGCTACATCCTGTGCACAGGCAATCGAGGTGGGGGTAATGGTAAGTGAGGGAAGTGGCCACACATTTGGAACACCTGTATAAACTGACCAGGCCTCTGCAACTGAGACAGATCAGGCGCAGCCACAGGGATATGATTGGGGTCGGGCTCCTAGTCAGCCCCCCCTCGCAAGCAACATGGAGGCACCAAAGTGCCGCCAAGCTCTCTGTACCTTACCCCCTCCCCTTGCACCCAGCGCCCCCCTACCCTGCCGGCACAGACTGCCAGTCCACCACCACTTTATTGGACCGTGGAGCAGTTGGACTGCATTCCCCAACACTGGCCATGGAGCAGTCACTGCTGGAGGTGCTCACAGCCCCTTCCAATCTCAGCATCCCGGCTTGGACCAGTGTCCTCCCATGTCACAGGTTGACAGGGCAGCCACGCAGCGCAATCACCTCCAGCCATCCGAGAGGTGACCAGCACTCTCCGGGAAGCATTAAGGGCTGGTCACACAGGGCCAGGAAAGGTGTGAAGTGAACCCATGATAACCACGTCTCTCTCTCTCTCTTTCATACTGCAGGAGGACTATGTCAGGATCATGGATCCTGGTTACCTAGCTGTATGTCTGGTGGCCTACAGAGACTGTAGAATACAGAGGAGAGAGTGACTGAGATTCCTGGTCATGCAAAGGCAGCAGCAGCAGCCTTAGGAAGAAGGGGCAGCAGGAACTCCCGCACACTCTGCCCAGGAGTGACAGTGAGCCGTGTCTGGTCAGTGCCTAGCGACACCCAGAGTCTATAGACACCGTCTGCCATTCCTACAGGTGGCTGAGAACCAGTGTTGCCGATGACTGTGCATGTCTAGGGACCAGGTGGTTCACATCTGCCCCTTACTGCAGGACTTGATGCCAAGGGGACATAGAGGGCATCCAGTGCCAGTAGCTGTGAAAGTGACTATGGCACTCAATTTCTATGCCAGTGGCTCCTTCCAGGGCTCCACTGGCAACCTCTGTGGGATTTCACAATCCGCCACCCACAAATGCATCCATGAGGTCACGGACACCATCTTCTCCATGGCAACAACTTTGTGCAATTCGCCCGAGACCGGGACAGCCAGGATACAAGGGCCATTGGATTCACCCTGATCATGGGATTCCCAGAGTGCGATTGCCTGCACTCATGTGGTGCTCTGGTCTCCATCGCTACACTCAGTGAATTTCATCAACCACAAGGGCTTCCATTCACTGAACATGCAGCTGGTATCCAACCACCAGAAACACATCCTGCAGGTGGTGCACACGGTTTCCAGGGAGTGTGCATGATGCCTACACCCTGAGTTGCTCACAGATCCCTGCAGCCTTCCAGGGTCCACAGAGGCTGCAGGGTTGGCTCCTTGGGGATAATGTGGCTGATGACACCCGTGCGGTGGCCTCAGACTGCAGCAGAGTGATACTATAATGAGGCTCATGCAGCAGCAACTTGGTGGAGCAGACCATCGGGATGCTGAAGATGAGGTTCCAGTGCCTGCACCGGTCCGGTGGAGCCCTGCAATACAGTCCACAGAGGGTGTCACACAGCGTCATTGTCTGCGTCCTTTACAACCTGGTGCTGCAATGGGGAGAGGAGCTGGCCTAGGAGAAGATGGAGGAGCTGCATGTCTCCTCCGATGAGGAGGACGCTGATGGGGATGAGGGTGAGGAGTTCCTCAGTGGTGATGACGATGGTGATGAGGCCCTCACACTGGCTAGATGAGGCGGGCTCACTCAGGAGGCCCTGATAGCTGCCAGATTTGTGGAGGATGATGAGGACATGCAGTGAGGTGTCCCCGTAGATCCTCACATCACAGTTGTGAACATTTGACTCCAGTGTGGCTTACGGCAGCACCAATACCCTCTGGGAATGCTCCTGTCACAGAGATGCACTGGAGGCCCTAATAGTCACTTGATCGCAGGAGGATGATGACAACATTCAGTGAGGACACCCCATCAACTGTCACACGGCCTCTGAGAACGTCTGACTCCTGTCTGGCTGAGGGCAGCTCGCTCACGCTATATGATCAGGGCCATCTCAGAGACGCAGTCATGAAACTTTAGACACATCTGATGCTGTGTCCGCCTTCAGCACCTCAGCCCTTCAGGAGCTGGTGCACAGCATCACTGGTCTCAGATGCTGTGTGATGGGGGCCAGCCCCACCTTAAAGGTGCTGAGAGCACACAGAGAGAATGAGGGAACTCTGTGGTACCTGCCAACTACATTCTGGCAGCAATGACCAGCACTGCTGAGGTACAGGCATCAGTAATGTTTCCAGGGAGTGTGAGGCTGGACCATCACTGTGGTCTGAAGGTCACACAGAGCACAGGGAAGAGGCCCTGGACTGAGACACCTGCCTTTACCTTGTGCAGAAAAGGTACACATCTGAGTGACACGAACACTGCTCATCAGGACAAGGAGCCATAGGCAGGGAGACATTCTTGGGAGATTATTGACACTAGTGAGAAGTATGTACAAGTGACCTACACCTGTGCCCAGGCTGTGCAACTAATTCTCCTTCCTAACCCTGCCGCTACGTCTTGGTGCTCCCCGGACATCCACAGTGGAGGTGGGGGCAGCCTGCTGACTGTGATGCTCTGTCTGTGATGACTTAGGCGGGCATCCTCTGGAGGGCTGAGACTTGGAGGGCCCCAGCCTGCTTTCAGGGTCCTGCTCCGTGCAGTGGCAGCCTCCTTGGCCTGTGAAGGTCACAGGAAGAAGGGAGTCGGATGGGCTGGTCACTCCCAGAGTTACCTGGATGGATGGCCCCAGTGTGTGCAGCTGCTGATCCTCCTCCCTATGGGTGCCCGAGGGCCCCTGGCTGACTCTGTGAGCGGAAGGGGTAGCTGGAGTGAGATCGAGCTGCCCAGCACTGCCTCATGTACACACTGTTGGAGGCCAACAGCGATGGAGTTAAGCCTATGCAGCAGTGACGTCCAGGACCAAGGTCTCCATGGTGGCTGCCATCCTGCCAGTGTTGACCTCAGTGCATTGCAATGCCAGCGCTATCACCTCAGCCTGAAGATGGACAGACTCCTCCATCGTGCCTTGCAATCTGAGGAGTGCAGCGGTCATCCCTTTCTGATGTTCCTGAGCTTGTCTTTGCAGCTCCAGCAACTGTGACATGAACGGATCCAGAGGCTCACCGTCTGACTCAGACTCAGCAATGTTCTGGCCTCCAGCAGCTCCTCCGAGTGCCGGGTACCTGGGAAGTCCCTGCCTCCACCTGCTGTGGATCAGAAAGTGTGATGTGCTCACCAGATTATGATCCCGAGACTAATCTAAAGCTAGGTCCCATTGAGGTGTGTGTCTTTGTGCTGGTGGAGGATGTGGGTAAGCGCTGTGATGGGACTTCAGGGAGGGTACCTTCAGATTCCTCTTCAGAGGTTTCTTTGGAGCTTGTTTGGAGGCTCTGAGTCATGGACTCTGTCTGCTGCTTCCCAGATGTGCCTGTGAAAGCAAGGGGAGATAATTAGTGCCTGGCAGTGGCCTGTGAAACAGGACATCACTCACAGCATGGTCATCAGGTGGATGTTGCACTGCTGGATCCTCACTTGGTAGAGCAGCACCGACCTCACTGTCAGCACAGGACCAGTCCTGGTCATTGCCAGCCAGCTGGATGGCTCTGTATTCATATTCTGTCAGAACTCTGATCTCCAGCATCCCTCCACCTGTCTGCGACCTTTCCCTCCTGTTGTGAGCCAGTTTGTCCTGCATGGATAAAGATGGGGAGAGTGTATCAGGACGCCTGCTAGGCCAGATGATAAAGCTGGGTGTGAGGGTGAGCTGTGAGGAGGATGCAGAGATGCTTCAGTGTGATTTGGACAAGCTGAGTGAGTGGGTAAATGCATGGCAGATGCAGTATAATGTGGATAAATGTGAGATTATCCACTTTGGTAGCAAAAACAGGAAAGCAGATTATTATCTGAATGGCTATAAATTGAGAGAAGGGAATGTGCAACGAGACCTCGCTATAGGGAGAGTGCAGCAAAGGTTTACCAGACTGATTCCTGGGATGGCGGGATTGACATATGAGGAGAGATTGATTCGGTTAGGATTATATTTGCTGAGGTTCAGAAGAATGAGGGGGGACCTCATAGAAACCTATAAAATTCTAACAGGACTAGACAGGGTAGATGCAGGAAGGACAATCCCGATGGTGGGCGAGTCCAGAACCAGGGGTCACAGTCTAAGGATACGGGGTAGACCATTTAGGACTGAGATGAGGAGAAATTTGAATTACCTGGAAAAACTCAGCAGGTCTGGCAGCATCGGCGGAGAAGAAGAGTTGACGTTTCGAGTCCTCATGAACCTTCGACAGTTCTGTCAACTCTTTTCTTCTCCGCCGATGCTGCCAGACCTGCTGAGTTTTTCCAGGTAATTCTGTTTTTGTTTTGGATTTCCAGCATCCGCAGTTTTTTTGTTTTTATGAGGAGAAATTTCTTCACCCAGAGAGTGGTGAGCCTGTGGAATTTGCTACCACAGAAAGTAGTTGAGGCCAAAACATTGTATGTTTTGAAGAAGGAGTTAGATATAGCTCTTGGGGCGAAAGGGATCAAAGGATATGGGGAGAAAGCAGGAGCAGGTTATTGAGTTGGATGATCGGCCATGATCATAATGAATGGTGGAGCAGGCTCGAAGGGCTGAATGGCCTACTCCTGCTCCTAGTTTCTATGTTTAGTATGCCTGGCCTGTGTGGGTGGTAAGTGGTCCCATGGACAGGATGAGGACAATGACAGTGAGCGTGAGAGAGTGAATGGTGATGTCCCTTGCACTGGCAGTGAGTGAGGGCCCTGTGGATGTGTGATGGGTTTGTAAGTGTGTGAATTGAGCGATGAGAAGAGTGACTTACCCTGGCGGAAGGGAGGAGATCATTCATCCTTTTGTGACATCGGGTGGCTGTCCTTCTCTGCAGGGCATTCACGCTGACCAGTGCCTCCCAAGCCGGGTTGGTGACATTGCTACCCATCCTGCGGCCTGAGTGGAGTTAGAGCACATCCCGGAGGCCTCCACGGTATCCAGCAGTCACTCGAGGGACCCGTTGTTGAAGTGGCGTGGAGGTGGGGGAGGCGGCTGCAATCTTTTAGCCTTTGCTGGCAGTGTCTCTCAGACAGCGGTGGTGAGCTGGTGGTGATGAGCCCTTTGCTGGCCGTGTCTCCCAGACAGCGGTGGTGAGCTGCTGGTGATGAGCCCTTTGCTGGCCATGTATCCCAGGCAGCGGTGGTGAGCTGGTGGTGATGAGCCCTTTGCTGGTCGTGTATCCCAGGCAGCGGTGGTGAGCTGGTGGTGATGAGCCCTTTGCTGGCCGTGTCTCCCAGACAGCGGTGGTGAGCTGGTGGTGACAGGTGCTTTGCTGGCAGCTGCATTTTAAATATGGCGGCTGGCGTGATGTAACAGCGGGGCGATAGTGAGCGGGTGAATCAGAGCCTGCCCACCATGGAAATGGCGTGTTTTGCAGGAGAGAATATATAATGAGGTGGGTTCGGGAAGATACAGCATGAAAACTCACCATTTTCATCAGCGGGTAGGACTCCATTTTACCCATCCACTTAGTACAGCCCTGGGAAAATTCAGTCTCGCTCTCTGTTTCTCTTACTGACTCTCGTTCTCTCTCTTTCTTACTGACCCCCTGGTCTCTGTCTCTGTTTCTGACACCCGGTCCTTCTCACTGTTACTGATCCCTGGTCACTGTCCCTCATACTGACCCTCGTTCTCTGTTTCTCTTACCGACCCTCGTTCTCTCTCTTTCTTACTGACCCCTCGGTCTCTGTCTCTCTCCCTGACTGACCCCCGGTCTCTGTCTCTCATGTCACTTAGAAACAGAAAATGGGAGCAGGAGTAGGCCATTCGGCCCTTACAGTCTGCTCCACCATTCAATATAATCATGGCTGATCCTATATATGAACGCCATACTCCTGCACTCGCCCCAGACCCCTTGATGCTTTTAGAGGCCAGGAATCTATCTATTTCCTTCTTAAATATATTCAGTGATTTGGCCTCCACAGCTTCTGTGGTAGAGAATTCCACAGGTTCACCACCCTCTGAGTGAAGAAGTTTCTCCTCATCTCGTCCTAATTGATCTAACCTGTATCCTGAGATTGTGACCCCTTGTTCTAGACCCCCTCCCCAGCCAGAGGAAGAATCCTCCCTGCATCCAGTCTGTCCATCCCTGTCAGAATTTTATACGTTTCAGTGAGATTCCCTCTTATTCGTCTGATGAGTCAGCCCAATCCCTCCTCAAACGACAGTCCTGCCATTCAAGGAATCAGTCTGGTGAACATTCGCTGCACTCCCGCTATGGCAAGTATATCCTTTCTTAGGATATAAAACTGCACACAATCCAGCTGTGGTCTCACCAAGGCCCTGTATAGCTGTAGTAAGACATCCTTGCTCCTGTACTTAAGTCCTCTTGCAATGAAGACCAACATACCATTTGCCTTCCTAACTGCTTGCTGCACCTACATGCTTGCTTTCAGTGATTGGTGTACAAGGACACCCAGATCCCTTTGTACATCAACATTTCTCAATCTATCACCATTTAAAACATACTCTGCCAATCTGTTTTTCTTACCAAAGTGGATAACTTCACACGTATCCACATTATACTGCATCTGCCATGTATTTTCCCACTCACTCAACCTGTCTAAATCGCCTTGAAGCCTCTAACCATTCCCTCATTACTTACATTCCTACCAAGATTCGTGCCATCAGTAAATTTGGAAATATTACATTTGGTTCCCTCATCCAATTCATTGATGCATATTGTGAATAGCTAGGGCCCAAGCACTGATCCTTGCGGTACCCCCCTAGTCACTGCCTGCCACTCAGAAAAAGACCCATTTATTCCTACTCTCTGTTTCCTGTCTGCTAACCAATTCTCAATCCATGCCAATATACTTTACTTTCCATCCTAATGAAGAATTCTATCATCTTATGGTCACTATTCCCTAACAGACCCCACACAACAATATATTACCCCCAATTCCATGTACTTTAATTTTATACACTAGCCTCTTACATGGGACTTTATCAAAAGCTTTTTGAAAATCTAAATATATCAATCCACTGGTTCTCCCTTATCTATTCTGCAAGTTACATCCTCAAAGAACTCCAGTAGGTTTGTCAAATGTGATTTCCTTTTCTTAACTCCATGTTGACTTTGTCTAATCCTGTTGATATTTTCTAAGTGTCCTGTTATCACGGCCTTTATAATAGGCTCTAGCATTTTCCCTGCTACTGAGATTAGGCTAACCGGTCTGTAATTCCCTGTTTTCTCCCTCCCTCCTTTTATAAATAATGGGGTTACATTTGGCATCCTCCAATCTGTTGGGAGTGTTCCAGAATCTACAGAATTTTGGAAGATGACAACCAACACATCCACTATTTCCATGGCCACCCTCTTAAGTACCCTGGGATGTAGATTATCGGGCTCTGGGGATTTATCGGATTTCAGTCCCATTAATTTCTCTTATTATTTTAATAATACTAATTTCCTTCAATTCCTCCTTCCCACTAGATCCCTTGGCTCCATATTATTTCTGGGAAGTTATTTTTATCTTCCTCCGCGAAGACAGAACTAAAATAGTTGTTTAATTGCTCTACTATTTCCTTGTTTTCTATTATAAATTCTCCATTTTCAGACAGTAAGGGACCTACATTTGTCTTCACCAATCTTTTTCTTTTTACATACTTATAGAAGCTTTTACAATCTGCTTTTATCTTCCTCGCAAGTTCACTTTCATACTCTATTTTTCCCTCTTAATCAATCTCTTGGTCCTCCTTTGCTGAATTCTAAACTACTCCCAATCCTCAGGCTTGCTACTTTTTCTAATAACTTTATATAACTCCTCTTTGGGTCCAAAACCATCCTTAAATTATTTTGTTAGCCATGGTTGGGCTGCTTTTCCTGTTGTGTTTTTGTGTCAGGAAGGGATGTATAACTGTTGCAAAACATACATTCATTCCTTAAATATTAGTCATTGTCTCTCCACCATCATGCCTTTTAATGAAGTTCCCTGGTCTATCTTAGCCAACTCACGCCTCATACCTTCCTAGTTTCCTTTAAGATTTAGGACCCTAGTTTCAGATTGGACTACTTTACTTTCCATCCTAATGAAGAATTCTATCATCTTATGGTCACTATTCCCTAACGGACCCCACACAACAAGATTATTAATTAAAAACTTCTCATTGCACAATATCAAACCTAGGATAGCCTGTTCCCTAGTTGGTTTCTCAACCTACTGGTCTAAGAAACCATGTTGCACAAACTCTAGGAATTCATTCGCCACAGTATTATTGCTAATTTGGTTTGCCCAGTCTCTCTGTAGATTACAGTCACCCATGATTACTGTAGCAGCCATGTTACATGCATCTCTAATTTCCTGTTTAATACCGTCCCCTACCTTATCACTACTGTTTGGAAGCCTATAGACAACTCCCACTAATGTTTTCCACCCCTGTTGCTTCTTAGCTCCACCCAGACTGATTCTACATCGAGATTTTCTGAGCTAATATCCTCTCTCACCACCACACTGATTTCATCCTTAACTAACAACACCACCCCACCTCCTTTTCCTTTTTGTCTCTCCTTCCTAAATATCAAGTTCCCTTAGATATTCAGTTCCCAGCCTTGGTCACCCTGCAGCCATGTCTCCATAATCATAATCATGTTGTACCCGTTTACACTTATTTGCGCGGTTAGTATTCAGATGCAGTGCCTTCAGAGTTGTTTTTTTTAACATTTTTACACATCTTTTTTGTACTCTGGCCCTATTTGCTGCTAGTCCTTGTTTCCTTGCCTTCTATTTTTGCTTTCTACTTTTCTGTCATTCATTCTTATCTTTGTTTCCCTGTCGTGTCTGCCCGCTTAAGTTCCCATCCCCCTGCCAATCTAGTTTAAACCTTCCTCCACAGTACTAGTGAATACCCCTATTGGTCCCGGAGCTGCTGGGGTGCAGCCTGCCCAGCTTGTACAAGTCCCATCTTCCCCTGAATTTGCCCCAATGCCTCAGGAATCTAAACCCTTCCTTCCTACACCATCTCTCCAGCCACACATTCATCTGGTCGATTCTTCTATTCCAGATCTCGCTAGCATGTGGAACTGGAAGTAATCCTGAGATTACTGCCTTTGTGGTCCTGCTTTTTAATTTATTTCCTAGCTCTCTATATTCTGCTTGCAGGACCTCATCCCTCTTTTTACCTATGTCGCTGGCTCCGATATGGACCATAATCTCTGTTCACCCTCCCCCTTCAGAATGCCCTGCAGCTGCTCAGTAACATCCTTGACCCTGGCACCAGGGAGGCAACATGACATCCTGGTGTCACATCTGCAGCTGCAGAAACATCTGTCTGTTCCCCTTACAAAATAATCCCCTATCACTATTGCTCTTGCACTGTTTTCCCTCCTCATCCACCCCCCAACCCCAGGCAGCTGAGCTACTTGTGATGCACGGATGTAGCTCTTGCTGCATTTCCCTGAGAAACCATCTCCTCTAGCAGTATCCAAAATGGAAAATCGATTGGGAAAGGAGATGGACCCACCTAGTGCTTTTACTCTGTCTAGAGGTCACCCATTTCTTTTCTGCCTGTGCACTCTTTACCTGCAGTGTGACCACCTCACTGTATGTGTAAGGATGAAGATCTCATCCGTGTGGATGCTCTACAGTGACTCCAGGCACAGCCCCAACTCCCAAACACAGATTTTGAGTAGCTGCAGCTGGAAGCATTTCCTGCACGCATGGTTGCCCTGGACACTGGAAGTGTCCCTGACTTCCCACACATCACAGGAGGAGCATTCCATTTGGCTATGACTTAACCTTAAATTACTCCCTTTACTTTTACTTCCTCTAGTTTAAAGAATATTTAGGACAGAATAAATACTCAGTGTGTCCTACTAACCAAGGCCATGGCCCTTGTTACTGAGGAAAGGTAGAAAATTAAAGGATCACCTTCTTCCCTCTTCACCGGACTCCCCCTCTCATCAAACTCCAACTGAAGCACTCTAGAGCAGCCCAAAGCAGCACTCAACTGCAGACAAAAGCAGCACTGCTTTTAGACTGTCGGAATCTAGATTCTGAAAATCTGTTTAAGTCAGTTAATTGATTTACCAGCTGCAGCTGTAAGCACAGCCTGTCTAAAACCTATTTTAAAGCTGAACTAAAACTCATCTTCTTCCAACCCAAAGCGCCTCTGTCTCTATTATTGATCCACGGTTCCTACCATCCTCACTTACCCCCAGTTTCTGTTATTGACCCCTTGACTCTGTCTCTGATCCCTGGTTTCTGACTATCTTACTGACACCCGGTCTCTGGCATGTTACTGACCACTGGTCTCTGTTACTGACCCTTAGTCTCTGAAGCTCGTACTGACTGCCAGTCTCCAGCTCTGTTACTGACCCCCAGTTTCTTTCTCTGTTACTGACCCCCGGTCTCTGTCTCCCTATCTGACCTCCTGTGTCTGTCTCTCTAACTGACACCCAGTTTCTGTCCCTATTACTGACCCCCGTTCTCTGATTCTCTTACTCACCCTCGGTCTGCATCTCTCTGTTATTCACCCTTGCTCTGCATCTCTCTCTGTTACCCACCCTGGGTCTGCATCTCTCTGTTACTCGCACGGGGTCTGCGTCTCTCTCTGTTACCGGCCCTGGGTCTGCGTCTCTCTCTCTCTCTCTGTTACCGGCCCTGGGTCTGCGTCTCTCTCTCTCTCTCTGTTACCGGCCCTGGGTCTGCGTCTCTCTCTGTTACACACCCTGGGCTGCATCTCTCTCTGTTACTTGCCCTGGGTCTGCGTCTCTGTTACTCAACCTGGGTCTGCATCTCTCTCTGTCACTCGCCCTGGGTCTGCGTCTCTCTCTGTTACCTACCTTGGGTCTGCGTCTCTCTCTCTCTGTTACCGGCCCTGGGTCTGCATCTCTCTCTCTCTCTGTTACCGGCCCTGGGTCTGCGTCTCTCTATGTTACACACCCTGGGTATGCATCTCTCTGTTACACACCCTGGGTCTGCGTCTCTCTATGTTACCCACCCTGGGTCTGCATCTCTCTCTGTTACCCACCCTGGGTCTGCATCTCTCTGTTACTCGCCCTGGGTCTGCGTCTCTCTCTGTTACCTACCTTGGGTCTGCGTCTCTCTCTCTCTCTCTCTGTTACCGGCCCTGGGTCTGCGTCTCTCTCTCTCTCTCTCTGTTACCGGCCCTGGGTCTGCGTCTCTCTCTGTTACTCGCCCTGGGTCTGCGTCTCTCTCTCTCTCTGTTACTGGCCCTGGGTCTGCGTCTCTCTCTCTCTCTCTGTTACCGGCCCTGGGTCTGCGTCTCTCTCTGTTACACACCCTGGGTATGCGTCTCTCTGTTACACACCCTGGGTCTGCGTCTCTCTATGTTACCCACCCTGGGTCTGCGTCTCTGTCTGTTACTCACCCTGAGTCTGCGTCTCTCTCTGTTACCCACCCTGGGTCTGTGTCTCTTTGTTACACACCCTGAGTCTGCGTCTCTCTCTGTTACTTGGCCTGGGTCTGCGTCTCTCTCTGTTACACAACCTGGGTCTGTGTCTCTTTGTTACACACCCTGGGTCTGCATCTCTCTCTGTTACTTGCCCTGGGTCTGCATCTCTCTCTGTTACTTGCCCTGGGTCTGCGTCTCTCTCTGTTACACAACCTGGGTCTGCGTCTCTCTGTTACTCACCCTGGGTCTGCGTCTCTCTCTGTTACCCACCCTGGGTCTGTGTCTCTTTGTTACACACCCTGGGTCTGCGTCTCTCTCTGTTACTCACCCCGGGTCTGCGTCTCTCGCTCTGTTACTCGCCCTGGGTCTGCGTCTCTCTCTGTTACTCACCCCGGGTCTGTGCTTCTCTCTGTTACTCGCCCTGGGTCTGCGTCTCTGTTACTCGCCCTGGGTCTGCAGCTCTCTCTGTTACATAACCTGGGTCTGCATCTCTCTCTGTTACACAACCTGGGTCTGCGTCTCTCTGTTACTCACCCTGGGTCTGCGTCTCTCTCTGTTACCCACCCTGGGTCTGCGTCTCTCTCTGTTACACAACCTGGGTCTGCGTCTCTCTGTTACTCACCCTGGGTCTGCGTCTCTCTCTGTTACCCACCCTGGGTCTGTGTCTCTTTGTTACACACCCTGGGTCTGTGTCTCTCGCTCTGTTACTTGCCCTGGGTCTGCGTCTCTGTTACTCACCCTGGGTCTGCATCTCTCTCTGTTACTCACCCTGGGTCTGCGTCTCTCTCTGTTACTCGCCCTGGGTCTGCGTCTCTGTTACTCGCCCTGGGTTTGCATCTCTCTCTGTTACTCGCCCTGGGTCTGCGTCTCTCTCTGTTACTCGCCCTGGGTCTGCGTCTCTCTTTGTTACTCGCCTGGGTCTGCGTCTCTCTCTGTTCCTTGCCCTGGGTCTGCGTCTCTCTCTGTTACTTGCCTGGGTCTGCATCTCTCTCTATTACTCGCCCTCGCTCTGCGCCTCTCTGTTACCCTCCATCGGTCTGCGTCTCTCAGTTATGCACCCTCAGTCTGCATCTCTGTTACTCGCACTGGGTCTGCGTCTCTCTGTTACTGACAGTCAATCTATCTCTCTGTTACTGGTCCCAGGTCTCTGTCTCTGTTGCTGGCCGTTGGTCTGTGCCTGATATATTTCCAAGTCAGGATGGTGAGTGACTTGGAAGGGATCTTCCAGCTGGTGGTGTTCCCATCTATCTGTTGCTCTTGTCCTTCTAGATGGTAGTGGACGTGGGTTTGGAATGTGGTGTCTAAGGAGCCTTTGTGAATTCCTGCAGTGGATCTTGTAGATGGTAAACACTGCTGCTACTGTGCGTCAGTGGTGGAGGGAGTGAATGTTTGTGGCTGGGGTGCCAATCAAGTGGGCTGCTTTGTCCTGGATGGTGTCCAGCTTCTTGAGTGTTGTGGGAGCTGCACTCATCCAGGCAAGTGGGGAGTATTCCATCACACTCTTGACTTGTGCCTTGTAGATGGTGGACAGGTTTTGGGGAGTCAGGGGATGAGTTACTCACCACAGGATTCCTAGCCTCTGACCTGCTCTTGTAGCCACAGGATTTATATGGCTAGTCCAGTTCAGTTTATGCATGTTCAGGGATGTTAATAGTGGGGGATTTAGCGATGATGATGCCATTGAATGTCAAGGGGTGATGTTCTCTGTTGTCGGAGATGGTCATAGCCGGGCACTTGTGTGGCATGAATGTTACTCACCACTTGTCAGCCCAAGCCTGGATATTGTCCAGGTCTTGCTGCATTTGGACATGGACTGCTTCAGTATCTGAGCAGTCACGAACAATGTTGAACATTGTGCAATCATCAGCAAACATCCCCACTTCTGACCTTATGATGGAAGGAAGGTCATTGATGAAGCCGCTGAAGATGGTTGGGCCGAGGACACTACCCTGAGGAACTCCTGCAGTGATGTCCTGGAGCTGAGATGACTGACCTCCAACAACCACAATCATCTTCCTTTGTGCTAGGTATGACTCCAACCAGCGGAGAGTTTTCCCCCTGATTCCCATTGACTCCAGTTTTGCTCCGGCTCCTTGATGCCACACTCGGTCAAATGCTGCCTTGATGTCAAGGGCAGTCACTCTCACCTCACCTCGGGAGCTCAGCTCTTTTGTCCGTGTTTGAACCAAAGCTGTAATGAGGTCAGGAGCTGAGTGGCCCTGGCGGAACCCAAATTGGGTGTCAGTGAGCAGATTATTGCTAAGCAAGTGCCGCTTGATAGCACTGTTGTTGACCCCTTACATTACTGATGATTGAGAGTAGACTGATGGGGCGGTAATTGGCCGGGTTGGATTTGTCCTGCTTTTTGTGTACAGGACATACCTGGGTAATTTGCCACATAGCCAGGTAGATGCCAGTGTTGTAGCTGTACTGGAACAGCTTGGCTAGGGGCGCGGCAAGTTCTGGAGCACAAGTCTTCAGTACTATTGCTGGAATATTGTCAGGGCAAATAGCCTTTGCAGTATCCAGCGCCTTCAGCTGTTTCTTAATATCATGTGGAGTGAATTGAATTGGCTGAAGACTGGCATCTGTGATGCTGGGGACCTCCAGAGAAGGCTGAGATGGATCATCCACTCGGCACTTCTGGCTGAAGATTGTAGCAATTGCTTCAGCCTTATCTGTTGCACTGATGTGCTGGGCTCCTCCATCATTGAGGATGGGGATACTTGTGGAGCCTCCTCCTCCAGTGAGATGTTTAATTGTCTACCACCATTCACAACTGGATGTGGCAGGACTGCAGAGCTTTGATCTGATCCATTGGTTGCGGAATCGCTTAGCTATGTCTATCATTTGCTGTTTGGCACAGAAGTAGTCCTGTGTTATAGCTTCACCTCATTTTTAGGTATGCCTGGTGCTACTCCTGGCACACCCTCCTGCACTCTTCATTGAACCAGGGTTGATGGTAATGGTAGAGTGGAGGATATACTGGGCCATGAGGTTACAGATTGTGGTTGAGTACAATTCTACTATTGCTGATGGCCCACAGCACCTCATGGATGCCCAGTCTTGAGTTGCCAGATCTGTTCAAAATCTATCCCATTTAGCATGGTTGTATGATGGAGGGTATCCTCAATGTGAAGGTGGAATTTTGTCTCCACAACAACTGTGTGGTGGTCACTCCTACTGATACTGTCATGGATGGATGCATTTGCGGCAGTCAGGTTGGTGAGGATGAGGTCAAGTATGTTTTTCCCTCTTGTTGGTTCCCTCACCACCTGCCGGAGACCCAGTCTAGCAGCTATGTCATTTAGGACTCGGCCAGTAGTGGTGTTACTGAGCCACTCTTGGTGATGGACATTGAAGCCCCACCTAGAGTACATTCGGCACGTTTGATGTTCAAGATAAAGGAACAGTGATTTATCAGCTGAGGGAGGGTGGTATGTGGTAGTGTAGAACGCTTCCTTACCAATGTTTGACCTGATGCCATGGGGATCTGGCATCAATGTTGAGGACTCCCAGGGCAACTCCCTCCCTCCTTCCTGATTGCTGGTGGGGCAGATCAAACCCAAGGATGGTGATGGAGGTGGCAAGGCCATGAACTGTAAGGCACGGTTCCATTGCTTGACTGGTCTGTGAGACAGCTCCCCCAATTTTGTCACAAGCCCCCTGATGTTAGTGAGGAAAACTTTGCAGGTCTGGTGTCTGGGTCATCTGACCGACTTCATTCTTTTTTACTGACAGTTTGACACAACTGAATGGTTTGTTAAGCCATTTCAGAGTCAACCACATTACTGCTGATCTGGAGATTTCCTTCCTGAACCAGATGGGTTCTCACAACAACCAATAATCGTTTCATTCGACTTCTCATTCCAGATTTTTACTGAATTTTAATTCCATGGTGGGATTTTAACTGAGGTCACTGGATTACCAGTCCAGCGACAATACCACTATGCCACCACCTCCCCAGCTTACTGACCCTTGCTCTGTGTTTCTGTTCCCCTCATACATGAGGGATCAGGCTGCAGATTTTTCAGCTGATAGTTACATCTGTCACCTTCCTTTGGAAGTTTTAATGGAGGGCCTGTTAACTTAAGTTGCAAGCAGGTTATGCTTTAGTATTAAGTCATGTGCTGTGACTCTCACATAGTTACACTCACCTTGAACCTCCAGTTCTATATAAGAAATGTAATCTCCCTTCTCAACTCCCAGAGTCGAAACTGGGTTTAAAATCACTTGATAAATTCCACTGTCCTCTGCTTGTAAATTATGGAGGAGTAATGACCCAGTCAACTGATCAAACTCGGCTCGGTGCTTGTAATAGGAGTTGAAGTTGAGATGGGAACTTTTAAATCGGACGATTGTTTTGATTGTTTTGGGGTTTATAAAGGCCCACAGAATTAAATCATGAAATTGGGGTTGATAGCCGATGAGTAAAATGGAGGAACCTGCCTTGTGGATAATGTGGATGGGTTGGTTCAGCCTGCTAAGTGCCATGATATCTGCAAAATAACAATTAGTTAAGATAAAAATTATTTGAGGTTAACGCAAGTGTTTTGATGTAAAATGCTGCAACACAATTGGACAAATCATAGTGGTGCAAACAGTTTCACCAGTTGGGAAATAGAGGCAGTTACAAACTCACAAGAAACATTTCCAAAACATTGAAAATCTTAATAATCTCACTAGTTATAACCACAAGCAGAGGAGAAGATTTCAATCACAAATATCAGCTGAATAATAATCACTGCTGCTGTCATTGATCAGGGGTAATCTGAGCATTTCTGATGAAGCCATTAAAATTATATGACAGGTTCTGGAGACAGGATGGGCTAAATTTCCAACATTGAGGAAGCTGAAGTAGTGACACAGCCCCGGGGGTGGGATGTCAGGGGGAAGCAGTGACACAGCCCCGGGGCTAGGATGTCAGGGGGAAGCAGTGACACAGCCCCGGGGGTGGGATGTCAGGGGGAAGCAGTGACACAGCCCCGGGGCTGGGATGTCAGGGGGAAGCAGTGACACAGCCCCGGGGGTGGGATGTCAGGGGGAAGCAGTGACAAAGCCCCGGGGCTGGGATGTCAGGGGGAAGCAGTGACACAGCCCCGGGGCTGGGATGTCAGGGGGAAGCAGTGACACAGCCCCGGGGCTGGGATGTCAGGGGGAAGCACTGACACAGCCCCGGGGCTGGGATGTCAGGGGGAAGCAGTGACACAGCCCCGGGGCTGGGATGTCAGGGGGAAGCAGTGACACAGCCCCGGGGCTGGGATGTCAGGGGGAAGCAGTGACACAGCCCCGGGGCTGGGATGTCAGGGGGAAGCAGTGACACAGCCCCGGGGCTGGGATGTCAGGGGGAAGCAGTGACACAGCCCCGGGGGTGGGATGTCAGGGGGAAGCAGTGACACAGCCCCGGGGCTGGGATGTCAGGGGGAAGCAGTGACACAGCCCCGGGGCTGGGATGTCAGGGGGAAGCAGTGACACAGCCCCGGGGGTGGGATGTCAGGGGAAGCAGTGACACAGCCCCGGGGCTGGGATGTCAGGGGGAAGCAGTGACACAGCCCCGGGGGTGGGATGTCAGGGGGAAGCAGTGCCCCGGGGCTGGGATGTCAGGGGGAAGCAGTGACACAGCCCCGGGGGTGGGATGTCAGGGGGAAGCAGTGACACAGCCCCGGGGCTGGGATGTCAGGGGGAAGCAGTGACACAGCCCCGGGGCTGGGATGTCAGGGGGAAGCAGTGCCCCGGGGCTGGGATGTCAGGGGGAAGCAGTGACACAGCCCCGGGGCTGGGATGTCAGGGGGAAGCAGTGACACAGCCCCGGGGGTGGGATGTCAGGGGGAAGCAGTGACACAGCCCCGGGGGTGGGATGTCAGGGGGAAGCAGTGACACAGCCCCGGGGCTGGGATGTCAGGGGGAAGCAGTGACACAGCCCCGGGGCTGGGATGTCAGGGGGAAGCAGTGACACAGCCCCGGGGCTGGGATGTCAGGGGGAAGCAGTGACACAGCCCCGGGGCTGGGATGTCAGGGGGAAGCAGTGACACAGCCCCGGGGCTGGGATGTCAGGGGGAAGCAGTGACACAGCCCCGGGGGTGGGATGTCAGGGGGAAGCAGTGACACAGCCCCGGGGCTGGGATGTCAGGGGGAAGCAGTGACACAGCCCCGGGGCTGGGATGTCAGGGGGAAGCAGTGACACAGCCCCGGGGCTGGGATGTCAGGGGGAAGCAGTGACACAGCCCCGGGGCTGGGATGTCAGGGGGAAGCAGTGACACAGCCCCGGGGCTGGGCAGTCAGGGGGAAGCAGTGACACAGCCCCGGGGGTGGGATGTCAGGGGGAAGCAGTGACACAGCCCCGGGGCTGGGATGTCAGGGGGAAGCAGTGACACAGCCCCGGGGCTGGGATGTCAGGGGGAAGCAGTGACACAGCCCCGGGGGTGGGATGTCAGGGGGAAGCAGTGACACAGCCCCGGGGCTGGGATGTCAGGGGGAAGCAGTGACACAGCCCCGGGGCTGGGATGTCAGGGGGAAGCAGTGACACAGCCCCGGGGGTGGGACGTCAGGGGGAAGCAGTGACACAGCCCCGGGGCTGGGATGTCAGGGGGAAGCAGTGCCCCGGGGCTGGGATGTCAGGGGGAAGCAGTGACACAGCCCCGGGGGTGGGATGTCAGGGGGAAGCAGTGACACAGCCCCGGGGCTGGGATGTCAGGGGGAAGCAGTGACACAGCCCCGGGGCTGGGATGTCAGGGGGAAGCAGTGACACAGCCCCGGGGGTGGGATGTCAGGGGGAAGCAGTGACACAGCCCCGGGGGTGGGATGTCAGGGGGAAGCAGTGACACAGCCCCGGGGCTGGGATGTCAGGGGGAAGCAGTGACACAGCCCCGGGGCTGGGATGTCAGGGGGAAGCAGTGACACAGCCCCGGGGCTGGGATGTCAGGGGGAAGCAGTGACACAGCCCCGGGGCTGGGATGTCAGGGGGAAGCAGTGACACAGCCCCGGTGCTGGGATGTCAGGGGGAAGCAGTGACACAGCCCCGGGGGTGGGATGTCAGGGGGAAGCAGTGACACAGCCCCGGGGCTGGGATGTCAGGGGGAAGCAGTGACACAGCCCCGGGTGTGGGATGTCAGGGGGAAGCAGTGACACAGCCCCGGGGCTGGGATGTCAGGGGGAAGCAGTGACACAGCCCCGGGGCTGGGATGTCAGGGGGAAGCAGTGACACAGCCCCGGGGCTGGGATGTCAGGGGGAAGCAGTGACACAGCCCCGGGGCTGGGATGTCAGGGGGAAGCAGTGACACAGCCCCGGGGCTGGGATGTCAGGGGGAAGCAGTGACACAGCCCCGGGGCTGGGATGTCAGGGGGAAGCAGTGACACAGCCCCGGGGCTGGGATGTCAGGGGGACGCAGTGACACAGCCCCGGGGCTGGGATGTCAGGGGGAAGCAGTGACACAGCCCCGGGGCTGGGATGTCAGGGGGAAGCAGTGACACAGCCCCGGGGCTGGGATGTCAGGGGGAAGCAGTGACACAGCCCCGGGGCTGGGATGTCAGGGGGAAGCAGTGACACAGCCCCGGGGCTGGGATGTCAGGGGGAAGCAGTGACACAGCCCCGGGGCTGGGATGTCAGGGGGAAGCAGTGACACAGCCCCGGGGGTGGGATGTCAGGGGGAAGCAGTGACACAGCCCCGGGGCTGGGATGTCAGGGGGAAGCAGTGACACAGCCCCGGGGCTGGGATGTCAGGGGGAAGCAGTGACACAGCCCCGGGGCTGGGATGTCAGGGGGAAGCAGTGACACAGCCCCGGGGCTGGGATGTCAGGGGGAAGCAGTGACACAGCCCCGGGGCTGGGATGTCAGGGGGAAGCAGTGACACAGCCCCGGGGGTGGGATGTCAGGGGGAAGCAGTGACACAGCCCCGGGGCTGGGATGTCAGGGGGAAGCAGTGACACAGCCCCGGGGCTGGGATGTCAGGGGGAAGCAGTGACACAGCCCCGGGGCTGGGATGTCAGGGGGAAGCAGTGACACAGCCCCGGGGCTGGGATGTCAGGGGGAAGCAGTGACACAGCCCCGGGGCTGGGCAGTCAGGGGGAAGCAGTGACACAGCCCCGGGGGTGGGATGTCAGGGGGAAGCAGTGACACAGCCCCGGGGCTGGGATGTCAGGGGGAAGCAGTGACACAGCCCCGGGGCTGGGATGTCAGGGGGAAGCAGTGACACAGCCCCGGGGGTGGGATGTCAGGGGGAAGCAGTGACACAGCCCCGGGGCTGGGATGTCAGGGGGAAGCAGTGACACAGCCCCGGGGCTGGGATGTCAGGGGGAAGCAGTGACACAGCCCCGGGGGTGGGACGTCAGGGGGAAGCAGTGACACAGCCCCGGGGCTGGGATGTCAGGGGGAAGCAGTGCCCCGGGGCTGGGATGTCAGGGGGAAGCAGTGACACAGCCCCGGGGGTGGGATGTCAGGGGGAAGCAGTGACACAGCCCCGGGGCTGGGATGTCAGGGGGAAGCAGTGACACAGCCCCGGGGCTGGGATGTCAGGGGGAAGCAGTGACACAGCCCCGGGGGTGGGATGTCAGGGGGAAGCAGTGACACAGCCCCGGGGGTGGGATGTCAGGGGGAAGCAGTGACACAGCCCCGGGGCTGGGATGTCAGGGGGAAGCAGTGACACAGCCCCGGGGCTGGGATGTCAGGGGGAAGCAGTGACACAGCCCCGGGGCTGGGATGTCAGGGGGAAGCAGTGACACAGCCCCGGGGCTGGGATGTCAGGGGGAAGCAGTGACACAGCCCCGGTGCTGGGATGTCAGGGGGAAGCAGTGACACAGCCCCGGGGGTGGGATGTCAGGGGGAAGCAGTGACACAGCCCCGGGGCTGGGATGTCAGGGGGAAGCAGTGACACAGCCCCGGGTGTGGGATGTCAGGGGGAAGCAGTGACACAGCCCCGGGGCTGGGATGTCAGGGGGAAGCAGTGACACAGCCCCGGGGCTGGGATGTCAGGGGGAAGCAGTGACACAGCCCCGGGGCTGGGATGTCAGGGGGAAGCAGTGACACAGCCCCGGGGCTGGGATGTCAGGGGGGAAGCAGTGACACAGCCCCGGGGCTGGGATGTCAGGGGGAAGCAGTGACACAGCCCCGGGGCTGGGATGTCAGGGGGAAGCAGTGACACAGCCCCGGGGCTGGGATGTCAGGGGGACGCAGTGACACAGCCCCGGGGCTGGGATGTCAGGGGGAAGCAGTGACACAGCCCCGGGGCTGGGATGTCAGGGGGAAGCAGTGACACAGCCCCGGGGCTGGGATGTCAGGGGGAAGCAGTGACACAGCCCCGGGGCTGGGATGTCAGGGGGAAGCAGTGACACAGCCCCGGGGCTGGGATGTCAGGGGGAAGCAGTGACACAGCCCCGGGGGTGGGATGTCAGGGGGAAGCAGTGACACAGCCCCGGGGCTGGGATGTCAGGGGGAAGCAGTGACACAGCCCCGGGGCTGGGATGTCAGGGGGAAGCAGTGACACAGCCCCGGGGCTGGGATGTCAGGGGGAAGCAGTGACACAGCCCCGGGGCTGGGATGTCAGGGGGAAGCAGTGACACAGCCCCGGGGCTGGGATGTCAGGGGGAAGCAGTGACACAGCCCCGGGGCTGGGATGTCAGGGGGAAGCAGTGACACAGCCCCGGGGCTGGGATGTCAGGGGGAAGCAGTGACACAGCCCCGGGGCTGGGATGTCAGGGGGAAGCAGTGACACAGCCCCGGGGCTGGGATGTCAGGGGGAAGCAGTGACACAGCCCCGGGGGTGGGATGTCAGGGGGAAGCAGTGACACAGCCCCGGGGCTGGGATGTCAGGGGGAAGCAGTGACACAGCCCCGGGGCTGGGATGTCAGGGGGAAGCAGTGACACAGCCCCGGGGCTGGGATGTCAGGGGGAAGCAGTGACACAGCCCCGGGGGTGGGATGTCAGGGGGAAGCAGTGACACAGCCCCGGGGCTGGGATGTCAGGGGGAAGCAGTGACACAGCCCCGGGGCTGGGATGTCAGGGGGACGCAGTGACACAGCCCCGGGGCTGGGATGTCAGGGGGAAGCAGTGACACAGCCCCGGGGGTGGGATGTCAGGGGGAAGCAGTGACACAGCCCCGGGGCTGGGATGTCAGGGGGAAGCAGTGACACAGCCCCGGGGCTGGGATGTCAGGGGGAAGCAGTGACACAGCCCCGGGGCTGGGATGTCAGGGGGAAGCAGTGACACAGCCCCGGGGGTAAGCAGTGACACAGCCCCGGGGGCTGGGATGTCAGAGGGGAAGCAGTGACACAGCCCCGGGGCTGGGATGTCAGGGGGAAGCAGTGACACAGCCCCGGGGGCTGGGATGTCAGGGGGGAAGCAGTGACACAGCCCCGGGGGTGGGATGTCAGGGGGAAGCAGTGACACAGCCCCGGGGCTGGGATGTCAGGGGGAAGCAGTGACACAGCCCCGGGGCTGGGATGTCAGGGGGAAGCAGAGTGACACAGCCCCGGGGCTGGGATGTCAGGGGGAAGCAGTGACACAGCCCCGGGGGCTGGGATGTCAGGGGGAAGCAGTGACACAGCCCCGGGGCTGGGATGTCAGGGGGGAAGCAGTGACACAGCCCCGGGGGTGGGATGTCAGGGGGAAGCAGTGACACAGCCCCGGGGCTGGGATGTCAGGGGGAAGCAGTGACACAGCCCCGGGGGGTGGGATGTCAGGGGGAATCAGTGACACAGCCCCGGGGCTGGGATGTCAGGGGGAAGCAGTGACACAGCCCCGGGGGGTGGGATGTCAGGGGGAAGCAGTGACACAGCCCCGGGGCTGGGATGTCAGGGGGAAGCAGTGACACAGCCCCGGGGGGTGGGATGTCAGGGGGGAAGCAGTGACACAGCCCCGGGGCTGGGATGTCAGGGGGAAGCAGTGACACAGCCCCGGGGCTGGGATGTCAGGGGAAGCAGTGACACAGCCCCGGGGGTGGGATGTCAGGGGGGAAGCAGTGACACAGCCCCGGGGCTGGGATGTCAGGGGGAAGCAGTGACACAGCCCCGGGGCTGGGATGTCAGGGGGAAGCAGTGACACAGCCCCGGGGCTGGGATGTCAGGGGGAAGCAGTGACACAGCCCCGGGGCTGGGATGTCAGGGGGAAGCAGTGACACAGCCCCGGGGCTGGGATGTCAGGGGGAAGCAGTGACACAGCCCCGGGGCTGGGATGTCAGGGGGAAGCAGTTGACCACAGCCCCGGGGCTGGGATGTCAGGGGGAAGCAGTGACACAGCCCCGGGGCTGGGATGTCAGGGGGAAGAAGTGACACAGCCCCGGGGCTGGGATGTCAGGGGGAAGCAGTGACACAGCCCCGGGGGCTGGGATGTCGGGGGAAGCACAGACCCGGGGGTGGGATGTCAGGGGGAAGCAGTGACACAGCCCCGGGGGGTGGGATGTCAGGGGGAATCAGTGACACAGCCCCAGGGCTGGGATGTCAGGGGGAAGCAGTGACACAGCCCCGGGGGTGGGATGTCAGGGGGGAAGCAGTGACACAGCCCCAGGGCTGGGATGTCAGGGGGAAGCAGTGACACAGCCCCGGGGGGTGGGATGTCAGGGGGAAGCAGTGACACAGCCCCGGGGGTGGGATGTCAGGGGGAAGCAGTGACACAGCCCCGGGAAAGGCAGAGCAGAGCAGGCACCAGGAGGGCAGTGGTAACGAGAGGGAGAGATGGAGAGAGGGAGAGGGAGAGATGGAGAGAGGGAGAGGAAGGGTGAAGGAGAGAAAGGGAAAGTGGGGGGGGGAGCGAGAACGAGGGAGTTGAACGATTGGATAGGGAGAGGGATGGAAGTGGAGGGAGTGAGTGGGAGTGAGGGGGAGGACTGGGGAGTGAGAGGGAGTGATGGGGAGTGAGGGGGAGTGAGAGGGAGTGAGGGGAAGTGGAGGGAGTGAGAGGGAGTGAGAGGGAGTGAGGGGAAGTGAGAGGGAGTGTCAGGGAGTGAGGGGAAGTTTGAGGGAGTGATGGAAGTGGAGGGAGGGAGTGAGAGGGAGGGGGGAGGGCTGGGGAGTGAGAGGGAGTGATGGAAGTGGAGGGAGTGAGAGGGAGTGAGAGGGAGTGAGTGGAAGTGAGAGGGAGTGAGAGGGAGTGAGTGGAAGTGAGAGGGAGTGACAGGGAGTGAGGGGAAGTTTGAGGGAGTGATGGAAGTGGAGGGAGGGAGTGAGAGGGAGTGAGGGGGAGGGCTGGGGAGTGAGATTTGAGTGACGGGGAGTGAGAGGGAGTGAGGGGGAGGGCTGGGGAGTGAGAGGCAGTGAGAGGGAGTGAGGGGGAGGGCTGGGGAGTGAGAGTTGAGTGACGGGGAGTGAGAGGGAGTGAGGGGGAGGGCTGGGGAGTGAGAGGGAGTGACGGGGAGTGAGGGGGAGTGAGAGGGAGTGAGGGGGAGTGATGGAAATGGAGGGAGGGAGTGAAGGGGAATGAGAGGGAGTGAGGGGGAGGGATGGAAGTGGAGGGAGGGAGTGAGAGGGAGTGAGAGGGAGTGAGGGGGAGGACTGGGGAGTGAGAGGGAGGGATGGAAATGGAGGGAGGGAGTGAGGGGGGATGAGAGGGGGTGAGGGGAGGGCTGGGGAGTGAGAGGGAGGGATGGAAATGGAGGGAGGGAGTGGGGGGTTGAGGGGGGTGAGGGGGAGGGATGGGGACTGAGGAATGGGTGGGGAGAAAGGTGGAGGGTTAGGGAGTGAATTATGGAGAGGGAGGGTGAGGGGGAAGGAGAGAGTGGGAAAGGGTGGTTGAGGGATGAAGAGGGAGGGATGGGGACAATGAGGGAAGGAGAGTGAAGGAGGAGGGGGCGAGTGGAGAGAGAGAGGGAGAGGGAGGGTGAGAGAGTGCAGGAGAGCGAGGGGGGGCAGAGATTGGGGGAGAGAGTGAAGGGGAGGGGGGCGAGAGGAGGGAGAGAGGGAGCGGGAGGTTGAGAGAGACAGTACAGGAGAGAGAGGGTGGGAGAGATTGGGGAGAGAGTGGGGGGATGGGGGCGAGCGGGGAGAGGGGGTAAGAGGGGGAAAGAGGTGGTGATACGGGGGAGGGGAAGGGTGGGTGTGGAGGAGATGAGTGTGGGGAGGGGGCGATAGAGATGGGGAGAGGAAGGGGAGAGGTGGAGAGAGGGTATGGGCTGGTGAGTGGGAGAGGGAGGAAGAACGAGGGAATGGAGAAAGAGATAGTGAGAGTGAGAGAGAGGGATAGAGAGTGGGAGAGAGAAGGGAAAGAGGGATAGAGAGAGAGAGAGAGAGGGAGATTGAGAGAGTGAGAGAGAGAGAAAAGAAGCTGGGTGGGTGGAGAGAGAGCACAACGGGTAATGTTTGCTAAATTTACTGACGATAAAATTAAGTCGGAAGGTAAGAGGTGAAGAGGATGTAAGGAGGCTACAAGGGGATATCGATAGGGTTAGTGAGTGGGCAAAGACCTGGCAAATGGAGTATAATCTGGGCAAATGTGAAACTGTCCATTTTGGCAGCAAGAATAAAAGAGAAGCTTATTACCTAAATAGTGAGAGATTGCAGAGCTCTGAGATGCAGAGGGATCTGGGTGTCTTAGTGCATCAATCACAAAAGGTTAGTTTGCAGGTCCAGCAGGTAATTAGGAAGCTAATAGAATGTTAACATTTACTATGAAGGGAATTGAATATAAAAGTCAGGAGGTTATGCTTCAGTTGTACAGGGCACTGCTGAGACCACATCTGGAGTATTGTGTACAGTACTGGTCACCTTATTTAAGGAAGGATGTAAATGCATTGGAAGCAGTTCAGAGAAGATTTAATGGACTAATACCAGGAATGGGTGGGTTGTCTTATGAGGAAAGGCTGGATTGGATCCGCTGGAGTTTAGAAGAGTAAGAGGTGAGTTAATTGAAACCTTTAAGATCCTGAGGGATCCTGACAGGGTGGATGTGGAGAGAATGTTTCCTCTTGTGGGAGAGTCTAGAACTAGGGGTCACTGTTTAAAAATAACGGGTCATCCATTTAAAACCAAGATGAGGAGAAATGTTTTCACTCGCACGGTTGTGAATCTTTGGACCTCTCTTCCTGAAAAGGTGGTGGAGGTGGAGTCTGAATATTTTCAAGGTAGAGCTGGATAGATTCTTGCTAAACAGGGTGTGAAGGGTTATTGGGAGTAGGCATGAGGTTACAGTCAGACCTACCATGACCCTATCTGATGGCAGAGGAAGCTCAAAGGGATGAGTGGCCGACTCCTGCTCCTAACTTGTATGTTTGTATTCCCAACTAAAACTAGTTTATTCTGGTTTGCTTACGTACATAGACATATCTCAGAGGGGCTGGAGGAGATTGCAGAGATAGGGAGGGGCAAGGATGTGGATGGGCTTAAAAATAAGAAATGGGAATTTTACAGTTGAAACCCTGTTTAACTGGGAGCCACAGAAGGTCAACAACCACAGGGATGACAGGAAGAGGACTTGGTGTGTATTAAGACACGGGCAGCAGAAAGGTTACAGAATGTGGGAAGCTGTTGGAATAGTTGAGTCTGGAGGTAACGAAGGCCTGAAGAAAGTTTTTAGCAGGAAAGAAGCTGAGCCAATATTATGGAAATAGGCGGCCATAGTGATGGCTCGAATATGAAGTTGGGAGGTCATCTCGGGGGTCAAATGTGACCCCATGTTGTGAACAGACTGGCTGGATCTCAAACTGTTGCCAGGGACAGGACTGGAGTCGGTACCGAGGGAACAGATTTTGCAGCAAGAACAGAAAACGTTGGCTGTCTGCCAATTAACTGGAGGGAATTTCTGCTCATCCAGGACTGGATGTTGCAGAAGCAGTCTGATCATTCAGAGACACTGCAGGAGTCGAGGGAGGTGGTGATGAGGTAGAGCTGGGTGTCCTCAGTGTAGGTGTGAAAACTAACACGCTGCTTTTGGATGGTGTTACTGAGGGGCAGCATATAGTAGGGGGGGGGGGGTGGGGGGCAAGGATAGACTCTTGGGGGGCACCAGAGGTAAGAGTGTGGGAGCAGGAAGAGAAGCCATTGCTGGTGATTCTCCGGCTGCGATTAGATGATAAGATGGGGACCAGGAGAGAGCAGTCCCACCCAGCTGGGCGACAGTGGAGAGGGGCTGGAGGAGGATGGGGTGGTCAAACCCTGTCAAAGGCTGCAGACAGGCCGAGGAAGATGGGGAGGGAAAGTTTACCTTCGTCACGCTCACACCGGATGTTATTAGTGACTTTGATAAGAGCCGTTTCGGTCCCGTTACAGGGGGGAAAGCTGATTGGAGGGATTCAAACACGGAGTTCCAGGAAAGAGGGACTAAGATTTGGGACAATTGCTGGCCTGTTTGTTGCTGTGGTCTCAGGAGGTGTCTGTCAGGATTAAAGATTTACACAAAAACAGAAAATGCTGGAAAATCTCAGCAGGTCGAACAGCAAGTTAATGTTTCAAGTCCATATTACTGTTCTTCAGGGTCATACAGACTCAAAACCTTAACTCTGTTTTCTCTCTACACAGACGCTGTTCGACCTGCTGAGTTTTCCCAGCATTTTCTGTTTTTGTTTCAGATTTCCAGTACCGCAGTATTTTGCTTTTTTCTTAAAGACTTACACACTTAGCATCTCTCTCACCTATACTTCGAAAGCCAGGATATTCCTCGGGAGACCCGTTCGTCACATTAACCTTGACATGGTCACGGTCAGATTTTGTGTTTTTATTGTCCGCAGTGATGTACTCCCACAGCATCACCTCATCACTATCAGCCTCTCTTGCTGGGAACTCAGGAAGCAGCCAAGGAGGATGTTTCTCAGCAAATAAAATTCCGTCTGAAAAACCTGTGACAAGAACATTGCTTCAGTTTAGCACAAGAAAAGCCCATTCCGAAGCAAGCCCTGCAGCCCCAGCAGAGACAAGCCCCAGGCTTGCAATGCAGCCTCAGCCCAGGCCCACACTCCGGGCTCAGGTCCACACTCCGGGGTCAGGCCCACACTCCGGGCTCAGGCCCACACTCCGGGCTCAGGCCCACACTCCGGGGACAGGCACACACTCCGGGCTCAGGCCCACACTCCGGGGACAGGCACACACTCCGGGCTCAGGCCCACACTCCGGGGTCAGGCCCACACTCCGGGCTCAGGCCCACACTTCGGGGACAGGCCCACAGTCCGGGGTCAGGCCCACACTCCGGGCTCAGGCCAACACTCCGGGCTCAGGCCCACATTCCAGGGACAGGCACACACTCTGGGCTCAGGCCCACATCTCAGGGACAGGCCCACACTCTGGGCTCAGGCCCACACTCCGGGGACAGGCCCACATTCCAGGCTCAGGCCCACACTCCGGGCTCAGGCCCACACTCCAGGGACAGGCCCAAACTCCGGGGACAGGCCCACACTACGGGCTCAGGCCCACGCTCTGGGCTCAGGCCCACACTCCGGGGACAGGCCCACACTCCGGGGACAAGCCCACACTCCGGGCTCAGGCGCAAACTCCGGGGACAGGCCTACATTCCAGGGACAGGCCCACACTCCAGGAACAGGCCCATGACTCCAGGGACAGGCCCACACTCCAGCGACAGGTCCACACTCCGGGGACAGGCCAATACTCCGGGCTCAGGCCCACATTCCAGGGACAGGCCCACACACCGGGCTCAGGCCCACACACCGGGCTCAGGCCCACACTCCGGGCTCAGGCCCACACTCCGGGCTCAGGCCCACACTCCAGGGACAGGCACACACTCCAGAGACAGGCCAAAACTCCAGGACAGTCCCACACCCCGAGCTCAGGCCCACACTCCAGGGACAGGCCCACACTCGGGGCTCAGGCCCACACACTGGGCTCAGGCCCACATTCCAGGGACAGGCCCACACTCCAGGGACAGGCCCACACTTCGGGCTCAGGCCCACACTCCAGGACGGGCCAAAACTACGGGACAGGCCCACACTCCGGAGACAGGCCTACACTCCGGAGACAGGCCCACAGTCCAGAGACAGGCCTACACTCTGGGATGGGCCAAAATTCTGGGGACAGGCCCACATTCTGGAGACAGGCCCACACTCCGGGCACAAGCCCACACTCTGGGATGGGCAAAAACTACGGGGACAGGCCCACACTCCGGGGTCAGGCCCACACTCCGGGCTCAGGCCCACACTCCGGGCTCAGGCGCACACACCGGGCTCAGGCCCACATTCCAGGGACAGACCCACAATCTGGGCTCAGGCCCACACTCCGGGCTCAGGCCCATACTCCGGGCACAGGCCCACACTCCGGACACAGGCCCACACTCCGGGCACAGGCCCACACTCCGGGCACAGGCCCACACTCCAGGCTCAGGCCCACACTCTGGGCAAAGGCCCACACTCCGGGCAAAGGCCCACCCTCAGGGCTCAGGCCCACACTCCGGGGTCTGGCCCACAATCCAGGGACAGGCCCACAATCCGGGCTCAGGCCCACACTCTGGGCTCAGGCCCACACTCCGGGCTCAGGCCCACACTCCGGGCACAGGCCCACACTCCGGGCACAGGCCCACCCTCCGGGCTCAGGCCCACACTCCGGGCTCAGGCCCACACTCCGGGGACAGGCCCACACTCTGGGCTCAGGCCCACACTCCGGGCTCAGGCCCACACTCCGGGCACAGGCCCACACTCCGGGCACAGGCCCACCCTCCGGGCTCAGGCCCACACTCCGGTGTCTGGCCCACAATCCAGGGACAGGCCCACACTCCGGGCTCAGGCCCACACTCCAGGGACAGGCCCACACTCCGGGGACAAGCCCACACTCCGGGAACAAGCCCACACTCCGGGGACAAGCCCACACTCCAGGGACAGGCCCATACTCCGGGGACAGGCCCACACTCCAGGGACAGGTCCACACTCCAGGGACAGGTCCACACTCCGGGGACAGGCCAATACTCTGGGCTCAGGCCCACATTCCATGAACAGGCCCACACTCCGGGCTCAGGCCCACACTCCAGGTACAGGCCCACACTCCAGGGACAGGCCCACACTCCAGGGACAGGCCCACACTCTGGGCTCAGGCCCACACACCGGACTCAGGCCCACATTCCGGGCACAGGCCCACACTCCAGGGACAGGCCCACACTCCAGGGACAAGCCCACACTCCAGGATGGGCCAAAACTACGGGGACAGGCCCACACTCCGGAGACAGGCCCACAATCCAGAGACAGGCCTACACTCCTGGCATAAGCCCACACTCCGGGCACAAGCTCACACTCTGAGATGGGCCAAAACTCTGGGGACAGGCCCACACTCCGGAGACAGGCCCACGCTCCGGGCACAAGCCCACACTTTGGGATGGGCCAAAACTACGGGGACAGGCCCACACTCAGGGCACAGGCCCACACTCTGGGGTCAGGCCCACAGTCCGGGGTCAGGCCCACACTCCGGGGTCAGGCCCACACTGCGGGGTCAGGCCCATACTGCGGGGTCAGGCCCGCACTGCGGGGTCAGGCCCATATTCTAGGCTCAGGCCCAGCCCACACTGCGGGGTCAGGCCCACACTGCGGGGTCAGGCCCACACTGCGGGGTCAGGCCCAGCCCACACTGCGGGGTCAGGCCCACACTGCGGGGTCAGGTCCAGCCCACACTGCAGGGTCAGGCCCACACTGCGGTGTGAGGCCCATACTCTAGGCTCAGGCCCAGCCCACACTGCGGGGTCGGGCCCACACTGCGGGGTCAGGCCCAGCCCACACTGCGGGGTCAGGCCCATGCTGCAGGTCCAGTGCAACCCTTGTTAAGATTATGTTTTTTAATGGAATGCATTTTGTTGAGCATTTTGAATTGTTTCCTCAATACCATAAGCTTTAGTCTGTCTGCCTAATCAACATTAGCCAGTTCACTCTTCATACCTAAGTCATTGGGTTTCTTTAAGATTCTTGTTTGTGACTGAAGTATGTCACTTTCAAATTTAATTTACAATTCAAAGGTATTATGATCATAATTTCCCAACGGGTCTTTTACTACAACATGACTAATCGACCCTGCCTCATTGTACAATACAAGGTCTAAACCAGTTGTATCCCTAGATGGTTTCATAACACATTGATTCAGGAAGTTATCACCAGAAAAACAATCTACAAACCCATCTTCCAGACCACCTTTGCTAACTTAATTGACCCACTCCATATGACGATTAAAGTCACCCACAATTATTACAGAAACCCACAGTGCAGAAGAGGCCCTTTGGCCCATCGAGTCTGCACTGACACGTGAGAAACACCTGACCTACCTACCTAATCCCATTGACCAGCACTTGGCCCATAGCCTTGAATGTTATGACATGCCAAGTGCTCATCCAGGTACTTTTTAAAGGATGTGAGGCAACCCGCCTCCTCCACCCTCCCAGGCAGCGCATTCCAGACCCTCACCACCCTCTGGGTAAAAAAGTTTTTCCTCACATCCCCCCTAAACCTCCTGCCCCTCACCTTGAACTTGTGTCCCCTCGTGACTGACCCTTCAACTAAGGGGAACAGCTGCTCCCTATCCACCCTGTCCATGCCCCTCATAATCTTGTACACCTCGATCAGGTCGCCCCTCAGTCTTCTCTGCTCCAACGAAAACAACCAAAGTCCATCCAACCTCTCTTCATAACTTAAATGTTTCATCCCAGGCAACATCCTGGTGAATCTCCTCTGCACCCCCTCCAGTACAATTACATCCTTCCTATAATGTAGCGACCAGAACTGCACACAGTACTCCAGCTGTGGCCTCACCAAGCTTCTATACAACTCCAGCATGACCTCCCTATTTTTGTCATCTATGCCTTGATTGATAAAAGCCCAGGCCTACACTGCAGGACCAGTATCATATTCTGGGGTCAGGCCCACACTGCTGGGTCAGGCCCACACTGGGGGATCAGGCCCACACTGCGGGGTAAGGCCCATACTGCTGGGTGAGGCCCAGGCCCACACTCCAGGCCCAGGCCCACACTGCTGGGTCAGACCCACACTGGGGGATCAGGCCCACACTGTGGGGTAAGGCCCATACTGCTGGGTGAGGCCCAGGCCCACACTCCAGGCCCAGGCCCACACTGCGGGGTCAGGCCAACACTCCAGGCCCACACTGCAGGGTCAGGCCCATACTGCGGTGTCAGGCCCATACGCTGGGCTCAGGCCCAGGCCAACATTGCGGGGTCAGGCCCACACTGCGGGGACAGGCACACACTGCGGGGTCAGGCCCACACTGCGGGGTCAGGCCCACACTGCAGGGTGAGGCCCAGGCCCATAATCGAGGCCCAGGCCCACATGGCGGTGTCAGGCACATATGCTAGGCTCAGGCCCAGGCCCATACTGCGGGGTCAGGCCAACACTCCGGGGTCAGGCCCAAACTGCGGGGTGAGGCCAAGGCCCACACTGCATGTCAGGCACATATGCTAGGCTCAGGCCCAGGCCCACTCTGCGGTGTCAGGCACATACTCTAGGCTCAGGACTAGGCCCACACTGCAGGGTCAGGCCAACACTCCAGGGTCAGGCCCACACTGCGGGGTCAGACACAGGCCTACACTGCAGTGTCAGGCCCATACACTAGGCTCAGGCCCAGGCCCACTCTGCGGTGTCAGGCACATACTCTAGGCTCAGGCCCAGGCCCACACTGCGAGGTCAGGCCAACACTCCAGGATCAGGCCCACACTGCAGGGTCAGGCCCAGGCCCAGACTGTGGGGTCAGGACAACACTCCAGGCCCAGGCTCACACTGCGGGCTCAGGCCCAGGCCCACACTGTGGGGTCAGGCCCACACTGCAGTGTCAGGCCCAGGCTCACACTGCGGGGTCAGGTCCATACTCTAGGCTCAAGCCCAGGCCCACAATGCGGGGTCAGGCCCATACTCTAGGCTCAGGCCCACACTGCGGGGTCAGGCCTACAGTGCGGGGTCAGGCCCAAGCCCACACTGCGGTGTCAGGCCCATACTCTAGGCTCAGGCCCAGGCCCAGACTGCAGGGTCAGGCCCACACTGCAGGGTCAGGCCCATACTGCAGGTCAGGCCCACACTGCGTGGTCAAGCCCATACTGCAGGGTCAGGCCCACAATGCGGGGTCAGGCCCATACTCTAGGCTCAGGCCCAGGCCCACACTGCGGGGTCAGGCCCGGGCCCACACTGCGGGGTCAGGCCCAGGCCCACACTGCGGGGTCAGGCCCAGGCCCACACTGTGGGGTCAGGCCCAGGCCCACACCGTGGGGTGAGGCCCACACTGCGGGGTCAGGCCCAGGCCCACATTGCGGGGTCAGGCCCAGGCTCACACTGCGGGGTTAGGCCCACATTGCGAGTCAGGCCCACACTGCGGGGTCAGGCCCACACTGCGAGTTAGGCCAGACCCACACTGCGGGGTCAGGCCCACACTGCAGGGTCAGGCCCAGGCTCACACTGCGAGGTCAGGCCCATACTGCGGGGTGAGGCCCACACTGCCAGGTCAGGCTCCTACTGTGGAGTCAGGCCCACACTGCGGGGTCAGGCCCATACTGTGGGGTCAGGCCTAGGCCTCCACTCCGGAGTCAGGCCCGCTGCAGGGTCAGCCCACACTCCGGGCTCAGGCCCACACTCCAGGGACAGGCCCACACTCCGGGCTCAGGCCCAAACTCCAGGGACAGGCCCACACTCCGGGATCAGGGCCACACTCCGGGGTCAGGGCCACAATCCGGGGTCAGGGCCACACTCCGGGGTCAGGGCCACACTCCGGGGTCAGGGCCACACTCCGGGTTCAGGCCCTCACTCCGGGGATAGGCCCACACTCCGGGGACAGGCCCACACTCCAGGCTCAAGCCCACAGTCCGGGTCAGGCCCACAGTCTGGGGACAGGTCCACATTCCAGGGACAGGCCCACACTCCGGGCTCAGGCCCACACTCCGAGGTCAGGCCCACACTCTGGACTCAAGCCCACACTTTGGGGACAGGCCCACACTCCAGGGACAGGCCCACGCTCCGGACTCAAGCCCACTGTGCGGGTCAGGCCCACACTCGGGGGACAGGCCCACATTCTGGGGACAGGCCCACACTCCGAGGACAGGCCCATACTGCGGGGTCAGGCTCACATGGCGGGGTCAGGCCCAGGCCCACACTGCGGGGTCAGGCCCACACTGCGGGGTCACGCCCATACTCTAGGCTCAGGCCCAGCCCACACTGTGGGGTCAGGCCCACACTGCGGGGTCAGGCCCACACTGTGGGGTCAGGTCCAGCCCACACTGCAGGGTCAGGCCCACACTGTGGGGTCAGGCCCATACTGTGGGGTCAGGCCCAGGCCCACACTGCGGGGTCAGGCCCAGCCCACACTGCGGGGTCAGGCCCATACTGCGGGGTCAGGCCCACACTGCGGGGTCAGGCCCACACTGCGGGGTCAGGCCCAGCCCACACTGCGGGGTCAGGCCCACACTGCGGGGTCAGGCCCAGCCCACACTGCGGGGTCAGGCCCATACTGCGGGGTCAGGCCCACACTGCGGGGTCAGGCCCACACTGCGGGGTCAGGCCCAGCCCACACTGCGGGGTCAGGCCCACACTGCGGGGTCAGGCCCACACTGCGGGGTCAGGCCCAGCCCACACTGCGGGGTCAGGCCCATGCTGCAGGTCCAGTGCAACCCTTGTTAAGATTATGTTTTTTAATGGAATGCATTTTGTTGAGCATTTTGAATTGTTTCCTCAATACCATAAGCTTTAGTCTGTCTGCCTAATCAACATTAGCCAGTTCACTCTTCATACCTAAGTCATTGGGTTTCTTTAAGATTCTTGTTTGTGACTGAAGTATGTCACTTTCAAATTTAATTTACAATTCAAAGGTATTATGATCATAATTTCCCAACGGGTCTTTTACTACAACATGACTAATCGACCCTGCCTCATTGTACAATAAAAGGTCTAAACCAGTTGTATCCCTAGATGGTTTCATAACACATTGATTCAGGAAGTTATCACCAGAAAAACAATCTACAAACCCATCTTCCAGACCACCTTTGCTAACTTAATTGACCCACTCCATATGACGATTAAAGTCACCCACAATTATTACAGAAACCCACAGTGCAGAAGAGGCCCTTTGGCCCATCGAGTCTGCACTGACACGTGAGAAACACCTGACCTACCTACCTAATCCCATTGACCAGCACTTGACCCATAGCCTTGAATGTTATGACATGCCAAGTGCTCATCCAGGTACTTTTTAAAGGATGTGAGGCAACCCGTCTCCACCACCCTCCCAGGCAGCGCATTCCAGACCCTCACCACCCTCTGGGTAAAAAAGTTTTTCCTCACATTCCCCCCTAAACGTCCTGCCCCTCACCTTGAACTTGTGTCCCCTTGTGACTGACCCTTCAACTAAGGGGACAGCTGCTCCCTATCTACCCTGTCCATGCCCCTCATAATCTTGTACACCTCGATCAGGTCGCCTCTCGGTCTTCTCTGCTCCAACGAAAACAACCAAAGTCCATCCAACCTCTCTTCATAACTTAAATGTTTCATCCCAGGCAACATCCTGGTGAACCTCCTCTGCATCCTCTCCAGTACAATCACATCCTTCCTGTAATGTGGCGACCAGAACTGCACACAGTACTTCCCCTGTGGCCTCACTAAGGTTCTATATAACTCCAACATGACCTCCCTACTTTTGTAATCAATGCCTCAATTGATAAAACAAGTGTCCCATATGCCTTTTTCACCACCCCACTAACATGCCCCTCCACCTTCAGAGATCTATGGACACACACGCCAAGGTCCCTTTGTTCCTCAGAACTTCCTAGTGTCATGCCGTTCATTGAATACTTCCATGTCAAATTACTCCTGCCAAAGTGTACCATCTCACACTTTTCAGGGTTAAATTCCATCTGCCATTTATCTGCCCATTTGACCATCCCGTCTATATCTTCCTGTAGCCCAAGACACTCAACCTCACTGTTAACCACCTGGCCAATCTTTGTGTCATCCACAAACTTACTAATCCTCCCCCCCACATAGTCATCTATGTCGTTTATATAAATGAGAAATAATAGGGGACCGAGCACAGATCCCTGTGGTACACCACTGGACACTGGTTTCCAGTCAGTAAAGCATCCTTCTGTCATCACCCTCTGCCTCCTACAACTAAGCCAATTTTGAATCCACCTTATCAAATTACCCTGTATCCCATGTGCATTTGCATTCTTTATAAGTCTCCCATGTGGACCTTGTCAAAGGCTTTGCTGAAATCCATATAAACTACACCAACTGCACTGCCCTCATCTACACACCTGGTCACCTCCTCAAAATATTCAATCAAATTCGTTAGGCATGACCTCCCTCTGACAAAGCCATGCTGACTATCCCTGATCAAACCTTGCCTCTCCAAGTGGAGATAGTTCTGAAGGAGAGAATCTTTCTCCAATGGTTTCCCGACCACTGCCGTGAGACTCACTGGCCTGTAGTTCCCTGGTTTATCTCTACAACCGTTCTTAAACAGCGGAACATTAGCTGTTCTCCAGTCCTCTGGCACCTCCCCCGTGGCCAGAGAGGAATTAAAAATTTGGGTCAGAGCCCCTGCGATCTCCTCCCTTGCCTCTCTCAGCAGTCTGGGACACAAATCATCCAGACCTGGAGATTTGTCCACTTTTATGCCTGCCAACACCTCCAATACCTTGTCATTCCTGATATCAATTTGCTTAAGAACCTCGCAGTCTCTCTCCCCGAGTTCGATACTTTCATCCTCATTCTCTTGGGTGAAGACGGATGTGAAGTACTCATTCAACACTCTAACGATGTCAAAAACAGAATTACCTGGAAAAACTCAGCAGGTCTGGCAGCATCGGCGGAGAAGAAAAGAGTTGATGTTTCGAGTCCTTCAAGGGTCATGAGGACTTGAAACTTCAACTCTTTTCTTCTCCGCTGATGCTGCCAGACCTGCTGAGCTTTTCCAGGTAATTCTGTTTTTGTTTTGGATTTCCAGTTTTTGTTCCCTTGGTCCCTTGGTCCCTTATGGGCTCTACTCTTTCCCTGGTTATCCTCTTCCCATTGATAGACTTCCAGGATATCTTGGGATTTTCCCTACTTTTACTAGCTAGAGCTTTCTCATATCCCCTCTTTGCTCTCCTTCTTGCTTTCTTAAGCTCCACCCTGCACTGTCTGTACTCCACTAATGCCTCTGCTGATTTGCTTCCTTTGTACCTGCTAAAAGCCTCTCTTTTCCTTCTCATTGTAACCTGAATATCTCTGGTCATCCATGGTTCTCTGGGCTTGTTACTCCTTCCTATCACCCTAGAGGGAACATGTTGAGCCTGTACCCTCCCCATTTCCTTTTTGAACATCCCCCGCTGTTCCTCTGTAGAATTCCCCACAAGTAGCTGTTCCCAGTCTACCTTGGCCAGATCCTGCCTTATTTTACTAAACTCCGCTCTCCCCCAATCCAAAACATTTTTTCGCAACTTGTCTATTTCTTTGTCCATAACAAGCTTAAACTGTACCATGTTGTGGCCGCTATCACTAAATTGCTTGCCCACCACCACCTCAGCCACCTGTCCAGCTTCATTCCCCAGAATTAGGTCCAGCAATGCACCATCCCTTGTTGGACCCTCTACATATTGACCTAAAAAGTTTTCCTGTACACATTTCAAAAAATCCACTCCACCCAAGCCCTTAACACTATGTCTATCCCAATTAATGTTGGGAAAGTTAAAATCACACCTCCACAAATTGTGCACATATTTGCTCCTCAATTTCCCGCTGACTATCTGGGGGTCTCTAATAAACACCTAACAACGTGGCTGCCCCTTTTGTATTCCTAAGCTCTACCCACAAAGCTTCATTCGATGCCCCCTCCAAGATATCATCTCTCCTTACTGCAGTAACTGACCCGTTAACTAATTATACAACGCCTCCTCCTCTTTTATCCCCTCCCCTGTCTCACCTGAAGATTCTATATCACGGAATGTTGAGCTGCCAATCCTGCCCCTTCCTCAACCATGTCTCAGTGATGGCTAAAATATCACAATTCCACGTGTCAATCCTTATCCTTAAGTCATCCATTTTACCTGTAACACTCCTGGCATTAAAGTAGAGGCTATGTTTACAGCCTTGCCTTACTCCCTTGAAGCTTAATGCAGCTGTACTCCCTCTGACTTGATTGTTTTACTGTATTATGATGTGTCCCTATTCTGCTAACATTCTGGGTCCCCTCCCCCTGCTGAATTAGTTTAAACTCCTCCCAACAGCACTAGCAAACCCGCCTGCAAGAATGTTGGTCCAGCTCTGGATCAGATGTAGACCATCCCGCTTGTACAGGTCCCACCTTCACCAGAAACGGTCCCAGTGATCCAGGAATCTAAAACCCTCCCTCCTGCACCAACATTAAGCCATGTATCAATCTGCGCTATTCTCCTATTTCTGAGCTCACTAGCATGTGGCACTGGGAGTAATCCAGAGATTACAACCGAGAGGTTTTGCTTTTTAGTCTACTGCCTAACTCCCTGAATTCTTGATGCAAGACCTCATCCCTCTTTCTACCTATGTCATTGGTACCAACATGTACCATGACCTCTGCCTTATCACCCTACCTCTTCAGGATGCCCTGCAGCCGTTCAGTGACATCCTGGACCCTGGCACCAGGAAGGCAACATATCAGCCTAGAGTCCCGCTGATGGCTACAGTAGTGCCCATCTGTTCCCCTGTCTGTAGAATCCCCTATTACTATTGCTCTTCCTCCCCTCCTGTACAGACAGGCTGCTTGTGGTGCCAGAAGCTTGGTTCTGTCCGCACTCCCTGGAGGAACCAGCAGCCTCATCAGCCTCCAAAATGGAATACCGACTTGTGAGCAGGACCCCAGGGGACTCCTAAACTACCTGCCTGCTTCTCTTGGGCTGCCTGGTGGTCACCCATTCCCTTCCTTCCTCAGGTCACTTCATTTGTGGTGTGACCCCCTCTCTAAACGTGCTATCCACGATGCTTTCACTCGCAGATGCTCCACAGTGTCCCCAGCTCTGAAACCCCAGCTTCCAGGAGCTGCAGCTGGACACACTTCCTGCACACATGCTGGTCCCAAGCACTGGAAATGTCCCCGGCTTCCCACATGGAGCACGAGGAGCACACCACGGCTTTGGGCGCTCATGCCATGACTTATGCCTTTAAATTAAACCTTTTAAATTAATTACTCTAGGGCCCTTCTTTCTTGATCCTCGTTCCTGTAGAATATACAAACTATAAACCACAAAAAAGATGTTGCCTCTGTTTTTCTTTCTTTTCATTCACAGGATGTGGGCATCACTGGCTGGGCCCAGCATTTATTGCCCATCCCTAGTTGCCCTTGAGAAGGTGGTGATGAGCTGCCTTCTTGAACTGCTGCAGTCCATGAGGTGTAGGTACACCCACAGTGCTATTAGGGAGATAGTTCCAGGATTTTGTCCATGTGGTGTAGGTACACCCACAGTGCCTAGGGAGAGAGTTCCAGGATTTTGTCCATGTGGTGTAGGTACACCCACAGTGCTGTTAGGGAGGGAGTTTCAGGATTTTGACCCAGCGACAGTGAAGGAACGGCGATATATTTCCAGTGAGGATGGTAAGTGACTTGGAGGGAAACTTCCAGGTGGCGGTGTTCCCATTTATCTGCTGCCCTTGTCCTTCTAGGTGGCAATGGTTGTGGGTCTGGAAGGTGCTGTCTAAGGAGCCATGCTGAATTCCTGCAGTACATCTTGTAGATGGTACACACTGCTGCTACTGTGCGTTGGTGATGGGGGGGTGAATGTTTGTGGATGTAGTGCCAATCAAGCGGCTGCTTTGTCCTGGATGGTGTCCAGCTTCTTGAGTGTTGTGGGAGCTGCACTCATCCAGGCAAGGGAGGAGTATTCCATAACACTCCTGACTTATGCCTTGTAGATGGTGGACAGGCTTTGGGGAGTCAGGAGGTGGGTAACTAGCAACACGATTCCTAAACTCTGATCAGTTCTTGTAGCCACAGCATTTAGATGTCTGATCCAGTTCAGTTTCTGGTCAATTGTAACCCCCAGGATGTTGACAATGGGGGCTTCAATTATGGAAATGCCATTGAACATCAGGGGGCGATGGTTGGATTCTCTCATGTTAGAGATGGTGATTGCCTGGCACTTGTGTGGTGTGAATGTTACTTGTCACTTGTCAGCCCAAGCCTGGATATTGTCCAGGTCTTGCTGCATTTGGACATGGACTGCTTCAGTATCTGAGGAGTTGCGAATGGTGCTGAACATTGTACAATCATCAGTGAACATTCCCATTTCTGACCTTATGATGGAAGGAAGGTCATTGATGAAGCAGCTGAAGATGGTTGGACCAAGGACACTACCCTGAGGAACTCCTGCAGTGATGTCCTGGAGCTGAGATGACTGATCTCCAACAATCACAACCAGCTTCCTTTGTGCTGGGTATGACTCCAACCAGTGGAGAGTTTTCCCCCTGATTCCCATTGACTCCAGTTTTGCTGGGGCTCCTTGATGCCACACTTGGTCAAATGCTGCCTTGATGTCAAGGGCAGTCACTCTCACCTCACCTCGGGAGTTCAGCTCTTTTGTCCGTGTTTGAACCAAGGCTGTATTGAGATCTGGAGTGGAGTGGCCCTGGCGGAACCCAAACTGGGTGTCAGTGAGCAGGTTATTGCTGAGCAAGTGTCGCTTGATAGCACTGTTGGTGACCCCTTCCATTACTTTACTGATGATGGAGAGTAGACTGATGGGGCGGGAATTGGCCGCGTTGGATTTGTCCTGCTTTTTGTGTACAGGACATACCTGGGAAATTTTCCACATAGCTGGGTAGATGCCAGTGTTGTAGCTGTACTGGAACAGTTTGGCTAGGGGCGCGGCAAGTTCTGGAGCACAAGTCTTCAGTACTATTGCCGGAATATTGGTCAGGGCCCATAGCCTTTGCAATGTCCAGCACCTTCAGCTGTTTCTTGATATCACATGGAGTGAATCGAATTGGCTGAAGACTGACATCTGTGATGCTGGGGACCTCCAGGGGAGGCTGAGATTGATCATCCACTTGGCACTTCTGGCTGAAGATTGTAGCAAATGCTTCAGCCTTATCTTTTGCACTGATGTGCTGGGCTCCTCCATCATTGAGGATGTGGATATTTGTGGAGCCTTGTGTGAGAGGAGACAGGTGACTCCACTGCAGTGATCCGGAGACTGAGTGAGTAGCGAATTAGCTTCATGTGGGAATTCGGTGCATGGCTGAGAGATGTGTTCAATTATTCTAAGTTAATTGAGTAATTAAATTAAGTTAATTAAATAACATAAGTAACAATGGTAGGTCAGGTATTATGTTGCAGCTATGGAACGTGGGGCCTTTTGGATACCAAGGCGATCCAGGACACACGTCAGCAGGAAGTGTGAGCACCTAGAGGAATTCTGGATCAGGATTATTGGTCTGAAATCGAACTGCAGGCACTGTGCAACATAAGGAAGGTGGAGAAATACCCGGACACTTTGTTCCAGAAGACAGTCACGACTCTTAGAACAGGGTGGTCTGTTTTGGTCAGCAGTGAGGGACTGGAGGATGTGACTGTGGGTGAGGCAGGTAAAGGGGCCAAGCAGGCAGTCATGGATGAGACACAGACGTTGCAATTGTTAAACAGGTTTGAAGTGTTCACAACCAGTGTGGATGAAAGCGAGGTGTGCAAGGTGGATGAGCAGGCTGGCCATGGCATCATGTTATACAAAGCCCTTCAAGCATGGGGAGCAAACAGGAATGTAGTGCTAGTGGGGGACAGTATTGTGAGGGTGATCGACACTGTTCTCTGCAGCAAAGGATGAGGATACAGACGGCTCTGTTTGCTGCCTGTTGCCAGGGATCAGGAGATCTGCTCAGGGCTGGAAGAGAACTTGTAGTGAGAGGGGGTGGATCCAGCTGTCATGGTCCATGTAGGTACCAACAATTTAGGCAGCATGAGGAACTAGGTACTAAATTAAGAAGCAGAACCTCAAAGGTAATAATCACTGGATAATTACCTGAGCCACGTGCAAATTTGCAAAGCACAAATAAGATTAGAGATGAATGTGTGGCTCAAAGACAGGTGTGGGAGAAGTGGGTTCCAGTTTGTGGGGCACGGGTATAAGTGCAGGGGAAGGTGGAGGCTGTAACACTGGGATACTCTACACCTGAACCGTGCTGGGACCAATGTTCCTGCAAATTGCATAACTAGGAAAGTAGAGAGGGCTTTAAACTGAACAAGGGTAGTGAAGGTAGTTGAGTAGATGTGGCAAATTAAGGGGTAGATTCAAGGCAGGAGACCATAATAGTAATATGGAAAACGAGGGTTGTAGAGAAGCAGGAAGGGACAAAGGCATAAAACCTAAGAATACACCAATATTCAAGACTTGATGTTACAAAGATAACAAAAAGACAAAACGAAAGGCTCGATATTGGAATGCACATAGCATTCATAACAAAGTAAGTATGATCTGATCGCCATTATGGAGACCTGGCTGCAGGAGGACAAGGATTCGGTCCATGTTATGCTACAGCTGATGGTAAATGCTGAGTTGTTCAAATCCCAGAGGGAAATTTGAGATAATGCCAAACTGTTTTTGTAATTTGTATAAATTTCGAAATGTGTGCCTTGAATTCTGTAGCAATAAGATCAACGAGCTTTATAGGTTTTTACAAAACTAGATTAGATTGAACACTTATTAATAAGAGAAATGATTTTAAGCATACACATATGTCTACAAATTACTACTACAATAACTTCTAAATCTCCTAATTAATTTGACTCCCAGTTAGACCCACCATTAAGGCAACAGTAAGACACACAGATTTTAAAAGACCCAGGCAAAGAAATATAATACTCTGAACAACCCAATTCAAAGTGAGTTTTCTTAACTTTAATTTGTTGTAGACAGCAGCTGAAGGCGTAAATGCTGAAGGCTTTCACACTTCTTAGATCTTAAAACGCCTGCCTTTACACACAGCCTTCTCTCCTTTATACATATTTTCCCCTTTGAATGCAAATTCCCATTATTTCACCATCTCTTTGGACTTTACCTCCCTGGTCATAAAAATTTATCATGATACCAATGTTACCAGTGGCCTTTCGGAAAAATAAATATACTGTTTCTGAACTTCACCTGGTTAGGTGTAATATTTCACTATCTCTTTTGAATTCAAGCTAAGTCTAGTTTATTTAAAAATGTAAATGTCCTTTCACACCTTACATACTAAACTTCTCCCATGTTTACCTACTTAACATTTCAAACTCAGCTTATCTTCTAATACATCAAAGCCTTCAGACCAGCTGCCTTTAATCCAATTAAGTCTCACACACACACACCCCACAATAAATTCCAATAACATTATAATATCTTCCTGACAGTCCTGAATATAGAGGGTATATGACATTCAAGAAGAATAGGGAGGAAGGTAAAGCTGGAGGGGTAGTATTGTTGATCAAGGATGGCATTAGTGCAATAATTAGAGATGATCTTGGTTCAGGGGATCAGGATGTAGAATTGGTTTGGCTGGAGATGAGGAATAGGAGGGCAAATAATTCACAAGTGGGTGTGGTCTACAGGCCCTCTGACAGTAACCACAATGTAGCACAAAAGTATACATGAAGGAATATTGGTTAAAAGCAAAATACTGTGGATGCTGGAAATCTCAAATAAGAAACAGAAAATGCTGGAAAAACTCTGCAGGTCTTACAGTATCTGTGGAGAGAGAAACAGAGTTAACGCTTGAGTCTGCAAGACTCTTCTTCAGAACTGAAGAGAAGTAGAAATGTGATGAAATTTATACTGTTTAAGGTAGGTGGAGCAGGAGAAGCTGGAAAGAAGGCCAGTGATAGGTGGTGGCTAAGGAGAGATTGACAAAGATGTCATGGACCAAAAGACAAAGTGAGTGTAAATGATAGTGGTAAGGGCTAAAGGAGGTGCTGATTGTGGCATAAAGATAAGAAAGCAGAATGTGTCATGACATTCAGGACGATGGGCCAAGTGCTGGTAAATGGGATTACGTAGGTAGGTCATGTGTTTCTCATGTGTAGGTGCAGACTCGATGGGCTGAAGGGCCTCTTCTGCACTGTGATTCTGTGAATAGCAGAACAAGGGTAAGCACTCTTTGAAATAACATCATGGAACAAGTAACAGGTGCCCCTTTTGGGGGGTAGGGTGGGGAAAAAGTGTGGAAAAATGGGATGAAAAGGGGATAAAAAGGGGATAGAAGGGGTAACAAATTGGGAAAAGAAGGTAAAAGGGGGTTAAAAGGGGGTAAAATGGGGGTTAAATGGGTAAAGTTGATAAAGGGGATAAAAAGGGGATTAAAAAAGTGAGTATACCAGAAAATAAGATTGGGGAGTTACAGGTACAGATTGCCATGAGGAAATATAATGTTGTAGCGATAACAGAGACCTGGCTCAAGGAAGAGCAGAAGTGGGTGTTAAATATTCCCGGGTACAAGGTGTTCAGAAGAGATAAGAAAGGGAGGAAAGGAGGAGGGGTGGAGGTACTGGTTAAGGAGGGCATTGCAGTGCTGGAGGAAGAGGGTGTCCCAGAGGGGTCAAGGGCAGAATCAGTTTGGCTCAAGCTAAGGAACAAAAAGGGAGCAATTACATTGTTCAGTGTAGTCTACAGACCGGCAAATAGTGAGAAGGACGTAGAAGAACAAATCTGCAGGGAAATTACAGAGAGATGCAGGCATTATAGAGTAGTTACAATGGGGGACTTTAATGTAGACTGGGACAGTGGTAGTGTAAAGGGCAGAGAGGGGCAAGAGTTCCTAGACTGTGTTCAGGAGAATTTTCTACAGCAGTATGTGTCCAATCCAACAAGAAAAACGCACTGTTGGACCTGGATCTTGGGAATGAGGTGGACCAAGTGGATCAAGTGTCAGTTGGGGAGCATTTAGGAGACAGTGATCATTGTATTGTACGTTTTAGGATGATGATAGAAAAGGATGATGGGCAATCCAGAGTAAAAATAATTAACTGGACAAGAGCTGACTTCAATGTGGCAAGAACGGAGCTGGGCCGGAGAGACTGGAACGAAAGATTGGCAGGAAAAACTGTAGCTGAACAATGGGCTACCTTCAAAAAAGAATTGGTTTGGGCACAGTCAAGGTATATCCCATCGAAAGGGAAAGGTAGGGCAAACACATCCTGAGCTCCCTGGATGAAAAAGGAGATTGAAATTAAGATAAAGGAGAAAAAGTGGGCTTATGACAGGTGTCAGGCAGAAAATACAATTGAGAACCAAGAGGCATACAGAAGGTTCAGAGGGGAGGTGAACAAACATATTAGAGAAGTGAAGAGGGATTATGAGAAAAGACTGGCAGCCAAACATAAAGGGGAATCCCAAAGTCTTCTATAGGCATATAAATAGTAAAAGGGTGGGAAAAGGAGGAGTGGGGCCGATTAGGGACCTAAAAGGGAATTCATACATGGACAAAGGGGCCATGGCTGAGGTATTAAATTAATACTTTTCATCCATCTTTATCAAGGAGGTAGATGCTACCCAGGCCATGGTGACATACAAGGAAACTCTGTCACAAGAAGGGTTCATAACTGATAAGGGGGAAGTGTTGAATAGGCTGTCGGTACTTAAGTTGACAAGACACCAGGACCAGATGAGATGCATCCAAGGATATTGAAGGAAGTGAGAGTGGAAACTGCAGGGTCACTGACTATAACCTTTCAGAATTCCGAGCTGCAGAGGGATCTAGATGTTCCGTTGCATGAGTCACAAAATTTGTATGCAGGCACAGCAAAAAATTAAGGCGGCTAATGGAATGCTATCCTTTATTATGAGAAGAATTGAACACAAAAATAAGGATATTACACCTCAGTTATACAGGGCATTGATGAGATTACATCTTGAATAGTGTGTGCAGTTTTGGTCTCCTCGTTTAAGGAAGGATAGAATGGCGTTGGAGGTGGTTCAGAGGGGGTTTACTAGATTGATACCTGGAATGAGCGGGTTGTCTCATGAGGAAAGGTTGGAGAGACTGGACTTGTTTCCACTGGAGTTTAGAGGAGTGAGGGGTGATTTAATTGAAGTATTTCAGATCCTGAAACGGCCTTGACAAGGTGGATGTGGAAAGGATGTTTCCTCTTGTGGGTGAGTCCAGAACTAGGGGGCACTGCTTTGAAATTAGGGGTCATCCTTTTAGGACAGAGATGAGGAGAATATTTTTCTCTCAGAGGGTTGTGTGAATTTAGAACTGTCTACCTCAGAAGGTGGTGGGAAGGGGTCACTGAATATTTTTAAGGCAGAGGTAGATTGATTCCCTTGCCTAACAAGAATCTAAGGTTATCGGGGTAGATGGGAATGTGGAATTCAAAACACAAACAGATCAGCCATGACCATATTGTATGGTGGAGCAGGCTCGAGGAGCTGAATGACCTACTTGTGCTCCTATTTCGTTATGTTCATATGTCCAGTTAGCTGTACAATTGTCCAACACCATTCACGATGCGATGTGGCTGGACTGCAGAGCTTAGATCTGATCCGTTGATTGTGGGATCACTTAGCTTCTCTCTATCGCATGTGTCATGCCCAGAAATATATATATATATATATATACATATATATCTCATCCTGGCTACTTTATAATTTTATTTTTAAATGGAAAAAGCTTTACACTGACTGAAGCCTGACTAGCTACACCTCATACAGAAGGAATTTCTAGGCAGTGACCTTGTTATCGCTGAAGAGGCGCTAATGCCTCTTGTGACTGCAGAAGTCAAATTCCAAGGAAATGCACAAAGACCCTTTACATTCTTAAAGCAGAGCTCTGACCAATGGAGATGCACATCTGTGAAAATAAAGGCTCTCTGATTATTAATGGATGCAACATTAACCATTTCAAGAATCCACAGAAATATACATCCTGGTAGATAAATGGTAGATGAATTAACCATCCAAGGTAGACAAATTAACAGTGCAAATATATATAAATGGTTCTGATATAGGTGCAATTGTGGAGACATGGCTGCAGGGTGACCAAGGATGGGAACTGAACATCCAGGGGTATTCAATATTTAGGAAGGACAGATGAATAGCGAAAGGAGGTGGGGTATCACTGTTAGCAAGGGAGGAAATCAGTGTAATAGTGAGGAAGGATATTAGCTCAGAAAATCATGATGTGGAGTCTGTTTGGGTGGAGATAAGAAACACCAAGGGGCAGAAAACATTGGTGGAGGTTGTCCAAACGTCCCCAAACAGTAACAGAGATGTAAGGGAAGGCATTAAACAGGAAATTAGAGATGCATGTAATAAGGGTACAACTGTAATAATGGGTGACTTTAATCTACGTAGACATTGGACAAACCAAACTAGCAATAACACTGTGGAGCAGGATTTCCTGAAGTGTGAACGTGATGGTTATTTAGACCAATACATTGAGGAATCAACTAGAGAGCAGGCTATCCTAGACTGGATATTGTGCAATGAGAAAGGATTAATTAACAATCTTGTTGTGTGGGGGTCCCTTGGGGAAGAGCGACCATAAAATGATAGATTGTTCATTAGGATTGAGAGTGAAGAAGTTGAATCTGAAACTGATTCTAAAAGGGTTGATGGTGGATGGACAATGACTAATATTTAAGGAATATATGCATGAATTACAACAATTATTCATTCATGTCTGGCACAAAAATAAAACAGGAAATGTGGCTCAACCATGGCTTACAAAAGAAATTAGGGATAGTATTAGACCCAAAGGGGAGACATATAAAATTGCCAGAAAAAGCAACAAGCCTAAGGATTGGGAGCAGTTTAGAATTCAGCAAAAGCGGACAAAAAGATTGATCAAGAAGGGGAAAATGGAATATGAGAGTAAACTTGCAGGGAACATAAAACCTGACTGTAAAAGCTTCTATAAATATGTGAAGAGAAAAAGATTAGTGAAGACAAATGTAGGTCCCTTACAGTCAGAAACTGGGAAAATTATAATGGGGAACAAAGAAATGCAGAAGAATTGAACACAAATTTTGGTTCTGTCTTCACAAATGAGGACACAAATAATTTCCCAGAAATGTCAGGGAACCAAGGGTCTAGTGAGAGGGAGGAATTGAAAAAAATCAGTATTAGTAAAATAATGGTGCTAGAGAAATTAAATAGGGTTAAAGGCTGAAAAATCCCCCGGGCCTGATAATCTACATCCCAGAGTACTAAAGGAAGTGGCCCTGGAAATATTGGATACATTGGTCATCTTCTAAAATTCTATAGACTCTGGAGCAGTTCCTACTGATTGGAGGGTGCCAAATGTAAACCCACTATTTAAAAAAGGGGGGAGAGAAAAAACAGAGAATTACTGACCAGTTAATCTAACAATAGTAGTGAGGAAAATGCTGGAGTCCATTATAAAAGACGTGGTAACAGAACACTTGGAAAGCATCAATGAGATTAGCCAAAGTCAGCATAGGTTTATGGAAGGGAAATCATGCTTAATTAATCGACTGGAGTTTTTTGAGGATGTAACTAGTAGAACAGATAAGGGAGAACCAGTGGATGTGGTGTATTTGGATTTCAAGAAGGCTTTTGATAAGGTCCCACATAAGAGTCTAGTGGGCAAAGTTAAAGCACATGGGATTGGGGGTAATATACCGGTATAGACTGAGAATTGGGTGACAGACCATAAGCAGAGAGTGGGAATAAAAGGGTCTTTTTCCGGATGACAGGCGGTGACTAGTGGTGTCTCGCAGGGAACAGTGCTTGGGCCCCAGCTATTCACGATATATATAAATGACTTGGCTGAGGGAGCCAAATGCAATATTTCCAAGTTTGCTGATAACACAAAACTAAGCGGGGTTATGAGGAAGATGCAAGGAGGCTTCAGGGTGATTTAGACAAGTTGCATGTGTGGACAAACACATGGCAGATGCAGTATAGCGTGGATAAATGTGAAGTTATACGCTTTGGTGTGAAACTTGCATACCAATCACTGAAAGTAAACAGGCAGGTGCAGCAAGCAGTTAGGAAGGCAAATGGTATGGCAGTGAAGCCCAACGCAAACTGGAGGAACAACACCTTATCTTTCGACTAGGCACTTAACAGCCTTCCGGACTGAACATTGAATTCAACAACTTTAGGTCTTGACCTCCCTCCTCCATCCCCACCCCCTTTCTGTTTCTTCCCCCTTCCTTTTGTTTTTTTCCAATAAATTTTTCCAATAAATTATATAGATTTTTCTTTTTCCCACCTATTTCCATTATTTTTAAATATTTTTAAATCTTTTATGCTCTCCCCACCCCCACTAGAGCTGTACCTTGAGTGCCCTACCTTCCATTCTTAATTAGCACATTCGTTTAGATAATATCACCAACTTCGACACCTATGTGTTCTTTTGTTCTGTTGTCTGTGACATCTTTTGATGATCTGCTTCTATCACTGCTTGCTTGTCCCTACAACCACACTCCCCCTCCACTTCTCTCCCCCCACCCAACCCACCCCTCCCCCTCCACCCCCCCACCCACCACCTTAAACCAGCTTATATTTCACCCCTTCCTGGGATTCACCTAGTTCTGTCGAAGCGTCATGAGGACTCGAAATGTCAACTCTTTTCTTCTCTGCCGATGCTGCCAGACCTGCTGAGTTTTTCCAGGTAATTCTGTTTTTGTTTTGGATTTCTAGCATCCGCAGTTTTTTGTTTTTATAAATGGTATGTTGGCCTTCATTGTGAGAGAACTTGAGTTCAGAAGTAGAGGTGTCTTACTGCAATTATACAGGCCTTGGTGAGACCACACCTGGAGTATTGTGCGCAGTTTTGGTCTACCTACTTAAGAAAGGATATACGTGTCATAAAGGGAGTGTAGCGAAGGTTCACTAGACTGATAAAGGGGATGGCAGGACTGTTGTATGAGTAGAGATTGGTTTGACTAGACCTGTATTCACTAGAGTTTAGAAGAATGAGAGGGGGTCTGATTGAAATGTATAAAATTCTAACAGGGCTGGACTGACTAGTGCGGGGAGGATGTTTCCCCTGCCTGGGGAGTCTAGAACCAGGGGCCACTGTCTCTGGACACGGGCCAGACATTTCAGGGCTGAGATGAGGAAAAATATCTTCATTCACAGGGTGGTGAACCTGTGGAATTCTCTACCACAGAAGTTGTGGAGGTCGGGTCACTGAGTATATTCAAGATAGAAATTGATAATTTTTTGGATATTAAGAGGCATCAAGGGGTGTGGAGAGAAAGTGGGAATATGGCGTTGAGATAGAGGATCAGTCATAATCATATAGAATGGCAGAGCAGGCTCGAAGGGCCGAATGGCCTACTCCTGATCCCAGTTTCTGTGTTTCTATTATCCTTTGTGAAAACCAAGGGGAAGGAGTGGGAGTTATGTCAGATGATTTCCCCCCACCCCCACCCCCACCCCATGCTAGAACCTTGTGCCGCTGAACAAAGGCCATCTCCTGTCAACCAAACAGCAGTGGAAGCAGAGCTCTGTCCCACCTGGCCCTCATCTACAATGTTTCTACTGGAACGTTTGAACTTCTGTACCAGTGCCTACTACAAGATCATCTCATCTCTTCGTGTTTCTCCCATTGTGGAAGTCAGCACTACTGGAAAAGTGGGTTCCTGTGCATCAGCTTCAGCTGGCTTGCCTCTGTGAACAATTTCACATTGGACTTTTCATTGTAGACTCACGTAAAACTATAAATCTTTTATCCTCTGTGGTCTTGCCCTGTACCTATTTCTTTCCCTTACCCCTCTTTTATTGTATCAATGTACCGGGGGCTACGTAGCAACACCGCCTCCCTGAGTGTGTTAATATAAGCTAACCTTTTTTAGTTCACTATCTCAAGTTTGTTGTGAGGTTAGTAACAGAAATAGGAAGATTGAGCAGTTCAGCACGTGGCTGGAGAAATGGAGTAGGAGGGAGGGCTTTAGATTTCTGTGGCATTGGGATCGGTCCTGGGGCAGGTGGGACCTGTACAAGAAGGACGGTTTACACCTTAACAGGACTGGGACTAGTATCCTCACAGGGGGGTTTGCTAGTGCTGTTGGGGAGACTTTAAACTAGATTGACAGGGGGGATGAGAACCTGGGCAGATATTCAGAGAGGAGAGGAGAAAATCTGGTATTGGGAAGTAGAGAAGTATCAACTGATAACGAGGATATATCAGAGAGTAGTATCTAGGTAGAGAGGATACTTGGAGAGTTTGACAGACTGAGAGTCGGCTATAGTAAGTCATTCGATGGGGCTAAGTCAAGGAAGAAAGTGCAAAAGCCTAAATCAGAGCTAATGTGCATGTATGTGAATGTGGTTAATAAGATTGGTGAACTGCATGCACAGGTTAACAAATGAAATTCTGATATTATTGCTGTAACAGAGACATGGCTCAAAGAAGGGCAGGACTGGGTGTTAAATATTCCTGGGTACAAGGTGTTTAGGAGAGACAGGAAAAGAAGAAAAGGTGGGGACAGTGGCAGTATTGGATAAGGATGGCATCTGGAGAGAGAGGATGTTCCAGGGGGGTCAGGGACAGAATCTCTCTGGCTAGAGGGAAGGGATGGAAAGGGTACAATAACATTGATTGGTAGAAGAGATGTGGAGAAACAAATTGGCAAAGAAATTACAGAGAGGTGCAAGAGTTGTAGAACAATTATAATGGGGGACTTCATTCAAAAACAGACTGGAATAGGAATTGTGCAAAGGGACAAGAGGGTGAGTGTTCCTGGAATGTGCTCAAGATCATTTTCTGCAGCAGTATGTTTCTGATCCAACCAGAAGCCAGGTGCTGCTGGGCCTGGTTCTGGGGAATGAGTTGGCCCAAGTGGATCAAATATCAGTGGGAGACCATTTAGGGGACAGTGACCATTGTATCATAAGGTTTAGGTTGATCATGCAAAAGGATAGGGAACAATGCAGAATGGGGATAATTAACTGGGGGAAAGCCAACTTCAATGGGATGAGAATGCATCTGAGTTGAGTGAGTTGGAATCAAATGTTGGCAGAAAAGACGGTGACTGAACAATAGGCTACCTTCAAAGAGATAATATTGCAGGCAATGTCAAGGTATATTCTCTGGAAGGGGAAAGATAGGGCAAATAAATCCAGAGTGCCCTGGATGGTGAGAGAAATAGAAGTGAAAATGAAAATGAAGAGGGACTCGCTTGACAGATGTCAGGTAGAAAATCCAGTGGAGACTCAATCTGAATATAAAAGGACCAGAAGGGAAGTAAAGAAACTAATAAGAAACACAAGGAGAGAGCATGAAAAGAGGCTGGCAGCAAACATAAAAGGGAATCCCAAGATCTTTGATAAGCATGTAAATAATAAAAGGTGGTGAAAGAAAGGGTAGGGCTGATTTGTGATTAAAAAGGGGACTTGCATGTGGAGGCAGGAGAAGTAGCAGAGGTGTTAACATAAAAACAGTGCATGAAGTGGCAAGAGTTTGAGAGCAGAGGTGACTGAGGGAGGAGGTGCTCCTTTCCTTTTCTACCTTTTCTCAGAAAGAAGAGCGGTGACCTTGGAAAGTACAAACTGGTGAATAAATTAGAAAAGTGTAATATTTTTAAAGTTGCTATACTTGGATTTAACTGAGAAGTGCCAGGAATAAGGGAAATTTAGGGCCAATAGAATAAAGTAATATAAATAATCCAAAATAGAATTAAGTTAATGTAAGGGAAGTAGAGTTAAGACATGGCAGGTTAGCTCAGTCGTGTGGAATGCGTGTCCTGTAATATGTGTGAAGTCATGGACTCTACGGTGTCCTAGCTGACCATGTGTGCAGGAAGTGCTGTCAGCTGCAGAAACCTGAGCTCCGGGTTTCAGAGCTCGAGCCGTGGCTGGAGTCACTGTGGCACATCCAAGAGGCTGAGAGCTACGTGGATAGCACGTTCAGAGAGGTGGTCACACTGCAGCTTAAGGGCCTGGAGACAGAGAGGGAATGGATGACCACCAGGCAGCCCAAGAGAAGTACACAGGTGGTGCAGGAGTCCCCTGGGGTCCTGCTCACAAATCGCTTTTCCGTTTCGGAAGCTGGTGAAGGTGCTGGTTCCTCGGAGGAGTGCAGTTAGAGCCAAGTTTGTGGCACCACGAGCGGCTGGACTGTACAGGAGGGGAGGAAGAAGAAAGGAAGAGCTTTAGTGATAGGGGATTCATTGGTTAGGGGAACAGACAGGCGTTTCTGTGACTGTAGATGTGACTCCAGGATGGTTAGGGGAACAGACAGGTGTTTCTGTGGCTGTAGGTGTGACTCCAGGATGGTTAGGGGGATAGACAGGCATTTCTGTGGCTGTACATGTGACTCCAGGATGGTTAGGGGAACAGACAGGTGTTTCTGTGGCTGTAGATGTGACTCCAGGACGGTTAGGGGAGCAGACAGGTGTTTCTGTGGCTGTAGATGTGACTCCAGGATGGTTAGGGGAACAGACAGGTGTTTCTGTGGCTGTAGATGTGACTCCAGGATGGTTAGGGGAGCAGACAGGTGTTTCTGTGGCTGTAGATGTGACTCCAGGATGGTTAGGGGAACAGACAGGTGTTTCTGTGGCTGTAGATGTGACTCCAGGATGGTTAGGGGAGCAGACAGGTGTTTCTGTGGCTGTAGATGTGACTCCAGGATGGTTAGAGGAACAGACAGGTGTTTCTGTGGCTGTAGATGTGACTCCAGGATGGTTAGGGGAACAGACAGGTGTTTCTGTGGCTGTAGATGTGACTCCAGGATGGTTAGGGGAACAGACAGGTGTTTCTGTGGCTGTAGGTGTGACTCCAGGATGGTTAGGGGAACAGACAGGTGTTTCTGTGGCTGTATACGTGACTCCAGGATGGTTAGGGGAACAGGCAGGTGTTTCTGTGGCTGTAGGTGTGACTCCAGGATGGTTAGGGGAACAGACAGGTGTTTCTGTGGCTGTATACGTGACTCCAGGATGGTTAGGGGAACAGGCAGGTGTTTCTGTGGCTGTAGATGTGACTCCAGGATGGTTAGGGGAACAGACAGGTTTTCTGTGGCTGTAGATGTGACTCCAGGATGGTTAGGGGAACAGACAGGTGTTTCTGTGGCTGTATACGTGACTCCAGGATGGTTAGGGGAACAGACAGGTGTTTCTGTGGGTGTAGATGTGACTCCAGGATGGTTAGGGGAACAGACAGGTGTTTCTGTGGCTGTATACGTGACTCCAGGATGGTTAGGGGAAGACAGGTGTTTCTGTGGCTGTAGATGTGACTCCAGGATGATTAGGGGAACAGACAGGTGTTTCTGTGGCTGTAGGTTTGACTCCAGGATGGTTAGGGGAACAGACAGGTGTTTCTGTGGCTGTAGATGTGACTCCAGGATGGTTAGGGGAACAGACAGGTGTTTCTGTGGCTGTAGGTGTGACTCCAGGACGGTTAGGGGAACAGACAGGTGTTTCTGTGGCTGTAGATGTGACTCCAGGATGATTAGGGGAACAGACAGGTGTTTCTGTGGCTGTAGGTGTGACTCCAGGATGGTTAGGGGAACAGACAGGTGTTTCTGTGGCTGTAGATGTGACTCCAGGATGGTTAGGGGAACAGACAGGTGTTTCTGTGGCTGTAGGTGTAACTCCAGGATGGTTAGGGGAACAGACAGGTGTTTCTGTGGCTGTAGGTGTGACTCCAGGATGGTTAGGGGAACAGACAGGTGTTTCTGTGGCTGTAGGTGTGACTCCAGGATGGTGTGCTGCCTCCCTGGTGCCAGTGTCCAGGATGTCACTGAGCGGCTGCAGGACATTCTTCTGGGGGAGGGTGATCAGCCAGACGCTGTGGTCCACATTGGTACCAATGACTTCGGTAAGAAGGGGGACGTAGTTCTGCAATCAGAATTTAGGGAGCTAGGTAGAAAATCAACAAGCAGGACATCGAATGTAGTAAGATAAAAGTAAAATACTGCGGCTGCTGGAAATCTGAAGCAAAAACAGAAAATGCTGGAAAAACTCAGCAGGTCTAACATCATCTGTGGAGAGAAAAAGCAGAGTTAAAGTTTCAACATAACATAGGTAAGACTAGGAAAGAGGACCAGTTTGGGGATTATCAGGAACTAGGAACTAAATTAAAAAACAGGTCCTCAAGGGTTATAATGTCCAGATTACTACCCGAGCCACGTGCAAATTGGCACAGGGATGTGAGAATAAGGGAAGTAAACACGTAGCTAAAGGAGTGGTGTGGGAAAGAGGGGTTCCATTTCGTGGGGCACTGGCATCAGTATTGGAACAGGAGGGATCTGTACCATTGGGACGGTCTCCACCTGAACTGATCTGGCACCAATGTTCTAGCGAAAAGGGTAAATAGGGTGGTCAACAGGACTTTAAACTAGAAAGTGGGGGGGCGAATGGAAGGGTAAGACTCCAAGAAGTATGACTAATGGGAAACAAAGCAGCAGGTTAGCATGTGGGGTGGGGGGGGGGGGGGGGGTGGGTGGGGGGGGGGGGGGGGTGGAGGATGGTGGGGGGGGTTGGGGTGCGGTGGATTCAACTTCATGGAAAATTATGAAAAAACTGAAAAGAAAAGAGAGCCCAGGAGAGGCTATTACAGTCTCCAGAACACAAAATAGGACAGAGTGTTTGGAAAGGGCTAGGAATCTAACTTCAAGCACATCAGATAAAGGGACGACAATGAGAAGGGGGATGGGAAATACAGGACTGAAGGTGTTGTATCTGTATGCAGTATACGAAATAAGGTAAATGAGCTTGTGGTGCAGATTGAAATTGGCAGGTATGATGTGGTGGGCATCACAGAGACATGGCTGCAAGGGGATCAGGACTGGGAGCTAAATATCCAAGGATATACATCCTATCGAAAAGATAGGCAGGTTGGCAGAGGGGGTGGGGTTGCTTTGTTAGTAATAAATGAAATTAAATTGTTAGCAAGAAATGACGTAGGGTCAGATGATGTAGAATCTGTGTGGGTAGAGTTGAGGAATCGCAAAGGTAAAAAAAAAACATAAAGGGAGTTATGTACAGGCCTCCGAACAGTAGAAAGAATACACCAGGAGATAGAAAAGGCGTGTAAGAAAGACAAGGTTACAGTGATCATGGAGGATTTCAATATGCAGGTAGACTGGGAAAATCAGGTTGGTAGTGGATCCCAAGAAAAGGAGTTTGTGGAATGTCTACGAGATTGCTTTTTGGAGCAGCTTGTGGTGGAGCCCTCTAGGGAACAGGCAATTCTAGATTTAGTGATGTGTAATGAGATTTGATAAGGGAGCTTAAGGTGAAGGAACCCTTAGGAGGAAGTGACCATAATATGATAGAATTTACCTTGCAATTTGAGAGGAAAAAGCTGGAATCAGATGTAACGGTATTACAGTTGAATAAAGGCAACTACAGAGGCATGAGGGAGGAGCTGGCCAGAATTGACTGGGAGATGAGCCTAGCAGGAAAGACAGTGGAACAGCAATGGCAGGAGTTTCTGGGAGTAATTTGGGAGACACAGCAAAAATTCATCCCTAGGAAGAAGAACAGTGGGAAGCCAGGGAATTGGGAAGCCTACAAAGACCAACAGAGGACAACTAAAAAAGAAATAAGGAGGGAGAAGATTAAATATAAGAGTAAACTAGCCAGTAATATAAAAGAAGATTGCAAGAGTTTTTTTAGATATATAAAGGGTAAGAGAGAGGCAAAAGTGGACACCACGCTGCTGGAAAATGACGCTGGAAAATGACGCTGGAGAAGTAGTAGTGGGGAACAAAGAAATGGCGGAGGAACTGAATAGGTACTTTGCGTCAGTCTTCACAGTGGAAGACATGAGTGACATCCCCAAAGTTCAAGAGAGTCGGGGGACAGAGGTGAGTATGGTGGCCATTACCAACGAGAAGATGCTAGGAAAACTGGAAGGTCTGAAGGTGGATAAATCACCTGGACCAGATGGATTACACCTCAGAGTTCTGAAGGAGATAGCTGAAGAGATAGTGGAGGCATTAGTGGTGATCTTTCAGGAAGCACTGGAGTCAGGGAGGGTCCCAGAGGACTGGAAAATTGCTAATGTAACCCCCCTGTTTAAGAAGGGAGTGAGGCAAAAGACAGGAAATTACAGGCCGATTAACCTGACCTCGGTCGTTGGTAAGATTTTAGAGTCCATTATTAAGGATGAGATTTCAGAATACTTGGAAGTGCATGGTAAAATCAGACAAAGTCAGCATGGTTTCATCAAGAGGAGGTCATGCCTGACAAATCTGTTAGAATTCTTTGAGGAGGTAACGAGTAGGTTAGACAAAGGAGAGCCAATGGATGTTATCTACTTGGACTTCCAGAAGGCCTTTGACAAGGTGCTGCACAGGAGGCTGCTCAGTAAGATAAAGAGCCCATGGTGTTGGAGGCAAGGTACTAGCATGGATAGAAGATTGGCTGTCTGGCAGGAGGCAGAGAGTGGGGATAAGGGGGTCCTTCTCAGGATGGCGGCCGGTGTCTAGTGGAGTTCCACAGGGGTCAGTGTTGGGACCACAACTTTTCACTTTATACATTAATGATCTAGATGAAGGAACTGAGGGCATTCTGGCTAAGTTTGCAGATGATACAAAGATAGGTGGAGGGACAGGTAGTATTGAGGAGGCAGGGAGGCTGCAGAAGGATTTGGACAGATTAGGAGAATGGGCAAAGAAGTGACAGATGGAATACAACGTGGGGAAGTGTGAGGTCATGCACTTTGGCAGGAAGAATAGAGGCATAGACTATTTTCTAAATGGGGAGAGAATTCAGAAATTTGGAGCGCAAAGGGACTTGGGAGTCTTAGTCCAGGATTCTCTTAAGGTTAACTTGCAGGTTGAGTTGGTAGTTAGGAAGGCAAATGCAATGTTGGCATTTATTTCAAGAGGACTAGAATATAAAAGCAAGGATGTGCTGCTGAGGCTTTATAAGACTCTGGTCAGACCACATTTAGAATATTGTGAGCAATTTTGGGCCCCGTATCTCAGGAAGGATGTGCTGGCCCTGGAGAGGGTCCAGAGGAGGTTCACGAAAACAATCCCAGGAATGAAAGGCTTAACTTATGAGGAATGTTTGAGGGCTCTGGGTCTATACTCGATGGAGTTTAGAAGAATGAAGGGGGATTTGATTGAAACTTACAGAATACTGAAAGGCCTGGATAGAGTGGACGTGGGGAAGATGTTTCCATGAGTAGGAGAGACTAGGACCGGAGGGCACAGCCTCAGAGTAAAGGGAAGACCTTTTAGAACAGAGATGAGGAGAAACGTCTTTAGCCAGAGAGTGGTGAATCTATGGAATTCATTGCCACAGAAGGCTGTGGAGGCCAGGTCATTGAGTGTATTTAGGGCCGAGATAGATAGGTTCTTGATTGGTAAGGGGATCAAAGGTGACGGGGAGAGGGTGGGAGAATGGGGTTGAGAAACTTATCAGCCATGAGTGAATGGCGGAGCAGACTCGATGGGCCGAATGGCCTAATTTCTGCTCCTATGTCTTATGGTTATGATCTAAGTCTGTATGACTCTGAAGAAGAATCTATGTGTCTCACCGTTGCCTGAACAAAAGTGTAATTGGGAGTCAGATTAATTAGATTTAGAAGTTATCATTGTAGCAATTTGTATAGCTATGCATGTGTCTAAAATCATTTCTCTTATTAATCAATGTTTAATTTAGTTTTGCAGAAACCTATAAATCCCTTTGGGATTTGAACAACTCAGTATTTGCCACCAGCTGTGTCATAACACTGTCGGTACTCAAAGTTGACAAGGCACTGGGACCGGATGAGATGCATCCAAGAATATTGAAGGAAGTGAGAGTGGAAATTGCTGGGGCACTGGCCATAATCTACTCAGGGGTGGTGCCAGACCACTGGAGAATTGCAAACATTACGCCCTTGTTAAAAAAAGGTTGCAAGAATAAGTCCAGCAATTACAGACTGGTCGGTTTAACTTCAGTGGTGGGGAAAATTCTAGAAACAATTATTTGTATAGAATTCATAGTCACATGGAAAAATATGGGTTGATAAGGAAGAGCCAGTATGGATTTCTAAAGGGAAACTTGCTGGAGTTTTTTGAAGAGGTAGCAGAAAAGGTCGATGAGAGTAATGCTGTTGATGTGAGGTACATGGACTTTCAAAATGCATTTGTTACAGTGCCACACAACAGACTTGTGAGAAAAGTTACTGCTCATGGAATAATACAGCTGCTTGGCACCAAGTTGTCCTGTGTTGCCGCATCAACAGGTGACATTTCATTCTTAGGCATTTCCTCCTGTGCTCCTCAAAGTAGTTCCGAGCGACCACAGTGATCCCAAGAGACCCCAAGTGACCACAGCAATCCTGAGTGACCACAGCAATCTCGAGTGACCACAGCGATCCCGAGTGACCACAGCGATCCCGAGCGACCACAGAATTCCCGAGTGACCACAGCGATCCCGAGTGACCACAGCGATCCCGAGCGACCACAGAATTCCCGAGTGACCACAGAATTCCCGAGTGACCACAGAAATCCCGAGTGACCACAGAACTCCCGAGTGACCACAGAATTCCCAAGTGACCACAGCGATGCCGAGTTTCCACAATGACACTGACTGACTACAGTAACCCCAGCTGACCACAGAATTCCCAAGTAACCACAGTGATGCCGAGCGACCACAGCGTTCCGGAGCGACCACAGAATTCCCGAGTGACCACAGAAATCCCGAGTGACCACAGAATTCCCAAGTAACCACAGTGATGCCGAGTGACCACAGCGTTCCGGAGCGACCACAGAATTCCCGAGTGACCACAGAAATCCCGAGTGACCACAGAATTCCCAAGTAACCACAGTGATGCCGAGCAACCACAGCGTTCCGGAGCGACCACAGAATTCCCGAGTGACCACAGAATTCCCGAGTGACCACAGCGATCCAGAGTGACCACAGCGATGGGTGAAGAGCGTCCCGCAGTCAGCATCATGGTGAAGCAGTCTGGGAAGAGTGTCCTGCAGTCAGCATCACGGTGAAGCAGTCTGGGAAGAGTGTCCTGCAGTCAGCATCACGGTGAAGCAGTCTGGGAACAGTGTCCTGCAGTCAGCATCACGGTGAAGCAGTCTGGGAAGTGTCCCGCAGTCAGCATCGCGGTGAAGCAGTCTGGAAAGAGTGTCTTGCAGTCAGCATTGCGGTGAAGCAGTCTGGAAAGAGTGTCCTGCAGTCAGCATTGCGGTGAAGCAGTCTGGGAAGTGTGTCCTGCAGTCAGCATCGTGGTGAAGCAGTCTGGGAAGAGTGCCCTGCAGTCAGAGCATGGTGAAGCAGTCTGGGAAGAGTGTCCTGCAGTCAGCATCACGGTGAAGCAGTCTGGGAAGAGTGTCCTGCAGTCAGAGCACGGTGAAGCAGTCTGGGAAGAGCATCCTGCAGTCAGCATCACGGTAAAGCAGTCTGGGAAGAGTGTCCTGCAGTCAGCATCACGGTGAAGCAGTCTGGAAAGAGTGTCCTGCAGCCAGCATCACGGTGAAGCAGTCTGGGAACAGTGTCCCACAGTCAGCATCGCGGTGAAGCAGTCTGGGAAGAGTGTCCCGCAGTCAGCATCGCGGTGAAGCAGTCTGGGAAGTGTGTCCTGCAGTCAGCATCGCAGTGAAGCAGTCTGGGAAGAGTGTCCTGCAGTCAGCATCACGGTGAAGCAGTCTGGGAAGAGGGTCCTGCAGTCAGCATTGCGGTGAAGCAGTCTGGGAACAGTGTCCTACAGTCAGCATCGCGGTAAAGTAGTCTGGGAAGAGTATCCTGCAGTCAGCATCACGGTGAAGCAGTCTGGGAAGAGTGTCCTGCAGTCAGCATCACGGTGAAGCAGTCTGGGAACAGTGTCCTACAGTCAGCATCGCGGTGAAGCAGTCTGGGAAGAGTGTCCTGTAGTCAGCATCGCGGTGAAGCAGTCTGGGAAGAGCGTCCTGCAGTCAGCATCACGGTGAAGCAGTTTGGGAAGAGTGACCTGCAGTCAGCATTGCGGTGAAGCAGTCTGGGAAGAGCGTCCTGCAGTCAGCATCGCGGTGAAGCAGTCTGGGAAGAGCGTCCTGCAGTCAGCATCACGGTGAAGCAGTCTGGGAAGAGTGTCCTGCAGTCAGCATTGCGGTGAACCAGTCTGGGAAGAGCGTCCTGCAGTCAGCATCGCGGTGAAGCAGTCTGGGAAGAGCGTCCTGCAGTCAGCATCACGGTGAAGCAGTCTGGGAAGAGTGTCCTGCAGTCAGCATTGCGGTGAACCAGTCTGGGAAGAGGGTCTTGCAGTCAGCATTGCGGTGAAGCAGTCTGGGAAGAGTGTCCTGCAGTCAGCATCGCTGTGAAGCAGTTTGGGAAGAGGGTCTTGCAGTCAGCATTGCGGTGAAGCAGTCTGGGAAGAGTATCCTGCAGTCAGTCCTTGTTGAAAATAACAAGAGTGACATCACAAGACAGCGTGAGAGAGCGGCGGAGAGATTGGAACCAGCACGAGTGCGGGGAAGCTTAAAAAAGTGATGTAAGCACAAAGGTGAGAGCTGATTGGTGAGCAATTTTTAAGTGTTTAGCTCGTGTTTTCCCCCCAGTTTTTCTCAATAGATCAAGCTAAGGAAAGGTAAGAGTTCTAGTTTTTATTTGAAGTACATAAAAAATTTAACTTTTTTAACTGTATTTAACTTAAAGTAAGGGTTTTTTTTCCACTAGAGGCATGGCAGGGCAGCTCAGTCCCGTGTTATGTACCGCCTGCAATATGTGGGAAGTCCTAGATGCTCCTTGCGCTCTGACCAACCACGTGTGCAGGAAGTGCCACCAGCTGCAGCTATTTGAGCTCCAAGTTTCGGTGTTTGAGTGGCAGCTGGAGTTACTGATGTGTATCCATGAGGCTGAGTTTCGTGGATAACACGTTTTTAGACATGGTCACCCCACATGCTTACGGAAGTGCGGCCAGAGAGGGAATGGGTGACCATCAGTCAGAAGAAAGATGTCAGGAAATGCCCAGGGTGCATCTTGATCGAGAACTGTTTTTTTGTGTTGGAAAACGGTGAGAGTGACGGTTCCTCTGCGGAGTGCAGCCACACTCATGGCGCTGTGAGGGGCTCAGCTGCACAGGGGGGGAGGAAGCAGAGGGGAAGAGCAATAGCGGTAGGAGACTCAATAGTAAGGGGAACAGACAGGCGTTTCTGTGGCCGTAGATGTGACTCCAGGATGGTATTTGCCTCCCTGGTGCCAGGGTCAAGGATGTCACTGAACTGGCTGCAGGACATTCTAAAGGGGGAGGGCAAACAGACATAGATCGTGGTACATATTGGTACGAACGACATAGGTAGAAAGAGGGATGAGGTCCTGCAAGCAGAATTAGGGAGTTAGGCAGCAGATTAAAAAACAGGACCTCAAAGGCAGTAATCTCTGGATTACTTCCGGTGCCACGTGCTAGTGAGTATAGAAATAGGAGGTTAGTCCAGATGAATGCGTGGCTGGAGAGATGGTGCAGGAGGGAGGGCTTTAGATTTCTGGGACATTGCGACCGTTTCTGGGGGCGGTGGGACCTGGACAAGGCAGACGAGTTGCACCTGAACCAGAATGGGATCAACATCCTTGCCGGGTGGTTTGCTAGTGCTGTTGGGGAGGGTTTAAACTAACTTGGCAGGGGGATGGGATCCTGAGAGGAGGTTCAGCAGGGGGAGATGCACAGCCAAAATTAGAAGAGAGAGCGAGTGAGTCTGGAAGGCATAGAAGTTATAGGCCAGTGAAGGCACAAGGGAGTTTGGCAAGGTTGGGTGGTATTTATTTTAATGCAAGTTGTCTGACGAATAAGGCAGGTGAGTTGAGGGCACAAATTAACACATGGAAGTATGATGTCATTGCTGTCACAGAGACATGGTTGAGAGAGGGGCAGGACTGGCAGCTCAATATTCCAGGATATTGGGTCTTCAGACAAGACAGGGAAGGAGGTATAAGAGGAGGGGGTATTGCAATATTGATCAAGGAATTAATTACAGCAGTAAGGAGGGATGACATCTTAGAACTCTCCTCAAATGAAGCCATATGGGTAGAACGTAAAAACAAAAAAGGAGCAATCACATTGCTGGAAGTGTACTATAGGCCCCCAAACAATCAGAGAAATAGAAGAGCAGATATGTAGGCAAATTTCAGAGAAGTGTAAAAATAATAGGAGAGTAATAGTGGGGGATTTGAACTTCCCTAACATTAGTTGGGCTAGTCATAGTGTGATAGGTTTAGAGGGAGCGGAATTCTTAAAATGCATCCAGGAGAGCTTTTGAAGCCAGTACATAGGAGGTCCTACAAGAGAGGGGGCGGTCCTGCATTTAATTTTAGGGAATGAAGACGGGCAAGTGGTAGAGGTATTAGTGGGGGAGCATTTTGCAGATAGTGATCATAATTCTGTTAGATTCAAGGTTGTTATGGAAAAGGATGAGGATGGGCCAGAAATTAGAGTTCTAAATTGGGGGAAGGCCAATTTTAATAAGATCAGATATGATTTGGCCAGAGTGGACAGGGAGCAGCGAGGTAAATCTGCATTAGGGTAGTGGGACTCATTCAAGGAGGAAATAGGGAGAGTACAGGGCCAACATATTCCAGTAAAGATAAAGGGTGGGACCAACAAATCCAGGGAACCCTGGATGTTGAGGGATATACAGGATTGGAGAAAGAGAAAAAGGGAGGCTTATGTCAGATACTGAGGGCTCAAAACAGCAGAAGCCCTCGAGGAATATAGAATGTGTGTGGGGGTGGGGGGTGGACTTAAAAAGGAAATTAGGAGAGCAAAAAAGGGGCAGGTAAAATAAAGGAAAATCCAAAGTTAGTTTACAAGTACATTAAGAGTAAAAGGATAACTGGAGAAAGAGTAGGGTCCATTAAGGACCTTAGTGATAATTTGTGTGTGGAGCCAGAAGACGTAGGTAGGGTTCTAAATGAATACTTTATGTCGGTGTTCACAAGTGAGAGGGCCAACGTGGGTATGGAAATCAGGCAGAAGGACTGTGATATAATGAAAGAAATTAGCATAGAAAGGGAGGAGGTTCTAAGTGGTCTGGCAGACTTAAAAGTAGATAAATCTCCAGGCCTGGATGAAATATATCCCAGGCTGTTGAGTGAGGCAAGGGAGGAGATAGCAGGGGTGCTGGCAATAATTTCCAATACCTCACTGGCCACAGGAGAGGTGCCAGAGGACTGGAGGACAGCCAATGTGGTACCGTTATTCAAGAAGGGAGGAAGGATTAAACCAGGAAACCACAGGCCAGTCAGTCTAACCTCAGTGGTGGGGAGACCATTGGAAGCAATTCTGAGGGACAGAATTAATCTACTCTTGGAGAGGCAGGGATTAATCAAGGACAGTCAGCATGGTTTTGTTAAGGGGAGGTCATGTCTGATTAACTTGATTGAATTTTTCGAAGAGGTGACCAGGTGTGTAGATGAGGGCAATGTATTTGACATAGTCTACTTGGACTTCAGCAAGGCTTTAGTTAAGGTCCCGCATGGGAGACTGATAACTAAGGTAAGAACCCATGGGATCCAAGGCAATTTGGCAAATTGGATCCAGAATTGGCTGAGTGGCAGGAAGCAGAGGGTGATGGTGGAGGAGTGTTTTTGTGACTGGATGCCCGTGTCCAGTGGGGTTCCATAGGGATCAGTGTTGAGTCCCTTGCTGTTTGTGGTACATATAAATGATTTAGACTTGAATGTAGGAGGGTTGATCAGTTAGTTCCTGGATGACATGAAAATTTTTGGGGTGGTAAATAGTGAGGAGGATAACCTTAGATTACAGACGGTCTGATCAGTGGCAAATGCAATTTAATCCAGATAAGTGTGAGGTGATGCACTTGGGCAGGACAAACAAGGCACGGGAATACATGATGAATGGTAGGACCCTGGAAAGTACCAAGGATCAGAGGGACCTTAAGGTAGCGGGACAGCTGGATAAGGTAGTTAAAAAGGCATATGGGATCCTTGCCTTTATTAGCCAAGGCGTAGAATATAAGGTTATGCTGGAACTGTATAAAACACTGGTTAGGTCACAGCTAGAGTATTGTGTGCAGTTCTGGAATCCGCATTATAGGAAGGATGTGATTGCACTAGAGAGAGTGCAGAGGAGATTTACCAGGATGTTGCCTGGCCTGGAGAGTTTTAGTTATGAGGAGAGATTGGATAGACTGGGGTTATTTTCCCTGGAGCAGAGGAGATTGAGGGGGGACATGATTGAGCTGTATAAAATTGAGGGGCATAGATCTGGTAGACAGGAAGAAACTATTCCCCTTGGTGGAGGGGTCAATAACCAGGGGGCATAGATTTAAGGTAAAGGGCAGGAGGTTTAGAGGAGATGTGAGGAAGAATTTTTACACCCAGAGGGTGGTCGGAGTCTGGAACTCACTGCCTGAAAGGGTGGTAGAGGCAGAAACCCTCATAACATTTAAGAGGTATTTGGATGGGCACTTGCGATGCCACATGACATACAAGGCTATGGGCCTAGTGCTGGGAAATGGGATTAGAATAGTTAGGTACTTGTTTGACCAGCACAGACTCAATGGGCCAAAGGGCCTTTATCTGTGCTGTGGACCTCTATGACTCTATGATGCTGAGTGACCACAGCGATGCCAAGTGACCACAGTGATCCCGAGTGACCACTGCATTGCCGAGTGACCACTGCGATTGAGTGACCACAGCGATGTCAAGTGACCACAGCAATGCCGAGTGACCACTGCTATCCTGAGTGACCACAGCACTGTCGAGTGACCAGAGAGATGCTGAGTGACCACTGCGATGCCGAGTACCAAGTGACCACTGCGATCCCGAGTGACCACTGCGATCCAGAGTGACCACAATGCTGCCAAGTGACCACTGCACTGCCGAGTGACCACTGCACTGCCGAGTGACCCTGTGCTGCCGAGTGACCACTGCGATCCAGAGTGACCACAATGCTGCCAAGTGACCACTGCACTGCCGAGTGACCCTGTGCTGCCGAGTGACCATAGCGATCCTGAGTGACCACAATGTTGCCAAGTGACCACTGCACTGCCGAGTGACCACTGCACTGCTGAGTGACCCTGTGCTGCCGAGTGACCACAGCGATCCCGAGTGACAACAGCGATGCCGAGTGACCAAGTGACCACTGTGATCCCGAATGGCCGCAGCGATCGCGAGTGACAACAGCACTGTTGAGTGACCAGTATGATCCCAAATGACCACTGCGATCCAGAGTGACCACAGCAAGGCCGAGTGACCACAGCGATCGCGAGTGACCAGTGCGATCTCGAGTGACCACAGGGAACCCGCCAGGCTGACCGCACAGAGCCCCCGCATAGGTGACCACAGGGACCCCTCCACCCCGATTGACCACACTGACTCCAGAGTGACCACAGTGACACCCCCCGAGTGACCACAGTAACCCCCCCGAGTGACCACACTGACCCCCCGAGTGACCACACTGACCCCTCCCCGAGTGACCACACTGATCCCCTGAGTGACCACATTGACCCCCCAGGTGACCACACTGACAAACCCCGCGTGGCCACACTGACCATCCACAAGTGACCACGCTGATCGCCCTGAGTGACCACATTGACCACCCGAGAGACCACACTGAACCTCCCAGAGTGACCACACTGACACCCCGAGTGACCACACTGACCCACCCTGAGTGACCACACTGACCACCCCCTGAGTGACCACAATGACCACCTCCGAGTGACCACTTGACCCCCCAGAGTGACACTGACCCCCCGAATGACCACACTGACGCCCCACCGAGTGACCACACTGACCACCCCGAGTGACCACAATGACCCCTGCCAAGTGAGCACAATGACCCCACCGAGTGACCACATTGACCCCCGAGTGACCACATTGACGCCGCGTGACCACACTGACCCCCGAGTGACCACACTGACCCCCCGAGTGACCACACTGACCATTCCCGAGTAACCACATTGACCCCCCGAGTGACCACATTGACCCCCTGAGTGACCACACTGACACCTGAGTGACCACACTGACCCCCGAGTGACCACAGTGACCCCCTGAGTGACCACACTGACCCCTCAGAGTGACCACAATGCTGCCGAGTGACCACTGTGATCCTGAATGGCCGCAGCGATCGCGAGTGACAACAGCACTGTTGAGTGACCAGTACGATCCCAAATGACCACTGCGATCCTGAGTGACCACAGCAATGCCGAGTGACCACAGCGATCGCGTGTGACCAGTGCGATCTCGAGTGACCACAGGAATCCCGAGTGACCACAGGAATCCCGAGTGACCACAGGGACCCCGCCAGGCTGACCGCACGGAGCCCCTGCACAGGTGACCACAGGGACCCCTCCACCCCGAGTGACCACAGGGATCCTCCTGAGTGACCACAGGGACCCACCGAGTGACCACAGGTACCCACCGAGTGACCACACTGACCCCCACCCGAGAAACCACACTGACCCCCCGAGTGACCACAGAGCCCCGCCGAGTGACAATGACCCCCCGTGACCAAACTGACCCACCCCCGAGTGACCACACTGAGCTCCGAGTGACCACATTGACCCCCCGAGTGACCACACTGACCCTGAGTGACCACTGACCCACCCCGTGTGACCACAATGACACCCCGAGTGACCACATTGACGCCCCAAGTGACCACACTGACCCCTCGAGTGACCACACTGACCCACCCCCGAGTGACCACACTGACCCACCCCCGAGTGACCACACTGACCCCCCAGAGTGACCACACTGACCCCCCAGAATGACCACACTGAGCTCCCTGAGTGACCACAATGACCCCCCCGAGTGACCACACTGACACCCGAGTGACCACACTGACCGAGTGTCCACACTGACCCCGAGTGACCACTGACCCACCCCGTGTGACCACAATGACACCCCGAGTGACCACACTGACTCTCCCCGAGTGACCACACTGACCCTCCGAGTAACCACACTGACCCCCCCTGAGTGACCACACTGATCCTCCCCCGAGTGACCACACTGACCCTCCGAGTGACCACACTGACCCCTCGAGTGACCACACTGACCCTCCCCGAGTGACCACACTGACCCCCCAAGTGACCACACTGACCCCCCTCTGTGACCACACTGACCCTCCCCGAGTGACCACACTAACCCTCCGAGTGACCACACTGACCCCCTGAGTGACCACACTGACCCTCCCCCGAGTGACCACACTGACCCATCCCCCGAGTGACCACACTGATCCTCCCCGAGTGACCACACTGACTCCCAAGTGACCACACTGACCCCCCGAGTGACCACACTGACCCTCCCCCGAGTGACCACACTGACCCCCGAGTGACCACACTGATCCTCCCCGAGTGACCACACTGACCCCCCGAGTGACCACACTGACCCCCCGAGTGACCACTCTGACCCTCCCCGAGTGACCACACTGACCCCCCGAGTGACCACACTGACCCTCCCCGAGTGACCACACTGACCCCCCGAGTGACCACACTGACCCCCCGAGTGACCACACTGACCCTCCCCGAGTGACCACACTGACCCATCCCCCGAGTGACCACACTGACCCTCCCCGAGTGACCACACTGACCCATCCCCCGAGTGACCACACTGACCCCCCGAGTGACCACACTGACCCTCCCTCTCTTACCAGCGAGGGTGAAGCAAAGACCCAGAATCGCTCGGACCCTCCACATGACCCAGCCGCTCGTCCCGCTTCGTTACCATGGAAACAGAAGGCCCGAAGGGGGCGGGGTCAGGGTGAGGGTGGGGCATGTGGAGGCGGAGCCATGGTGAGGGCGTGGTCAGGGTGAGGGCGAGGGCGGGGCCAGGGTGGAGGCGGGGTCAGGGTGGGGGCAGGGCCAGGGTGAGGGCGGGGTCAGTATGGAGGCGGGATCAGGGTGAGGGCGGGGTCATTGTGAGGGCGGGGTCAGGATGAGGGCGGGGTCAGGGTGAGGGCGGGGTCAGAGAGGGCTGGTTCAGGGTGAGGGCGTGGTCAGGGTGAGGGCGTGGTCAGGGAGGAGGCGGGGTAAAAGAGAGTGGGGTAAGGGAGGGGGTGGGGTCAGATTACAGGCGGGGTCAGAGAGAGGGCGGGGTCCACGTGGGGGCGGGGTTAGCGAGGGGGACAGTGTCAGAGAGGGATTAGAGTGGGGGCGGGGTCAGAGTGGAGGCGAAGTTAGAGGGAATGGGGATTGATAGGGGGCGGGGTCAAAGTGGGAGCGGGATTAGAGATGTTGGGTTGGAGTGGGCGGGATTAGAGAGGGCGGGGTTAAGGGTGGGCGTGGTTTGGCGGGGGCGTGGTTCATGACGAAAGCTGGTTGTTACCTTGGAAACGTGGTTCAGGTGACCCTGGAAAGCCACTTCCGGTTCGGCCTGTCCGGTTCCCGCCCCCCTCCGCCGTAGGCGGATTCCCCTCGGGAGCCACAATGTGGATCAGCAGCAGCTTCACCATCGCCTTCATGTACCAGGGTAAGAAAGAGAGAGAAACCCAGAGGCAAGATTAACCCCAGGGTTAGGATATACTCCACAATCCGGATCCCATCCCAGAGTGAGTCAGGATCCATCCCAGAGAGAGTCAGGATCAATCACTGAGTGAGTCAGGATCCATCCCAGAGTGAGTCAGGATCAATCCCAGAGCGAGTCAGGATCAATCACTGAGTGAGTCAGGATCCATCCCAGAGTGAGTCAGGATCAATCCCAGAGTGAGTCGGATCCATCCCAGAGTCAGGATCAATCCCAGAGTGAGTCAGGATCCATCCCAGAGTGAGTCAGGATCAATCCCAGAGCGAGTCAGGATCAATCCCAGAGTGAGTCAGGATCCATCCCAGAGTGAGTCAGGATCCATCCCAGAGTGAGTCAGGATCCATCCCAGAGTGAGTCAGGATCAATCCCAGAGCGAGTCAGGATCAATCCCAGAGCGAGTCAGGATCAATCACTGAGAGAGTCAGGATCCATCCCAGAGTGAGTCAGGATCAATCCCAGAGCGAGTCAGGATCAATCCCAGAGTCAGGATCCATCCCAGAGTGAGTCAGGATCAATCCCAGAGCGAGTCAGGATCAATCCCAGAGTCAGGATCCATCCCAGAGTGAGTCAGGATCAATCCCAGAGGCAGGATCAATCCCAGAGTCAGGATCCATCCCAGAGCGGGTCAGGATCAATCCCAGAGTGAGTCAGGATCAATCACTGAGAGAGTCAGGATCAATCACTGAGAGAGTCAGGATCAATCACAGAGAGAGTCAGGATCCATCCCAGAGTCAGGATCCATTCCAGAGTGAGTCAGGATCAATCCCAGAGTGAGTCAGGATCAATCCCAGAGAGAGTCAGGATCCATCCCAGAGTGAGTCAGGATCCATCCCAGAGTGAGTCAGGATCAATCACTGAGAGAGTCAGGATCAATCCCAGAGTGAGTCAGGATCAATCCCAGAGTGAGTCAGGATCAATCCCAGAGTGAGTCAGGATCAATCCCAGAGAGAGTCAGGATCCATCCCAGAGTGAGTCAGGATCCATCCCAGAGTGAGTCAGGATCAATCCCAGAGTGAGTCAGGATCCATCCCAGAGCGAGTCAGGATCAATCCCAGAGAGAGTCAGGATCAATCCCAGAGTGAGTCAGGATCAATCACTGAGAGAGTCAGGATCCATCCCAGAGTCAGGATCCATCCCAGAGTGAGTCAGGATCAATCCCAGAGTGAGTCAGGATCAATCCCAGAGTGAGTCAGGATCCATCCCAGAGTGAGTCAGGATCCATCCCAGAGTGAGTCAGGATCCATCCAAGAGTGAGTCAGGATCCATCCCAGAGTGAGTCAGGATCCATCCCAGAGTGAGTCAGGATCAATCCCAGAGAGAGTCGGATCCATCCCAGAGTCAGGATCCATCCCAGAGTGAGTCAGGATCCATCCCAGAGTGAGTCAGGATCAATCCCAGAGCGAGTCAGCATCAATCCCAGAGTCAGGATCCATCCCAGAGTGAGTCAGGATCCATCCCAGAGAGAGTCAGGATCAATCCCAGAGCGAGTCAGGATCAATCCCAGAGTCAGGATCCATCCCAGAGTGAGTCAGGATCCATCCCAGAGTGAGTCAGGATCCATCCCAGAGTGAGTCAGGATCAAACCCAGAGAGAGTCAGGATCCATCCCAGAGTGAGTCAGGATCCATCCCAGAGTGAGTCAGGATCAAACCCAGAGTGAGTCAGGATCCATCCCAGAGTGAGTCAGGATCCATCCCAGAGAGAGTCAGGATCAATCCCAGAGTGAGTCAGGATCCATCCCAGAGTGAGTCAGGATCCATCCCAGAGTGAGTCAGGATCCATCCCAGAGTGAGTCAGGATCAATCCCAGAGAGAGTCGGATCCATCCCAGAGTCAGGATCCATCCCAGAGTGAGTCAGGATCAATCCCAGAGCGAGTCAGGATCAATCCCAGAGTCAGGATCCATCCCAGAGTGAGTCAGGATCCATCCCAGAGAGAGTCAGGATCAATCCCAGAGCGAGTCAGGATCAATCCCAGAGTCAGGATCCATCCCAGAGTGAGTCACGATCCATCCCAGAGTGAGTCAGGATCCATCCCAGAGTGAGTCAGGATCAAACCCAGAGAGAGTCAGGATCCATCCCAGAGTGAGTCAGGATCCATCCCAGAGTGAGTCAGGATCAATCCCAGAGTGAGTCAGGATCCATCCCAGAGTGAGTCAGGATCCATCCCAGAGAGAGTCAGGATCAATCCCAGAGTGAGTCAGGATCCATCCCAGAGTGAGTCAGGATCCATCCCAGAGTGAGTCAGGATCCATCCCAGAGTGAGACAGCATCCATCCCAGAGTGAGTCAGGATCCATCCCAGAGCGAGTCAGGATCAATCCCAGAGCGAGTCAGGATCCATCCCAGAGCGAGTCAGGATCCATCCCAGAGTGAGTCAGGATCCATCCCAGAGTGAGTCAGGATCAATCCCAGAGAGATTCGGATCCATCCCAGAGTCAGGATCCATCCCAGAGTGAGTCAGGATCAATCCCAGAGCGAGTCAGGATCAATCCCAGAGTCAGGATCCATCCCAGAATGAGTCAGGATCAATCCCAGAGAGAGTCAGGATCCATCCCAGAGCGAGTCAGGATCCATCCCAGAGTGAGTCAGGATCCATCCCAGAGTGAGTCAGGATCAATCCCAGAGTGAGTCAGGATCCATCCCAGAGTGAGTCAGGATCCATCCCAGAGTGAGTCAGGATCAATCCCAGAGAGAGTCGGATACATCCCAGAGTCAGGATCCATCCCAGAGTGAGTCAGGATCAATCCCAGAGCGAGTCAGGATCAATCCCAGAGTCAGCATCCATCCCAGAGTGAGTCAGGATCAATCCCAGAGAGAGTCAAGATCCATCCCAGAGTGAGTCAGGATCCATCCCAGAGTGAGTCAGGATCCATCCCAGAGTGAGTCAGGATCCATCCCAGAGTGAGTCAGGATCCATCCCAGAGCGAGTCAGGATCCATCCCAGAGTGAGTCAGGATCCATCCCAGAGTGAGTCAGATCCATCCCAGAGCGAGTCAGGATCCATCCCAGAGTGAGTCAGGATCCATCCCAGAGTGAGTCAGGATCAATCCCAGAGTGAGTCAGGATCAATCCCAGAGAGAGTCGGATCCATCCCAGAGTCAGGATCCATCCCAGAGCGGGTCAGGATCCATCCCAGAGAGAGTCAGGATCCATCCCAGAGTGAGTCAGGATCCATCCCAGAGTGAGTCAGGATCCATCCCAGAGCGAGTCAGGATCCATCCCAGAGCGAGTCAGGATCCATCCCAGAGCGAGTCAGGATCCATCCCAGAGTGAGTCAGGATCAATCCCAGAGAGAGTCGGATCCATCCCAGAGTCAGGATCCATCCCAGAGCGGGTCAGGATCCATCCCAGAGAGAGTCAGCAGCCATCCCAGAGTGAGTCGGATCCATCCCAGAGTCAGGATCAATCCCAGAGTGAGTCAGGATCCATCCCAGAGTGAGTCAGGATCAATCCCAGAGTGAGTCAGGATCAATCCCAGAGAGAGTCGGATCCATCCCAGAGTCAGGATCCATCCCAGAGCGGTTAGGATCCATCCCAGAGCGAGTCAGCATCCATCCCAGAGTGAGTCGGATCCATCCCAGAGTCAGGATCAATCCCAGAGTGAGTCAGGATCCATCCCAAAGTGAGTCAGGATCCATCCCAAAGTGAGTCAGGATCAATCACAGAGAGAGTCAGGATCCATCCCAGAGTGAGTCAGGATCAATCCCAGAGTGAGTCAGGATCAATCCCAGAGTGAGTCAGGATCCATCCCAGAGTGAGTCAGGATCCATCCCAGAGAGAGTCAGCATCCATCCCAGAGTGAGTCGGATCCATCCCAGAGTCAGGATCAATCCCAGAGTGAGTCAGGATCCATCCCAGAGTGAGTCAGGATCAATCCCAGAGTGAGTCAGGATCAATCCCAGAGAGAGTCGGATCCATCCCAGAGTCAGGATCCATCCCAGAGCGGGTCAGGATCCATCCCAGAGAGAGTCAGCATCCATCCCAGAGTGAGTCGGATCCATCCCAGAGTCAGGATCAATCCCAGAGTGAGTCAGGATCCATCCCAAAGTGAGTCAGGATCCATCCCAGAGTGAGTCAGGATCCATCCCGGAGTGAGTCAGGATCCATCCCGGAGTGAGTCAGGATCAATCCCGGAGTGAGTCAGGATCCATCCCAGAGTGAGTCAGGATCAATCCCAGAGTGAGTCAGGATCCATCCCAGAGTGAGTCAGGATCCATCCCAGAGTGAGTCAGGATCCATCCCAGAGTGAGTCAGGATCAATCCCAGAGCGAGTCAGGATCCATCCCAGAGTGAGTCAGGTTCCATCCCAGAGTGAGTCAGGTTCCATCCCAGAGTGAGTCAGGATCCATCCCAGAGTGAGTCAGGATCAATCCCAGAGAGAGTCGGATCCATCCCAGAGTCATGATCCATCCCAGAGTGAGTCAGGATCAATCCCAGAGCGAGTCAGGATCAATCCCAGAGTCAGGATCCATCCCAGAATGAGTCAGGATCCATCCCAGAGTGAGTCAGGATCCATCCCAGAGTGAGTCAGGATCAATCCCAGAGAGAGTCAGATACATCCCAGAGTCAGGATCCATCCCAGAGTGAGTCAGGATCAATCCCAGAGCGAGTCAGGATCAATCCCAGAGTCAGCATCCATCCCAGAGTGAGTCAGGATCAATCCCAGAGAGAGTCAAGATCCATCCCAGAGTGAGTCAGGATCCATCCCAGAGTGAGTCAGGATCCATCCCAGAGTGAGTCAGGATCCATCCCAGAGCGAGTCAGGATCCATCCCAGAGTGAGTCAGGATCCATCCCAGAGTGAGTCAGATCCATCCCAGAGCGAGTCAGGATCCATCCCAGAGTGAGTCAGGATCCATCCCAGAGTGAGTCAGGATCCATCCCAGAGTGAGTCAGGATCCATCCCAGAGTGAGTCAGGATCAATCCCAGCGAGAGTCGGATCCATCCCAGAGTCAGGATCCATCCCAGAGCGGGTCAGGATCCGTCCCAGAGAGAGTCAGGATCCATCCCAGAGCGAGTCAGGATCCATCCCAGAGCGGGTCAGGATCCATCCCAGAGAGAGTCAGGATCCATCCCAGAGTGAGTCAGGATCCATCCCAGAGAGAGTCAGAATCCATCCCAGAGTGAGTCAGGATCCATCCCAGAGTCAGGATCCATCCCAGAGTGAGTCAGGATCCATCCCAGAGCGAGTCAGGATCCATCCCAGAGTGAGTCAGGATCCATCCCAGAGTGAGTCAGGATCAATCCCAGAGAGAGTCGGATCCATCCCAGAGTCAGGATCCATCCCAGAGCGGGTCAGGATCCATCCCAGAGCGAGTCAGCATCCATCCCAGAGTGAGTCGGATCCATCCCAGAGTCAGGATCAATCCCAGAGTGAGTCAGGATCCATCCCAAAGTGAGTCAGGATCCATCCCAAAGTGAGTCAGGATCAATCACAGAGAGAGTCAGGATCCATCCCAGAGTGAGTCAGGATCAATCCCAGAGTGAGTCAGGATCCATCCCAGAGCGGGTCAGGATCCATCCCAGAGTGAGTCAGGATCCATCCCAGAGTGAGTCAGGATCCATCCCAGAGTGAGTCAGGATCCATCCCAGAGCGGGTCAGGATCCATCCCAGAGAGAGTCAGCATCCATCCCAGAGTGAGTCAGAATCCATCCCAGAGTCAGGATCAATCCCAGAGTGAGTCAGGATTCATCCCAGAGTGAGTCAGATCCATCCCAGAGCGAGTCAGGATCCATCCCAGAGTGAGTCAGGATCCATCCCAGAGTGAGTCAGGATCAATCCCAGCGAGAGTCGGATCCATCCCAGAGTCAGGATCCATCCCAGAGCGGGTCAGGATCCGTCCCAGAGAGAGTCAGGATCCATCCCAGAGTGAGTCAGGATCCATCCCAGAGCGGGTCAGGATCCATCCCAGAGAGAGTCAGGATCCATCCCAGAGTGAGTCAGGATCCATCCCAGAGAGAGTCAGAATCCATCCCAGAGTGAGTCAGGATCCATCCCAGAGTCAGGATCCATCCCAGAGTGAGTCAGGATCCATCCCAGAGCGAGTCAGGATCCATCCCAGAGTGAGTCAGGATCCATCCCAGAGTGAGTCAGGATCAATCCCAGAGAGAGTCGGATCCATCCCAGAGTCAGGATCCATCCCAGAGCGGGTCAGGATCCATCCCAGAGCGAGTCAGCATCCATCCCAGAGTGAGTCGGATCCATCCCAGAGTCAGGATCAATCCCAGAGTGAGTCAGGATCCATCCCAGAGTGAGTCAGGATCCATCCCAAAGTGAGTCAGGATCAATCACAGAGAGAGTCAGGATCCATCCCAGAGTGAGTCAGGATCAATCCCAGAGTGAGTCAGGATCCATCCCAGAGTGAGTCAGGATCCATCCCAGAGCGGGTCAGGATCCATCCCAGAGTGAGTCAGGATCCATCCCAGAGTGAGTCAGGATCCATCCCAGAGTGAGTCAGGATCCATCCCAGAGCGGGTCAGGATCCATCCCAGAGAGAGTCAGCATCCATCCCAGAGTGAGTCAGAATCCATCCCAGAGTCAGGATCCATCCCAGAGAGAGTCAGGATCCATCCCAGAGAGAGTCAGGATCAATCCCAGAGAGAGTCAGGATCAATCCCAGAGTGAGTCAGGATCAATCCCAGGGAGAGTCAGGATCCATCCCAGAGAGAGTCAGGATCCATCCCAGAGAGAGTCAGGATCAATCCCAGAGTGAGTCAGGATCAATCCCAGAGTGAGTCAGGATCCATCCCAGAGAGAGTCAGGATCCATCACAGAGTGAGTCAGGATCAATCCCAGAGCGAGTCAGGATCAATCCCAGAGCGAGTCTGGATCAATCCCAGAGTGAGTCAGGATCCATCCCAGAGCTAGTCAGGATCCATCCCAGAGCTAGTCAGGATCCATCCCAGAGCGAGTCAGGATCCATCCCAGAGCGGGTCAGGATCCATCCCAGAGAGAGTCAGCATTCATCCCAGAGTGAGTCGAATCCATCCCAGAGTCAGGATCAATCCCAGAGTGAGTCAGGATCCATCCCAGAGAGAGTCAGGATCAATCACTGAGAGAGTCATGATACATCCCAGAGAGAGTCAGGATCCATCCCAGAGAGAGTCAGGATCCATCCCAGAGAGAGTCAGCATCCATCCCAGAGCGGGTCAGGATCAGGTCAGAATCAATCTCAGAGTGAGTCAGGATCCATCCCAGAGCGGGTCAGGATCAATCTCAGAGCGAGTCAGGATCCATCCCAGAGCGGGTCAGGGTCAATCCCAGAGCGAGTCAGGATCCATCCCAGAGCGGGTCAGGATCCATCCTAGAGTGGGTCAGGATCCATCCCAGAGTGAATCAGGATCAATCCCAGAGCGAGTCAGGATCAATCCCAGAGCGAGTCATGATCAATCCCAGACCGAGTCAGGATCCATCCCAGAGTGAGTCAGGATCAATCCCAGAGCGAGTCAGGATCCATCCCAGAGAGAGTCAGGATCAATCCCAGAGAGAGTCAGGAGCCATCCCAGAGTGAGTCAGGATCAATCCCAGAGCGAGTCAGGATCCATCCCAGAGCGGGTCAGGATCAATCCCAGAGCGGGTCAGGATCAATCCCTGAGTGAGTCAGGATCCATCCCAGAGCGAGTCAGGATCAATCCCCGAGCGAGTCAGGATCCATCCCAGAGCGAGTCAGGATCAATCCCAGAGCGAGTCAGGATCCATCCCAGAGCGAGTCAGGATCAATCCCAGAGCGAGTCAGGATCAATCCCAGAGGGGGTCAGGATCCATCCCAGAGCGAGTCAGGATCAATCCCAGAGCGAGTCAGGATCCATCCCAGAGCGAGTCAGGATCAATCCCAGAGTGATTCAGGATCAATCCCAGAGCGAGTCAGGATCAATCCCAGAGCGAGTCAGGATCCATCCCAGAGCGAGTCAGGATCAATCCCAGAGCGAGTCAGGATCCATCCCAGAGCGAGTCAGGATCCATCCCAGAGCGAGTCAGGATCAATCCCAGAGCGGGTCAGGATCAATCCCAGAGCGGGTCAGGATCAATCTCAGAGCAGGTCAGGATCCATCCCAGAGCGAGTCAGGATCCGTCCCAGAGCGAGTCAGGATCAATCCCAGAGCGGGCTGTAGACGCAAGTTTACAGTGGGATGTTGTCAACTTCTGTTATCAGAACTTGGCTGTGTTTGAGAACATCCATGGTGGACTCTCAGAGGCCGTCTGACTCTAGCTCACATGCTGCTGGGTCTTGAGTACAAATGAGTAATGCTGATTCATCAGGAACCACATTATCTTCCGCCCCCCCCCCCACCAACCATCATCACGATGTGGGCTTTACTGAACCTTTGAGCTGCTAGTACCCAGTGATTATATTACTGCACTAGCAAACATTAGCTTCTGCGCTCAAATCTCACCGGGGCAATTTCTATTTTTTTAATTAATTTATTGGATGTGAGCATCACTGGCTGAGCCAGCAGCTATTGCCCTTGAGAAGGTGGTGCTGAGCTGCCTTCTTGACCCGCTGCAGTCCATGTGGTGTAGGCACACCCACAGTGCTATTCGGGAGGGAGTTCCAGGATTGACCAGCAACAGTGAAGGAACGGTGATATATTTCAGGATGGTGTGTAGCTTGGAACTTGCAGATGTTGGTCATAAGATCAGAAGAAATAGGAGCAGGAGGAGGTCTTTCGGCCCATTGAGGCTTCTCCACTCGTCAGTGAGATCATGGCTGATCTGATTGTGGCCTTAACTCCATTTTTCTTTCTGTCCACCATGAATATTCACGCCCTTGTCAATCAAAAATCTGTCTAACTCAGTCTTGAATATATCCAATGGCCCAGTCTCCACTGCTCTCTGGGGGAGAGACTTCCAAAGATTAACGACCCTCTTGAGGGAAGAAATTCCTCTTCATCTCCGTTTTAAATGGGAGATCCGTTATCTTTAAACTGTTTCAGATTCCCCCACAAGAGGAAAAATTCTCTCAGCATCTACCCTGTCAGAATCTTCTGTTTCAATAGGATCACCTTTCACTCTTCTCATCTCCAATGAATATATTGAGCCTGCTCAATCTTCCCTCACAAGACAAACCCCTTCATCCCAGGAAGCTGCCGAGTGAACCTTCACAGAACTATTTCCAATGCAAGTGTATCATTCTCTAAGTATGTAATCCAAACCTGTACACAGTACTCCAGGTGTGGTCTCACAAATCTCCTGTACAGTTGTAAGTTGTAGCAAGGGTTGCCTACTTTTATATCCTGTTCCTCTTGCAATAAAGGACAACATTCCATTTGCCTTCCTAATCACTTGCTGTATCTGCATGCTGACTTTGTGTGATTCATGTACCAGGACACCCAGACCCCTCTGTACCTCAGCATTCTGCAATCTTTCTCCAAGTAAATAATATACTTCTTTTCTACCAAAGTGGATAACTTTATATTTTCCCACTTTTTACTTATTCTGCCAAATTTTTTGCCTACTCATCTAACCTGTCTATATCCCTTTGCAAAACAAAAACAGAATTACCTGGAAAAACTCAGCAGGTCTGGCAGCATCGGCGGAGAAGAAAAGAGTTGACGTTTCGTGTCCTCATGACCCTTCGACAGAACTAGTTCTGTCAGAAGGAGAAGAAAAGAGTTGACGTTTCGAGTCCTCATGACCCTTCGACAGAACTAGTTCTGTCGAAGGGTCATGAGGACTCGAAACGTCAACTCTTTTCTTCTCCGCCGATGCTGCCAGACCTGCTGAGTTTTTCCAGGTAATTCTGTTTTTGTTTTGGATTTCCAGCATCCGCAGTTTTTTTTTTGGTTTTATTTTTATATCCCTTTGCAGACTCTTGTATCCTCTTGCTTTCCGACCTATTTTATATCACTACAGTCAGTCCCTTCATCCATGTCATTGATCTCGTAAGTAGTTGAGGCCCCAGCACTGACCCCTGTAGCACTCCACTCTTAGTTTGCCAACATGAAAATGATCCATTTATCCCAATTCTGTTTCTTGTTAGTTAGCCAATCCTCTATCCATGCTAATATATCACCCCTAACACCACAAGCTCTTAGATAAAGGCAGGATACTGCGGGTGTTGGAATTCTAAAACAAAAACAAAAATTGCTGGAAAAACTCAGCAGGTCTGACAGCATCTGTGGAGAGAAAGAACAGAGTTAATGTTTCAAGTCCTTATGACTCACCTTTAGAGAAGAAGAGTCATACGGACTCAAAATGTTAATTCTTTTTTTGTTTTTGTACCACAAGCTCTTAACTTGCGCGGTAACCTTTTGTGTGGCAGCTTACTGAATTCCTTTTTGGAAATCCAAATACACACATCTACTGGTTCCCCTTCATCCAACCTGCTTGTTACATCCACAAAGAGCGCTAATAAATTTGTCAAACAGGATTCCCCTTTCACAAAACCATGTTGACCTTGACTGATTGTATTCTGGCTTCCTAGATGTTCTGCTAATACCTCCTTAATAATGGTTGCTAGCAATTTCCCAATGACAGATGTTCGACTAATTGGCCTATAGTTTCCTGCTTTCTGTCCCCCTCCCCTCTTGAATAGTAGTTTTATATTTACAACTTTCCAACCTACCAGGAGCCTTGCAGAATGTGGGGAATTTTTGAAGATTACAACCAGTGCATCCATTATCTCTGCGGCCACTTCATTTTAGACCCTAGGTTGCAGGCCAACAAGTCTTGGGGATTGGTCAACTTTTAAACCTATTAGTTTTCCTCTGATGATCATAATTGTTTTAAGTTCCTCCCTCCCATTCACGTCTGATTTCCTACTGTTCTTAGGATGCTTTTTGTGTCTTCTACTTTGAAGACAGATACAAAATACTTGTTCAAAATCTCTGCAATTTCCTTGTTTTCCATTATCCCTTCCCCAGTCTCACCCTCTAAAGGACCAACATTCACTTTTGTGTTATGATTCCAGCTGATGTTACTGCTGGACAAGTCAGATCACAGGGTGGAACCCGGCTTGATAGATCCTAAATTTTATATTTTGTTTAGAAACGTGGAGGGCGGCAACTGCACAGAGTCACAGGAGTCAGCTGATGAACTTTTAAAAAAGGAATAAAATGTTTATTAACAAGAAAAGATGAATCATGCTACAATACTCCACCCACAACAATACCTTTACTGATATATACAGATGTGTAAGGATAATGCAAGTTGCAAACGCTTTCTTATGTTCTAATGTTCACAACAAGTACACTGTCCATGTAAACCTATGGCGACGTGAGGTCAGACACCCCACACTCTGAAATCAAGTGACAGATACCACCTCAAACAGATGCTATGGATCTCTCATCAACTCCCTCCAGCTGTTTGACCCACCATAAGCCAATCAGTCTCACTGAACTCCGTCTTTCACACGAGGGTTTCTAATCCCCACTCTCAATGAACCTGGAACCTTCTCCCAAATGACACTTTCTCTCAGACCAACTCCAGGGTTTCTTTAATCTTGGAGCCTTTCTCTGCTCCTCACTCTTACCTTCACCTCACAGGACCTGTTCAAGATTCTTGTCCAATTCCTTTGCTGATAGATCTTCTTGGGAAATTTTTTGTTTTTTTGGGGATACCTGCTTCCTGCAGCTCCCTCCAGCCCAGCCCCTCCTTGCTCTTCTTTCTAACTGAACTAAAAAAACTGCTGTTCTTTTTTTCTCTGTGTCTGTGGGCGTCCTGTTGCTAGGCAATAGCACCGTTTTTCTACCTTGTGTTTCCTTTAACTACCCTTCAAGAGCCATAAAACCTCATTAAAATGCAGATACTTTTTAAAGTGATACCAAAACTCAAGTTCCCCCTTTCCTGATCCACCAATATAGGCTACCTTTGCCAAATTAAGCTTAAACTTAAAGCTAAAACTCATTCCTAAATCCACAAATACAAATATAACTTACTTAAATTATTTCTAGTTCTGTACTGTCTAATTTTATATTTCTTGTTAGTTTTCTCTGATGTACCAATTTTTCCTTTTTTATTTATTTTAATCATCCTTTGCTGCTTTCTAAAAAATTCCCAATCTTCTGACCTACCATTAATCTTTGAAGCATTGTACATCTTCTTTTAATTTGGTAGCATCCTTAACTTCTTTAGTTAGTCATGGATGGTGCATCCTTCTCATAGAGTCTTTCTTTCTCAATGGAATATGTCTTCATTGAGAGTTATGTAATATCTCCTTAAATATCTGTCACTCTACTCTCTTCCCTTTTAACCTATTTTTCCATTCCATTTTAACCAACTCGGACTTCATACTCTTGTAAGTGCCTTTAATTATGTTTAATACACTAGTCTCAGGCCCAAGTTTCTCACCCTCAAACAAAGTGAAATTCAATAATCTTATGATCACCCTTACCTATAAGATCCTTTACGTTGAGATAATTAATTAACCTTATCTCATTACACATTGCCAGATATACAATGGCCTGTCCCCTGCTTGGTTGCATAATGTATTGTTGTAAGAAACTGTCCTCATTAAATCTTATGGACTCATCCTCCAGGCTACCTTTGCCAGTGTGAACCATCCAATCTATATGAAGATGAAAATATCCTATGATTATTGCAGCATCTTTCCTACAGGCCCCAATTGTTTCTTGATTTATACTATGCCCTTTAATGTAGTTACTGCCAGGGAGCCTATAAATTATTCTCAACTGGTGACCTCTTATCTTTGCTATTTCTTATCTGTACCCAAACCGATTTACATTTTGATCCTCTGAACCAAGATCATTTCTCATTTATGTATTGATCCTCATCCTTTAATAATCTCCTTTTCCTTTCTTCCTATCCTTCTGAAATATCAAATACCCCTTTAATATTCAGATTAGCCCTGGTGACTTTGCAACCACATCTCTGTAATAGCTATCATAGAGTGATTTGTTTCTATTTGTGCTGTTAATTCATCCATCTTGTTACAATTGCCGCATGCGTTCATATAAAGAGCCCTTCATTCTGCCTTTTTAACATTTTTGCTGCCTCTGACCTTTTTACTTGTTTGTAGTCTCTGAGCAGAATTGTCTGTGCCCACTGGCAGCCGGCATCATAGCAGGCGTCAGCAGACAGTAAGGCAGGAAGGCCAGAAATCAGTTTTGTGCCGTTGTGAGACATGTTTGTCACTCCACCTGGTGGGCTGCGTTTCCTGCAGCTGGATGTCAGGAATTTCATTGTAATACATCTGCCAATCATTATGGGCCCAGCTCACTGGAATTATCCTCCCCCATGTCAAATTTACCACCCTTGTCGAAAACACAGCGGGCCAGAATAGGTCTTGACAAGTGTGAGATGCAGAAGTTGGGATTTACCGTGAAAGCCTTGCTCCCATCGCAGACAGCAATGAGCAGAAGTCACTGGAACCCAACAGCAACTGACAGGTCCCTGGAGAAATATCCATGGCAAGCTGGGTGGATTCTGATGGACATGGCCCCTCCACGAAGCAGCTCACAGAGGGTGGAAAGCCACCATTGAGGGTCTGCTTTGGGACATCATTGTCCTGGCCATGGTTTACTACGGATGATCGTCAAGGGGGTGGAATGGAAGGTCCAGCTGTGTGTGGGAGAGGAAGATGTAATGTGGGGGGGCAGGGTGTGGCAGAGGAAGGTGTAAGTCTGACTTGGAGAGGAAGGTGTGCCAGGGGAGTGAGGCTTGGGGGGGGTGGTGGAGAATGAAGGTATCGGGCAGGTTAATGTTGGGAAGGGGGAACAAAGCAGTTGGGGTGAGGTTGGTAGTGGGGAGGGAGGAGGGGGGTAGCAGGGGGATAATACAGCAACGGGGGTGTTAGGTGTAAGGGCAGGTGTCTGGGGGGGTGGGGGGGAGTGGAGGAAGGTGTCCGGCGTGGGGGAAGGAAGGTATCTGCAGTGCTGAGTGATTAAGGGTGAAAAGGAATCAGGAAGGGGGAAGGTGTAAGGGTGGAGGAGGTGGTGACGTGGTGGTATTGTTACTGGACTAGTAATCCAGAGAGCCAGGGTAATGCTTTGGGGACCAGGTTCAAATCCCACCATAGCAGATAAAAATCTGGAATTAAAAGTCTGGTGGTGACAATGAAACCATTGCTGATTGTTGTAAAAACCCATCTGGTTCATTAATGCCCTTTAGGGAAGGAAATCTGCCATCCTTACCTGGTCTGGTCTACATGTGACTCCAGACCCACAGCGATGTCATTGACTCTTAAATGCCCTCTGGGGGGCAACTAGGGATGGGTAATAAATGCTGGCCTGCACCAGCGACGCCCACATCTCATCAACAAAAAAAAACTAAGGATAGAGGAAACAGTAAGGGGGTGGTGAGTAAGGGGGGGTGTGGGGAAGGAGTAAGGAGGACGAGTTCCGTGAGGGGGGAAGAGTCTCACAGAGGGAGGAATCCGGAGGAAGGAAGGAGTAAGAGGGGTAGTTGTCCAGGTGAATGTGCAAGGGGGGGCTTTGTGGAGTCAAGGGAATGGTGACAATGAGAGAGGGGAGAATGAGCCAGTAGGGTGGGAGTGGGAGGGGGAGGGGGATGGTTCAAAGGTAGTGATAGAAGGGACAGTGAGGTGACTGGTGGGGACCTAGAGGCAGACACGGACCTGGGGGTGGGATTTTAGGGACGGTAGGGAACGTGCATGTTCACCTGGACATCCCTGAAAGAAAAGGGCTGGTACGTGACTGTGGGGAGATGGAAGTTGATGCCGGGGGTGGGCAGATACTGATGGGGGAAGGACATGGGTGACTGGATGAGGGGAAAGGATGTTACTTGCACCATGTTTGTAAATCCTAAATTGAAAGGATACTGGTGTTAGGCAGGAACAGGTTTATTTTTATTCATTCACAGGATGTGGGCATTGCTGGCTGGGCCAGCATTTATTGCCCATCCCTAATTGCCCTTGAGAAGGTGGTGATGAGCTGCCTTCTTGAACCGCTGCAGTCCATGTGGTGTAGGTACACCCACAGTGCTGTTAGGGAGGGAGTTCCAGGATTTTGTCCATGTGGTGTAGGTACACCCACAGTGCTGTTAGGGAGGGAGTTCCAGGATTTTGTCCATGTGGTGTAGGTACACCCACAGTGCTGTTAGGGAGGGAGTTCCAGGATTTTGTCCGTGTGGTGTAGGTACACCCACAGTGCTGTTAGGGAGGGAGTTCCAGGATTTTGACCCAGCGACAGTGAAGGAACGGTGATATATTTCCAAGTCAGGATGATGAGTAACTTGGAGGGGAACTTCCACGTGGTGGTGTTCCCATCTATCTGCTGCCCTTGTCCTTCTAGATGGTATTGATTATGGGTTTGGAAAGTGTTGTCAAAGGAGCCTTGGTAAATTCCTGCAATGCATCTTGTAGATGGTATACACACTGCTGCTACTGTGTGTCAGTGGTGGAGGGAGTGAATGTTTGTGGATGGGGTGCCAATCAAGTGGGCTGCTTTGTCCTGGATGGTGACCAGCTTCTTGAGTGTTGTGGGAGCTGCACTCATCCAGGCAAGGGGGGAGTATTCCATCACACTCCTGACTTGTGCCTTGTAGATGGTGGACAGGCTTTGGAGAGTCAGGAGGTGAGTTACTCACCGCACGATTCCTAGCCTCTGACCTGCTCTTATAGCCACAGTCTTTAGAACAGGGTGTTGATAGTGGGGGATTCAGTGATGATGATGCCATTGAACATCAAGGGACGATGGTTGGATTCTCTCTTGTTGGAGATGGTCATTGCCTGGCACTTGTGAGGCGTGAACGTTACCTGCCGCTTGTCAGCCCAAGCCTGGATATTGTCCAGGTCTTGCTGCATTTGGACATGGACTGCTTCAGTATCTGAGGAGTTGTGAATGGTGCTGAACATTGTGCAATCATCAGCGAACATCCCCACTTCTGACCTTATGATGGAAGGAAGGTCATTGATGAAGCAGCTGAAGATGGTTGGGCTAAGGACACTACCCTGAGGAACTCCTGCGGTGATGTCCTGGAACTGAGATGACTGACCTCCAACGACCACAACCATCTTCCTTTGTGCTAGGTATGACTCAGGCCAGCGGTACAATTTCCCCCTGATTCCCATTGACTCCAGTTTTGCTAGGGCTCCTTGATGCCACACTCGGTCAAATGCTGCCTTGATGTCAAGGGCAGTCACTCTCACCTCACCTCAGGAGTTCAGCTCTTTTGCTGTGTGTCATGATCCCCAGCTGAGGTTACCCCAGGATAAGCCTGATCCCAGAGCTTCCAAGTCAAACTGCTGTCTTCCTTCTGTGTGTGTCTGTGGGAGGGACCTCCCTCTCTGGGCCCCTCCAATCCTTCTACCCTTGTATGTTTACTTTCTCTTTAAAAGTCATAAAACTCCTCATTAGAAACGCAGGCACCTTCCTAAAGTGAAACTAAAACTCAATTTGACCTTTCTTAACACACAGATACAGAAATACAAATTGAATTTAAACTTTAAAGCTAAAACTCATCCTCAACACCCACAAATACCAATATAACTGACATAAACTATTCTATTTCCTAGCACCATGTTTGAACCAAGGCTGTAATGAGGTCAGGAGCTGAGTGGCCCTGGCAGAACCCAAACTGGGCATCAGTGAGCAGGTTATTGCTAAGCAAGTGCCACTTAATATCACTGCTGATGACCCCTTCCATTACTTTACTGATGATGGAGAGTAGACTGATGGGGCGTGAATTGGCCGGGTTGGATTTGTCCTGCTTTTTGTGTACAGGACATACCTGGGAAATTTTCCACATAGCCGGGTAGATGCCAATGTTGTAGATGTCACTGGAACAGTTTGGCTAGGGGCACGGCAAGTTCTGGAGCACAAGCCTTCAGTACTATTGCCAGAATATTGTCAGGGCCCAAAGCCTTTGCAGTATCCAGTGCCTTCAGCCATTTCTTGATATCACATGGAGTGAATCGAATTGGCAGAAGACTGGAATCTGTGATGCTGGGGATCACCAGAGGAGGCTGAGATGGATCATCCACTCGGCACTTCTAATTGAAGATTGTAGCAAATGCTTCAGCCTTATCATTTGCAGGTACTGCATGGGAGTGCGATCAGTGAGTGGGCAGAGATGCAGGTCAGCTCAGATGGACAACTGAAAGAGAACCCCAGCAGGCAGCATTGAAAATGCTCAGGACATTGAGGTGAGTAATGGCAGGGGGATGGTAGGGGGATGGAAACCTATGCAAGGAGTCAGAGGAGGGGGAATCAAGGACAAGAACAAAAGACAGAAAGGGGAATAAGAAAAGTGATAGGCAGGGAAATCAAGGGCAAGAATCAAACGGCCTCAGTGAAGAATAGTGGAAATAGGACAAGACATGTTAAAAAGACAAGCCTTAAGGCTTTGTGCCTTAACACGAGGAGCATTCCCAATAAAGTGGATGAATTAACCACGCAAATAGATGTAAACAGGTGTGATATAGTCAGGATTACGGAGACAAGCTGTAGGGTGACCAGGGATGGGAACTGAACATCCAGAGGTATTCAGCAGGAAGGACAGACAAAAAGGAAAAGGCGATGGAGTTCCATTGCTGGTTAAAGAGAAAATTAACGCAATAGTGAGGAAAGGTATTAGCTCCAACGATGTGGAATCTGTATGGGTAGAGCTGAGAAACACTAAGGGGCAAAAAACATTAGTGGGGGTTGTGTATAGACCCCCAAACTGTAGTGGTGATGCTAGGAATGGCATTAAACAGGAACTTAGAGACGCATGTAATAAAGGAACATCTGTAATTATAGGTGACTTTAATCTGCATATAGATTGGGCAAATCAAATTAGTAACAATACCCTACAGGAGGTATTCCTGGAGTGTACACGGGATGGTTTTCTGGACCAATATGTTGAGGAACCAACAAGAGAACAGGCCATCCTAGACTGGGTATTGTGTAATGAGAACGGAATAATTGGCAATCTAGTTGTGTGAGGCCCTTTGGGGATGAGCGACCATAATATGATAGAATTCTTCATCAACATGGAGAGTGACGTAGTTGATTCTGAGACTAGAGTCCTGAATCTTAATAAAGGAAACTACGATGGTATGAGGCGCGAGTTGGCTATGATGGATCAGGAAATGTTACTTAAAGGGATGATGGTGGATAGGCAATGGCAAACATTCAAAGATCGCCTGGGTGAACTGTAACAGTTGTTTATTCCTGTCTGGTGCAAAAGTAAAACAGGAAAGGTGGCCAAACCATTGCTTACAAGCGAAATTAGAGATAGTATTGGATCCAAGGAAGAGGCATACAAATTGGCCAGAAAAAACAACAGACCTGAGGATTGGGAGCAGTTTAGAATTCAGCAAAGGAGGACCAAGGGATTGATTAAGAAGGGGAAAAGAGAGTACGAGACCAAGCTTGTGGGGAATATAAAAACTGACTGTAAAAGTTTCTATAGGTATGTGAAGAGAAAAAGATTGGTGAAGACAAATGTAGGTCTCTTACAGTCAGAAACAGGGGAATTTATACTGGGGAACAAAGAAATGGCTGACCAACTAAATACATGCAAACTAAATCTTCACAAAGGAGGACACAAATAACATACCAGAAATGTTAGGGAATACAGGGTTTAGTGAGAGGGAGGAACTGAATGAAATCAGTAATCGTAAGGAAATGTTGCTGGTGAAATTGATGGGATTGAAGACCGATAAATCCCCAGGACCTGATAATCTACATCCCAGAGTATTTAAGGAAGTGGCCCTAGAAAGAGTGGATGCATTGCTGGTCATCTTCCGAGATTCTATAGACTCTGGAACAATTCCTACAGGCTAGAGGGTAGCTAATGTAACCCCACTATTTAAAAAGGGAGGCAGAGAGAAAACAGGGAATTATAGACCAGTCAGCCTGATGTCGGTAGTGGGGAAAATTCTAGAGTTCATTATAAAAGATTTAATACTGAGCACGTGGAAAACAGTGGCAGAATCAGACAGAGTCAGCATGGATTTATGAAAGGGAAATCATGCTTGACAAATCCATTGGAATTTTTCAAGAATATAACTAGCAGAGTTGATGAGGGGGAGCCCTAGTGGATGTGGTTTATTTGGACTTTCAGAAAGCTTTCAACAAAATCCCGCATAAGAGATTGGCATGTAAAATTAAAACACATGGGATTGGGGGTAGTGTATTGAGATGGATAGAAAACTGGTTGGCAGACATGAAACAAAGAGTAGGAATAAACGGGTCTTTTTCCGAATGGCAGGCAGTGACTAGTGGGGTACCGCAGGGATCGGTGCTGGGACCCCAGATATTCACAATACAAATTAATGATTTAAATGAGGGAATTAAACGTAATATCTCCAAATTTGCAGATGACACAAAGCTGGGTGGGAGGGTGAGCTGTGAGGAGGATGCAGAGATACTTCAGTGTGATTTGGACAAGCTGAGTGAGTGGGCACGTGCATGGCAGATGCAGTATAATGTGGATAAATGTGAGATTATCCATTTTGGTAGCAAAAACAACAAAGCAGATTATTATCTGAATGGCTATAAATTGAGAGAGGGGAATGTGCAATGAGATCTGGGTGTCCTTGTACACCAGTCGCTGAAGGTAAGCATGCAGGTGCAGCAGGTGGTAAAGAAGGCAAATGGTATGTTGGCCTTCATAGCCAGAGGATTCGAGTACAGGAGCAGGGATGTCTTGCTGCAATTGTACAGGGCCTTGGTGAGATCACACCTGGAATATTGTGTGCAGTTTTGGTCTTATCTGAGGAAGGATGTTCTTGCTATAGGGAGAGTGCAGCGAAGGTTTACCAGATTGATTCCTGGGATGGCAGGACTGACATGAGAGATGAGTCGGTTAGGATTATATTTGCTGGAATTCAGAAGATTGAGGGGGAATCTCATAGAAACCTATAAAATTCTAACAGGACTAGACAGGGTAGATGCAGGAAGGATGTTCCCGATGGTGGGGGAGTCCAGAACCAGGGGTCACAGTCTGAGGATACGGGGTAGACCATTTAGGACTGAGATGAGGAGAACTTTTTTCACCCAGAGAATGGTTAACCTGTGGAATTTGCTGCTACAGAAAGTAGTAGAGGCCAAAACATTGTATGTTTTGAAGAAGGAGTTAGATATAGCTCTTGGAGTGAAAGGGATCAAAGGGTATGGGGAGAAAGCAGGAGCAGGCTATTGAGTTGGATGATCAGCCATGATCATAATGAATGGTGGAGCAGGCTCGAAGGGCTGAATGGCCTACTTCTGCTCTTATCTTCTATGTTTCTATGAGTGTCACAGATCCATGTACATGGGAGAGTGCTTGAACGAGGCCCAGCACACATACTTCTCCCTCCAGAATCACTTGGCTGTGTGCAATTGACCTGCTATTGGAGGGGATGCAGTAGGAGGACTTGCAAAGTCTGTAAATGAAGCTGAAAGACACCATTGCACATTATTCAGTGTAAGTGAATATATTTCCAGATTATAGAGTGACAAAATGTGTTCACCTGTGCAACAAACTGTGATTAGAATTTCTTAACTTTTCTAGGCTTAACACTTCTAGGTGCTGCCCTGACATCTACAGCAGGGGTGTAGACAGCCTGTGCAATGGTTGGCCCTGTTGAACCTGATGACTTCTGGAGAGCCGAGGCCTTGAGGGTCCCAGCTTGCTTTGGCTGTTTACCTGTGGGCCAGCTGCTCCCTCTGCAGTGATAGAGAATGAGGTTGAGGGGGTTACAGTCAAAGGGGTCTCGGAGAGAGAGGACAGCGTCTGAGATTCCTGAGTGGACGACCTGGGGTGTCCAGCCGCTGTTCCTCCTCCCTTCCGGTGCCCGAGGAATCTGGCCTGACTCCTTGAGGGGAAGGAGTACCTGGAGGGACTTTGAGGTGCCCCGTTTACCCCTTGTATTGCTGCTGCAGGAACCCACCCATGGCTCCTGTGAGGGAGTGCAGGTTTGCATTTTGCTGGACCTCCTCATGGAGACCTCCATGCGTGCACACGTGGCCACCATTTCGTCAGAGAGCAGGCGGGCGCACTCCAATTTGCATGCCACTCTGTTGAGGGCTTCTATCAGATCTCCGTGTTCTCCCCTGCCTTCTACTGACTCTCCAGGATGAGTTGGAAGGCTGAATCCAGAGGCTTGTCACCTGACTGGGATCTCACAGCAGCCCTCTGAGTGCCGGGGAGCTGGGCTGAACCTGCCTCCTCCTGCTGTGGACACGTGCCTGTGTGGTGACCACCAGGTTGTGAACCTGAGCCTGCTCTCGACCTGGGTCCCACTGAGGTGTGTGTCTCAGCGTTGGTGCAGGGTGTGGGTAAGCGCTGTGACTGGTCTTCCAGGCTGCTTATTTCCAGCTCTTCAGTGGAGGAGGTGTCTCTTGGCTGGAGGTGAGGATGTGGATGGAGCTGAGGGACAGGCTGGCTGAGGGTGTCAGTCGCTTGGCAGAACTTCCTGTGAACCAAAGTAGAGATAATGAGTGCATGGCAGCAGAGTCAAAAGCAGGAGAGAGAGAGAGAGAGAGAGCACTTACAGTGTTGTTGAGAGAGGGATGATGTGGTGCAGGATCCTTACATGGGTGTTCACCATCGATCTCACTGTCACCGCAGGCAGGGTCCACATTCTCACCAGTCAGCACAATGGCACACACCTCAAAGTGAGTGAGGGACCTAATGTGGGTCACTCCATCCTCGGTCTGGGAGCTCTCCCTGCTGTTGTGAGCCAGCTTCTCCTGCATGAAAACAGATGGAGAGAGTGTGAGCGGGACACATGGTACTGCGTGGAATGTTTGTGTGGTGAGTGGAGACATGGACGGGATGAGAACACGAGCTCCAGAGGATATGAGCCTAATGAAGATGTGAGGGTGTGTGTGAGAGTTAGTGTTGTTGTCTCTTGAGATGTGAGATCCCTGTGGCTGTGTAATGGGTTTGTGAGTGTGTGAGTTGAGAGTGATGAGAAGAGTGACTTACCCTGGGGAACGGATGAGACCATTCATCCTGGAGCGGCATTGGGTGTCTGTCCTCTTTTGTAGGGCATTGGCGCTGACCACCACTGCCACCACCCCCCATGGGCGATTAGTGACTTTGCTTGCTGGCCTTTGCCCAGAGGACATCACGACGGGCCTCCACTGTGTCCAAAAATCATTCCAGGGATGCGCCACTGAATCGAGGGGAGCTGTAGTCTTCTTGCCTTTTGCGTACATGTCTTTTGTGCAGCAGCCAAGGGCTAGGAGCACTGAGAGGTGTGTGTACGGCTGCACTTTAAATGTGGTGCCTGGCATGAGGAAGCGGCAAAGTGACGGTGTTGCAAGTGAATGAGAGGCCGTCTGCCATGGAAACAGCATGTTTCCCGGGAATGCATAATTAATACGCTGGGTTTGGGATGAGACAGCGTGAAAAGCCACCATTGCGGCCAGTGGGTAAAATGTTCTTTTACCCGCCCGCTACCGCACTTGTGCAAATCTGGGACGATTCCGCCCTCTGTCTCTCCCTGTCCTGCTCTGGCTATGATTACCCATATTACTATCCTGCACTATTTGCTTATCCTTTCTCCTTAACTTTCCAAATCTCCCCCCACGTGAATTCTCTTATGGCGTTTCTTGTGTCTGCTTCCCTTGTCTTTCATGGTGCTAGAGGTTGCAGTTTGGGAGGTGCTGTTGAAGGAGGCTTGGGGAGTTGTTGCTGAGCATCTTGTAGATTGTACACACTGCTACAGTCAGGAGGTGAGTTACTTGCCACAGAATTCCCAGCCTCTGACCTCTCATGTGCTTAACTTTTCTTTTCTTCTTGTTAATAAAACTTTTAATTTTAATTTTTAAAATTCCATTTTTAAAACTCCCTTCCTAATAGCACTGTGGGTGTACCTACACCACATGGACAAAATCCTGGTATTCCCTCTCTAACAGCACTGTGGGTGTACCTACATCACAGGGACAAAATTCCTGGAACTCCCTCACTTACAGCATTGTGGGTGAACCACACCACACGGACAAAATTCCTGGAACTCACTCACTAACAGCGCTGTGGATGTACCTACACCACACGGACAAAATTCCTGGAACTGACTCACTAACAGCGCTGTGGGTGTACCTACACCACACGGACAATATCCTGGAACTCCCTCCCTAACAGCACTGTGGGTGTACCTACACCACACGGACAGTATCCTGGAACTCCCTCCCTAACAGCACTGTGGGTGTACCTACACCACAGGGACAAAATCCTGGAACTCCCTCCCTAACAGCACTGTGGGTGTACTTACACCACAGGGACAAAATTCCTGGAACTCACTCCCTCACAGCGCTGTGGGAGTACATACACCACACGGACAAAATCCTGGAACTCCCTCCCTAACAGCACTGTGGGTGTACCTACACCACACGGACAAAATCCTGGAACTTCCTCTCTAACAGCACTGTGGGTGTACCTACACCACATGGACAAAATCCTGGAACTTCCTCTCTAACAGCACTGTGGGTGTACCTACACCACACGGACAAAATCCTGGAACTTCCTCTCTAACAGCGCTGTGGGACTTCTTGCTGCTGAGATCAGTACGTTTTTTTCTTGTTTTCAGAATACAAAAGAAAGGGTATAGCCCATAAGCCAAGTTTCTCTCTAGGATTTGGTTTACGTAGAAATTAACATCGGCTGTGGTCATAACACATGGAAACAGAGAAAGATAGACCAAGAATAAAAGTTTTAAATTGGGGAAGGGTTAATTGTACCAAACTGAGATGTGATTTGGCAAAAATGAACTAGAAACAGCGACTTGAAGGTAAATCAATGGGATGCATTGAAGGAGGAGATAGAGAGAGGGTTTAAAATACATATATTCCCTCAAAGTTAAAGGGAGGGTCGCCCAAATCCAGACATCTTTGGATATCAAACAGCTCACAGTGTAGGATAAGGGAAAAAAGGGAAATATATCACCGTTCCTTCACTGTCGCTGGGTCAAAATCCTGGAACTCCCTCCGTAACAGCACTGTGGATGTACCTACACCACATGGACAAAATCCTGGAACTTCCTCTCTAACAGCACTGTGGGTGTACCTACACCACATGGACAAAATCCTGGAACTCACTCCCTAACAGCACTGTGGGTGTACCTACACCACATGGACAAATTCCTGGAACTTCCTCTCTAACAGCACTGTGGGTGTACCTACACCACATGGACAAAATCCTGGAACTCCCTCCCTAACAGCACTGTGGGTGTACCTACACCACAGGGACAAAATCCTGGAACTTCCTCTCTAACAGCACTGTGGGTGTACCTACACCACATGGACAAAATCCTGGTACTCCCTTCCTAATAGCACTGTGGGTGTACCTACACCACACGGACAAAATCCTGGTACTCCCTTCCTAATAGCACTGTGGGTGTACCTACACCACATGGACAAAATCCTGGAACTCCCTCCCTAACAGCACTGTGGGTGTACCTACACCACGCGGACAAAATCCTGGAACTCCCTCCCTAACAGCACTGTGGGTGTACCTACACCACAGGAACAAAATCCTGGAACTCCCTCCCTAACTGCACTGTGGGTGTACCTACACCACATGGACAAAATCCTGGTACTCCCTTCCTAATAGCACTGTGGGTGTACCTACACCACAGGGACAAAATCCTGGAACTCCCTTCCTAATAGCACTGTGGGTGTACCTACACCACACGGACAAAATCCTGGAACTCTCTCCCTAATAGCACTGTGGGTGTGCCTACACCACATGGACAAAACCCTGGAAATCTCTCCCTAACAGCACTGTGGGTGTACCTACACCGGACGGACAAAATCCTGGAACTCCCTCCCTAACAGCACTGTGGGTGTACCTACACCACATGGACAAAATCCTGGAACTCCTTCCCTAACAGCACTGTGGGTGTACCTACACCACATGGACTGCAGCGGTTCAAGATTTTACATACAAACATATGAATTAGGAGCAGGAGTAGGCCACTTGTCCCAGATCACCATAACCTTCTCAAGCATAATTCGGGATGGGCAATAAATGCTGACCATGCCAGTGATGCCCACATCCCATGAAAGAATTTTAAACAAATTGCCATCATCAGCGAACATCCCCACTTCTGACCTTATGATGGAAGGAAGGTCATTGATGAAGCAGCTGAAGATGGTTGGGCCGAGGACACTACCCTGAGGAATTCCTGCAGTGATGTCCTGGAGCTGAGATGACTGACCTCCAACAATCACAACCATCTTCCTTTGTGCTGGGTATGACTCCAACCAGCGGAGAGTTTTCCCCCGATTCCCATTGACTCCAGTTTTGCTCGGGATCCTTGATGCCACACTCGGTCAAATGCTGCCTTGATGTCAAGGGCAGTCACTCTCACCTCACCTCGGGAGTTCAGTTCTTTTGTCCATGTTTAAACCAAGGCTGTAATGAGGTCAGGAGCTGAGTGGCCCTTGCAGAACCCAAACTGGGCATCAGTGAGCAGATTATTGCTAAGTGAGTGCTGTTTCCAATACTTTACTGATGATCGAGAGTAGACTGATGGGGCAGTAATTGGCCGAGTTGGATTTGTCCTGCTTTTTGTGTGCCTGGGCAATTTTCCACAGATGCCAATGTTGTAGCTGTACTGGAACATTCAATTCAGGATTACCAGATTACCCCAACACCCTTGGAGTGTCAGATTCCCCTTCTCCCAGTCCCAGAGTCTCTGATGCCCCTTCTCCCAGTGCCAGAGTCTCCGATTCCCCTTCTCCCAGTCCCAGAGTCTCCGATTCCTCTTCTCCCAGTGCCAGAGTCTCCGATTCCCCTTCTCCCAGTCCCAGAGTCTCCAATTCCCCTTCTCCTAGTCCTAGAGTCTCCAATTCCCCTTCTCCCAGTCCCAGAGTCTCCGATTCCTCTTCTCCCAGTCCCAGAGTCTCCGATTCCCCTTCTCCCAGTTCCTGAGTCTCCGATTCCCCTTCTCCCAGTCCCAGAGTCTCCAATTCCCTTTCTCCCAGTCCCAGAGTCTCCGATTCCTCTTCTCCCAGTCCCAGAGTCTCCGATTCCCCTTCTCCCAGTCCCAGAGTCTCCGATTCCCCTTCTCCCAGTCCCAGAGTCTCCGATTCCCCTTCTCCCAGTCCCAGAGTCTCCGATTCCCCTTCTCCCAGTCCCAGAGTCTCCGATTCCTCTTCTCCCAGTCCCAGAGTCTCCGATTCCCCATCTCCCAGTCCCAGAGTCTCCGATTCCCCTTCTCCTAGTCCCAGAGTCTCCGATTCCCCTTCTCCCAGTCCCAGAGTCTCCGATTCCTCTTCTCCCAGTCCCAGAGTCTCCGATTCCTCTTCTCCCAGTCCCAGAGTCTCCGATTCCCCTTCTCCCAGTCCCAGAGTCTCCAATTCCTCTTCTCCCAGTTCCTGACTCTCCGATTCCTCTTCTCCCTCTCCTGGAGTCCCCGATTCCTCTTCTCCCTCTCCTGGAGTCTCTTGTTCTCTGTTTCCTGGAGTCCTGATTTTTCTGCATCAGAAATCCTTGAATCTAATTGACAATCAGCAACACAAAGTATTTCTGATTTGACAGTAAGCTTCTAGTCTATGCCACCTAACTGACTACATTTAACCTGAGATTAAAATGTCTGTTGAAGTTTCTCTCACTTCCTTTACCTATATTGAAGAATAGTTGACCATTTATATGTATTGCTGATCTATTACACTCAACCCATTCTTTTTTTGCAGTTTGTGCATTGACGGCTGTACACACAGAACACAGGAAGTTCATTTATGCGGCCATGTTTGACTCTGTTTTATTGTCTGGAGATTTGAAAGAATTGAAAGCTGGTATGAGACTCCAGTGGACCTTTTATGACCGTATCCATAGGATAACAATATTGATCCATGAAGTTGGTGTTGTTCCAGCTTTATCTTCATATTATCAACATCGATGTACATATTACCTAACGAATGGAAACCTGGAGCTCCGGCGATTGGAGGTTTTAGACAGTGGTGTTTATCAACTGAGTGTAGAAGGATATTACCCTCACTCAAGGACCAAAAAGTATCTTTACTTTGTATATCTAGATGTTGAAGGTATGTGCCTTTAGTTCACTAGATCCTGTTTTATAAGGCATACAGAACACAATCCCAGGCTGCCTGCATTGCTGAGATCAGGCTTTTCTGACTTAATCTACAGTGGGAATGGCATTCCCCATTCTGCTCTGCTCAATTCTGCTCTTTCTGAGAATGAGTAATCTGTCATTCATACTTCACAGAATCGGACAATGTCTATATCTCACTTTATCTTATTTTCGAATCCTCTATCTGTCCTTTATCTATGTCTTCAGCAGATTTTATGGCTTTCTTTGCCTCTCTCTTTCTCTCTCACTCCATCTTGATTTCTTTCTCAATCACTCTCTAATTCACTGAAAGGCTCATCCTCTGTCTCTCACTCTCATTTGCAATCTCTCACCCCCTGTTTAATTTTCTCATTCACTGTCTCATTCCTCATCCTTCTGTCTCTCTTACTCCCTCATTCTCTATTTCTGTATCCCTCTCTCTCTCCCTCATTCAATCCCTCTTACTCTCTCATTCTCTGTCTCTCTGCCTCTCATTCTATATCTTACCTGCATTCCCCAGCTGTCTCCCTCTCCCTCTCTCCCTCATTCTGTCTTACACCCTCATTCTGTCTCTGTCTCTCTCTCCCTCATTCTATCTCTCCTAATCTCTCATTCTCTAACGTGCTCTTTCCCTCGGTCTTTGTCTCACTCTCCCAGCCTCTTACTCTCATTTTGATCTTTTCTCATTTTCTCCCACCATGGCAGCTGGTGGAATTTAAATTCAATTCGTAAAATCAGGAATATGAAGCTAGTCCCATTAGTCTCAGTAATGGAGACCAGGAAGCTACACTGATTGTCTGGTTCATGAATGTGCCGTCCTTAACTGGCCTGGCCTACATGTGACTGCAGACCCACAGCAATGTGATTGACTATTAAGTGCACTCTGAAATTGCCGAGAATGCCACCTTGTTGAAGGGCAGTTAGGATGGGTAACAAATGCTGGGCTTGCCGGTGACACTCACATCCCAAGAAAGAGTAAAAAAAAATTCTCTATAAATCTCCCTCTGTCAATATTTCACTTTCATTCACTTGTTATTCTCAACCTCACATCCTCTCATTCTTCATCTCTCATTCTCACTGTCAGGTACATTTCCAATTGAAAATCCTCTATGACAAACTTGGTGAAATTATTTGAATGATTTGAGAGCCGACTTATCTTTGCATTTGCTGACTGAATGGAAACTTTATCTTGTTCATATTGTTGCAATTAGTTGGATACTTGAATGCTGAAATTCACAAATATCAAACAGATTATGAGCGACTATGTATTAGCCGACACATATCTGACGCAGTGAAATTTGGGGCATTCAGAATTGCTGAGCAGAAATGTCAGTCGCTATGATGAAATTAATAGACCAATGATTGATGTTGTAGACATGAGCTGACCTATTGTGCCAGTTTACATGGAGACTGAAGACAGCAGGTAGGCTTTGTGTTATTCAGCAGGAGTGGGATTCAATACACTCAAGTGTGTCATTTAGGAGGAGTGGGATTCTCTACACTTGAGTGAATTATTCAAGAGGGTTGGGATTCTCTGCACTCGATTGTGTTATTCAGGGTGAGTGGGATTCACTGCACTGGAGTGGGTTATTCAGTATGAGAGAGAGGCACTGCACTAGAGTGTGTTATTCAGGATCAGTGGGATTCACTGCACTAGATTATGTTATTCAGGAGGAGTGGGATTCACTGCAATAGTGTGTGTTATTCAGGAGCAGTGGGATTCACTGCACTAGAGTGTGTTATTCAGGAGGAGTGGGATTCACTGCACCAGAGTGTGTTATTCAGGAGGAATGAGATTCACTGCACTACAGTGTGTTATTCAAGAGGAGTGGGATTCACTGCACTAGAGTGTGTTATTCAGGAGAAGTGGGATTCACTGCACCGGAGTGTGTTATTCAGGAGGAATGAGATTCACTGCACCAGAGTGTGTTATTCAGGAGGAATGAGATTCACTGCACTAGAGTGTGTTATACAGGAGCAGTGAGACATCCTGCACTGGAGTGTGTTATTCAGGAGGAATGGGATTCACTGCCCCAGAGTGTGTTATTCAGGAGGAGTGCCATTCATTGCCCCAGAGTGTGTTATTCAGGAGGAGTGGGATTCACTGCACGAGTGTGTGTTATTCAAGAGGAGTGAGATTCACTGCACTAGAATGTGTTATTCAGGAACAGTGGGATTCAGTGCACTAGATTGTGTTAGTCAGCAGGAATGAGATTCACTGCACTAGAGTGTGTTATGCAGGAGCAGTGTGATTCACTGCAGGAGAGTGTGTTATTCAGGAGCAGTGGGATTCACTGCACTAGAGTGTGTTATTCAGGAGGAGTGGGATTCACTGCACCAGAGTGTGTTATTCAGGAGGAATGAGAGTCACTGCACTAGAGTGTGTTATACAGGAGCAGTGAGACATCCTGCACTAGAGTGTGTTATTCAGGAGGAGTGGGATTCACTGCACTGGAGTGTGTTATTCAGGAGGAGTGGGATTCACTGCACTAGAGTGTGTTATTCAGTATGAGAGAGAGGCACTGCACTAGAGTGTGTTATTCAGGATCAGTGGGATTCACTGCACTAGATTATGTTATTCAGGAGAAGTGGGATTCACTGCAATAGTGTGTGTTATTCAGGAGGAGTGAGATGCACTGCACTAGAGTGTGTTATTCAGGAGGAGTGGGATTCACTGCACCAGAGTGTGTTATTCAGGAGGAGTGCTATTCATTGCCCCAGAGTGTGTTATTCAGGAGGAGTGGGATTCACTGCACGAGTGTGTGTTATTCAAGAGGAGTGAGATTCACTGCACTAGAATGTGTTATTCAGGAACAGTGGGATTCAGTGCACTAGATTGTGTTATTCAGCAGGAATGAGATTCACTGCACTAGAGTGTGTTATGCAGGAGGAGTGTGATTCACTGCACGAGAGTGTGTTATTCAGGAGCGGTGGGATTCACTGCACTAGAGTGTGTTATTCAGGAGGAGTGGGATTCACTGCACCAGAGTGTGTTATTCAGGAGGAATGAGAGTCACTGCACTAGAGTGTGTTATACAGGAGCCGTGAGACATCCTGCACTAGAGTGTGTTATTCAGGAGGAGTGGGATTCACCGCCCCAGAGTGTGTTATTCAGGAGGAGTGAGATTCACTGCACTAGTGTGTGTTATTCAAGAGGAGTGAGATTCACTGCACTAGTGTGTGTTATTCAGGAGGAGTGGGATTCACCGCCCCAGAGTGTGTTATTCAGGAGGAGTGAGATTCACTGCACTAGTGTGTGTTATTCAAGAGGAGTGAGATTCACTGCTCTAGAGTGTGTTATTCAGGAGGAGTGGGATTCAATGCACTAGATTGTGTTATTCAGGAGCAGTGGGATTCACTGCACTAGAGTATGTTATTCAGCAGGAGTGAGATTCACTGCACTAGAGTGTGTTAGCAGGAGGAGTGTGAGTCACTGCACTAGAGTATGATATTCAGGAGGAGTGGGATTCACAGCTCTAGAGTGTGTTATTCAGAACGAGTGAGATACACTGCATTAGACATTTTGTTTCAGGAAGAGTGTGTTATTCAGGAGGAGTGGGATTCACTGCACTAGAGTGTGCCATTTACGAGTACTGAAATACTCTACACTGGAGTGTGTTATTCTGCAGTGGGATTTACTGCACTTGACTGCGTTATTTAGGAGGAGTGGGATTCACTGCACTAGAGTGTGTTTTACAGGAGGAGTGGGATTCACTGCACTAGTCTGTATTATTCCAGAGGAGTGGGATTCACTGCTCTAGAGTGTGTTATTCAGGAGGTGAAGGATTCACTGCACTGGAATGTGTTATTCAGGATGGGTGAGAATCACTGCACTAGAGTGTATTATTCAGCAAGAGTGAGATTCACTGCACTAGAGTGTGCTTTTCAGGAGGAGTGAGATTCATTGCACTAGAATGTGTTATTCACGAGGAGAAGGATTCACTGCACGGGAGTGTGTTATTCAGGAGGAGTGAGATTCACTGCACTAGACTGTGTTATTCAGGAGGAGTGGGATTCACTGCACTTGGGTGTGTTAGTCAGGAGGAGTGAGATACAATGCACTAGAGTGTGTTATTCAGGAGGAGTGAGATAAACTTCACTAGAGTGTGTTATTCAGGAGGAGTGAGATAAACTTCACTACAGTGTGTCATTCAGGAGGAATGAGATTCACTGCACTAGAGTGCGCTATTCAGGAGGAGTGAGATTCACTGCACTAGAGTGTGTTATTCAGGAGGAGTGGGATTCACTGCACTAGAGTGTGATATTCATTAGGAGTGGCATTCATTGCACTAGAGTGTGTTATTCAGGAGGAGTGGGATTGACTGCACTAGAGTGTGTTATTCAGGAGGAGTGGGATTCACTGCACTGGAGTGTGTTATTCAGGAGGAGTGGGATTCACTGCACCGGAGTGTGTTATTCAGGAGGAATGAGATTCACTGCACCAGAGTGTGTTATTCAGGAGGAATGAGATTCACTGCACTAGAGTGTGTTATACAGGAGCAGTGAGACATCCTGCACTGGAGTGTGTTATTCAGGAGGAATGGGATTCACTGCCCCAGAGTGTGTTATTCAGGAGGAGTGCCATTCATTGCCCCAGAGTGTGTTATTCAGGAGGAGTGGGATTCACTGCACGAGTGTGTGTTATTCAAGAGGAGTGAGATTCACTGCACTAGAATGTGTTATTCAGGAACAGTGGGATTCAGTGCACTAGATTGTGTTAGTCAGCAGGAATGAGATTCACTGCACTAGAGTGTGTTATGCAGGAGCAGTGTGATTCACTGCAGGAGAGTGTGTTATTCAGGAGGAGTGGGATTCACTGCACCAGAGTGTGTTATTCAGGAGGAATGAGAGTCACTGCACTAGAGTGTGTTATACAGGAGCAGTGAGACATCCTGCACTAGAGTGTGTTATTCAGGAGGAGTGGGATTCACTGCACTGGAGTGTGTTATTCAGGAGGAGTGGGATTCACTGCACTAGAGTGTGTTATTCAGTATGAGAGAGAGGCACTGCACTAGAGTGTGTTATTCAGGATCAGTGGGATTCACTGCACTAGATTATGTTATTCAGGAGAAGTGGGATTCACTGCAATAGTGTGTGTTATTCAGGAGGAGTGAGATGCACTGCACTAGAGTGTGTTATTCAGGAGGAGTGGGATTCACTGCACCAGAGTGTGTTATTCAGGAGGAGTGCTATTCATTGCCCCAGAGTGTGTTATTCAGGAGGAGTGGGATTCACTGCACGAGTGTGTGTTATTCAAGAGGAGTGAGATTCACTGCACTAGAATGTGTTATTCAGGAACAGTGGGATTCAGTGCACTAGATTGTGTTATTCAGCAGGAATGAGATTCACTGCACTAGAGTGTGTTATGCAGGAGGAGTGTGATTCACTGCACGAGAGTGTGTTATTCAGGAGCGGTGGGATTCACTGCACTAGAGTGTGTTATTCAGGAGGAGTGGGATTCACTGCACCAGAGTGTGTTATTCAGGAGGAATGAGAGTCACTGCACTAGAGTGTGTTATACAGGAGCCGTGAGACATCCTGCACTAGAGTGTGTTATTCAGGAGGAGTGGGATTCACCGCCCCAGAGTGTGTTATTCAGGAGGAGTGAGATTCACTGCACTAGTGTGTGTTATTCAAGAGGAGTGAGATTCACTGCACTAGTGTGTGTTATTCAGGAGGAGTGGGATTCACCGCCCCAGAGTGTGTTATTCAGGAGGAGTGAGATTCACTGCACTAGTGTGTGTTATTCAAGAGGAGTGAGATTCACTGCTCTAGAGTGTGTTATTCAGGAGGAGTGGGATTCAATGCACTAGATTGTGTTATTCAGGAGCAGTGGGATTCACTGCACTAGAGTATGTTATTCAGCAGGAGTGAGATTCACTGCACTAGAGTGTGTTAGCAGGAGGAGTGTGAGTCACTGCACTAGAGTATGATATTCAGGAGGAGTGGGATTCACAGCTCTAGAGTGTGTTATTCAGAACGAGTGAGATACACTGCATTAGACATTTTGTTTCAGGAAGAGTGTGTTATTCAGGAGGAGTGGGATTCACTGCACTAGAGTGTGCCATTTACGAGTACTGAAATACTCTACACTGGAGTGTGTTATTCTGCAGTGGGATTTACTGCACTTGACTGCGTTATTTAGGAGGAGTGGGATTCACTGCACTAGAGTGTGTTTTACAGGAGGAGTGGGATTCACTGCACTAGTCTGTATTATTCCAGAGGAGTGGGATTCACTGCTCTAGAGTGTGTTATTCAGGAGGTGAAGGATTCACTGCACTGGAATGTGTTATTCAGGATGGGTGAGAATCACTGCACTAGAGTGTATTATTCAGCAAGAGTGAGATTCACTGCACTAGAGTGTGCTTTTCAGGAGGAGTGAGATTCATTGCACTAGAATGTGTTATTCACGAGGAGAAGGATTCACTGCACGGGAGTGTGTTATTCAGGAGGAGTGAGATTCACTGCACTAGACTGTGTTATTCAGGAGGAGTGGGATTCACTGCACTTGGGTGTGTTAGTCAGGAGGAGTGAGATACAATGCACTAGAGTGTGTTATTCAGGAGGAGTGAGATAAACTTCACTAGAGTGTGTTATTCAGGAGGAGTGAGATAAACTTCACTACAGTGTGTCATTCAGGAGGAATGAGATTCACTGCACTAGAGTGCGCTATTCAGGAGGAGTGAGATTCACTGCACTAGAGTGTGTTATTCAGGAGGAGTGGGATTCACTGCACTAGAGTGTGATATTCATTAGGAGTGGCATTCATTGCACTAGAGTGTGTTATTCAGGAGGAGTGGGATTGACTGCACTAGAGTGTGTTATTCAGGAGGAGTGGGATTCACTGCACTGGAGTGTGTTATTCAGGAGGAGTGAGATTCACTGCCCAAGAGTGCGTTATTCAGGAAGAGTGGGATTCACTGCTCTAGAGTGTGTTATTCAGGAGGAGTGAGATACACTGCACTACACTGTGTTATTTAGGAGGAGTGGAATTAAATGCGCTAGAGTGTGTTATTCAGGAGCAGTGGGATTCACTGCACCAGAGTGTGTTATTCAGGAGGAGTGGGTTTCACTGAAGTAGAGTGTGTTATTCAGTATGAGAGAGAGGCACTGCACTATAGTGTGTTATTCAGGAGCAGTGGGATTTACTGCACTAGATTATGTTATTCAGGAGGAGTGGGATTCACTGCAATAGTGTGTGTTATTCAGGAGGAGTGAGCTTCACTGCACTAGAGTGTGTTACACAGGAGCAGTGAGACATCCTGCAGAAGAGTGTGTTATTCAGGAGGAATGAGATTCACTGCCCCAGAGTGTGTTATTCAGGAGGAGTGCCATTCACTGCCCCAGAGTGTGTTATTCAGGAGGAGTGGGATTCACTGCACGAGTGTGTGTTATTCAAGAGGAGTGAGATTCACTGCACTAGAGTGTGTTATTCAGGAACAGTGGGATTCAAAGCACTAGATTGTGTTATTCAGCAGGAGTGAGATTCACTGCACTAGAGTGTGTTATGCAGGAGCAGTGTGATTCACTGCATGAGAGTGTGTTATTCAGGAGCAGTGGGATTCACTGCACTAGAGTGTGTTATTCAGGAGGAGTGGGATTCACTGCATTAGAGTGTTTTATTCAGGAGGAGTGAGATTCACTGCACTAGAGTGTGTTATACAGGAGCAGTGAGACATCCTGCACTAGAGTGTGTTATTCAGGAGGAGTGGGATTCACCGCCCCAGAGTGTGTTATTCAGGAGGAGTAAGATTCACTGCACTAGTGTGTGTTATTCAAGAGGAGTGAGATTCACTGCTCTAGAGTGTGTTATTCAGGAGGAGTGGGATTCACTGCACTAGATTGTGTTATTCAGGAGCAGTGCGATTCACTGCAATAGAGTATGTTATTCAGCAGGAGTGAGATTTACTGCACTAGAGTGTGTTATGCAGGAGGAGTGTGAGTCACTGCACTAGAGTATGATATTCAGGAGGAGTGGGATTCACAGCTCTAGAGTGTGTTATTCAGGACGAGTGAGATACACTGCATTAGACTGTTTGTTTCAGGAAGAGTGTGTTATTCAGGAGGAGTGGGATTCACTGCACTAGAGTGTGCCTTTCACGAGTACTGAAATACTCTGCACTGGAGTGTGTTATTCTGGAGTGGGATTTACTGCAATTGACTGCGTTATTTAGGAGGAGTGGGATTCACTGCACTAGAGTGTGTTTTTCAGGAGGAGTGGGATTCACTGCACTAGTCTGTATTATTCCAGAGGAGTGGGATTCACTGCTCTAGAGTGTGTTATTCAGGAGGTGAAGGATTCACTGCACTGGAATGTATTATTCAGGATGGGTGAGAATCACTGCACTAGAGTGTATTATTCAGCAGGAGTGAGATTCACTGCACTAGAGTGTGCTTTTCAGGAGGAGTGAGATTCATTGCACTAGAATGTGTTATTCACGAGGTGAAGGATTCACTGCACGGGAGTGTGTTATTCAGGAGGAGTGAGATTCACTGCACGGGACATTGTTATTCAGGAGGAGTGGCATTCACTGCACTAGAGTGTGTTATTCAGGAGGAGTGGGATTGACTGCACTAGAGTGTGTTATTCAGGAGGAGGGGGATTCACTGCACTAGAGTGTGTTATTCAGGAGGAGTGAGATACACTGCAATAGTGTGTGTTATTCAGGAGGAGTGAGATTCACTGCACTAGAGTGTGTTATACAGGAGCAGTGAGACATCCTGCAGAAGAGTGTGTTATTCAGGAGGAATGAGATTCACTGCCCCACAGTGTGTTATTCAGGAGGAGTGCCATTCACTGCCCCAGAGTGTGTTATTCAGGAGGAGTGGGATTCACTGCACGAGTGTGTGTTATTCAAGAGGAGTGAGATTCACTGCACTAGAATGTGTTATTCAGGAACAGTGGAATTCAATGCACTAGATTGTGTTATTCAGCGGGAGTGAGATTCACTGCACTAGAGTGTGTTATGCAGGAGGAGTGTGATTCACTGCACGAGAGTGTGTTATTCAGGAGGAGTGGGATTCACTGCACTAGAGTGTGTTATTCAGGAGGAGTGGGATTCACTGCACTAGAGTGTGTTATTCAGGAGGAGTGGGATTCACCGCCCCAGAGTGTGTTATTCAGGAGGAGTGAGATTCACTGCACTAGTGTGTGTTATTCAAGAGGAGTGAGATTCACTGCTCTAGAGTGTGTTATTCAGGAGGAGTGAGATTCACTGCCCAAGAGTGCGTTATTCAGGAGGAGTGGAATTCACTGCTCTAGAGTGTGTTATTCAGGAGGAGTGATATTCACTGCCCAAGAGTGCATTATTCAGGAGGAGTGGGATTCACTGCTCTAGAGTGTGTTATTCAGGAGGAGTGAGATACACTGCACTAGTGTGTGTTATTCAAGAGGATTTGAGTTTCACTGCAATAGTGTGTGTTATTCAGGAGCAGTGAGACATCCTGCACTAGAGTGTGTTATTCAGGAGGAGTGGGATTCACCGCCCCAGAGTGTGTTATTCAGGAGGAGTGAGATTCACTGCACTAGTGTGTGTTATTCAAGAGGAGTGAGATTCACTGCTCTAGAGTGTGTTTTCAGGAGGAGTGAGATTCACTGCCCAAGAGTGCGTTATTCAGGAGGAGTGGGATTCACTGCACTGGAATGTGTTATTCAGGAACAGTGGAATTCAATGCACTAGATTGTGTTATTCAGCGGGAGTGAGATTCACTGCACTAGAGTGTGTTATGCAGGAGGAGTGTGATTCACTGCACGAGAGTGTGTTATTCAGGAGGAGTGGGATTCACTGCACTAGAGTGTGTTATTCAGGAGGAGTGGGATTCACTGCACTGGAGTGTGTTATTCAGGAGGAGTGGGATTCGCCGCCCCAGAGTGTGTTATTCAGGAGGAGTGAGATTCACTGCACTAGTGTGTGTTATTCAAGAGGAGTGAGATTCACTGCTCTAGAGTGTGTTATTCAGGAGGAGTGAGATTCACTGCCCAAGAGTGCGTTATTCAGGAGGAGTGGAATTCACTGCTCTAGAGTGTGTTATTCAGGAGGAGTGAGATTCACTGCCCAAGAGTGCATTATTCAGGAGGAGTGGGATTCACTGCTCTAGAGTGTGTTATTCAAGAGGAGTGAGATACACTGCTCTAGTGTGTGTTATTCAAGAGGAGTGAGTTTCACTGCAATAGTGTGTGTTATTCAGGAGCAGTGAGACATCCTGCACTAGAGTGTGTTATTCAGGAGGAGTGGGATTCACCGCCCCAGAGTGTGTTATTCAGGAGGAGTGAGATTCACTGCACTAGTGTGTGTTATTCAAGAGGAGTGAGATTCACTGCTCTAGAGTGTGTTATTCAGGAGGAGTGAGATTCACTGCCCAAGAGTGCGTTATTCAGGAGGAGTGGGATTCACTGCTCTAGAGTGTGTTAGCAGGAGGAGTGTGAGTCACTGCACTAGAGTATGATATTCAGGAGGAGTGGGATTCACAGCTCTAGAGTGTGTTATTCAGAACGAGTGAGATACACTGCATTAGACATTTTGTTTCAGGAAGAGTGTGTTATTCAGGAGGAGTGGGATTCACTGCACTAGAGTGTGCCATTTACGAGTACTGAAATACTCTACACTGGAGTGTGTTATTCTGCAGTGGGATTTACTGCACTTGACTGCGTTATTTAGGAGGAGTGGGATTCACTGCACTAGAGTGTGTTTTACAGGAGGAGTGGGATTCACTGCACTAGTCTGTATTATTCCAGAGGAGTGGGATTCACTGCTCTAGAGTGTGTTATTCAGGAGGTGAAGGATTCACTGCACTGGAATGTGTTATTCAGGATGGGTGAGAATCACTGCACTAGAGTGTATTATTCAGCAAGAGTGAGATTCACTGCACTAGAGTGTGCTTTTCAGGAGGAGTGAGATTCATTGCACTAGAATGTGTTATTCACGAGGAGAAGGATTCACTGCACGGGAGTGTGTTATTCAGGAGGAGTGAGATTCACTGCACTAGACTGTGTTATTCAGGAGGAGTGGGATTCACTGCACTTGGGTGTGTTAGTCAGGAGGAGTGAGATACAATGCACTAGAGTGTGTTATTCAGGAGGAGTGAGATAAACTTCACTAGAGTGTGTTATTCAGGAGGAGTGAGATAAACTTCACTACAGTGTGTCATTCAGGAGGAATGAGATTCACTGCACTAGAGTGCGCTATTCAGGAGGAGTGAGATTCACTGCACTAGAGTGTGTTATTCAGGAGGAGTGGGATTCACTGCACTAGAGTGTGATATTCATTAGGAGTGGCATTCATTGCACTAGAGTGTGTTATTCAGGAGGAGTGGGATTGACTGCACTAGAGTGTGTTATTCAGGAGGAGTGGGATTCACTGCACTGGAGTGTGTTATTCAGGAGGAGTGAGATTCACTGCCCAAGAGTGCGTTATTCAGGAAGAGTGGGATTCACTGCTCTAGAGTGTGTTATTCAGGAGGAGTGAGATACACTGCACTACACTGTGTTATTTAGGAGGAGTGGAATTAAATGCGCTAGAGTGTGTTATTCAGGAGCAGTGGGATTCACTGCACCAGAGTGTGTTATTCAGGAGGAGTGGGTTTCACTGAAGTAGAGTGTGTTATTCAGTATGAGAGAGAGGCACTGCACTATAGTGTGTTATTCAGGAGCAGTGGGATTTACTGCACTAGATTATGTTATTCAGGAGGAGTGGGATTCACTGCAATAGTGTGTGTTATTCAGGAGGAGTGAGCTTCACTGCACTAGAGTGTGTTACACAGGAGCAGTGAGACATCCTGCAGAAGAGTGTGTTATTCAGGAGGAATGAGATTCACTGCCCCAGAGTGTGTTATTCAGGAGGAGTGCCATTCACTGCCCCAGAGTGTGTTATTCAGGAGGAGTGGGATTCACTGCACGAGTGTGTGTTATTCAAGAGGAGTGAGATTCACTGCACTAGAGTGTGTTATTCAGGAACAGTGGGATTCAAAGCACTAGATTGTGTTATTCAGCAGGAGTGAGATTCACTGCACTAGAGTGTGTTATGCAGGAGCAGTGTGATTCACTGCATGAGAGTGTGTTATTCAGGAGCAGTGGGATTCACTGCACTAGAGTGTGTTATTCAGGAGGAGTGGGATTCACTGCATTAGAGTGTTTTATTCAGGAGGAGTGAGATTCACTGCACTAGAGTGTGTTATACAGGAGCAGTGAGACATCCTGCACTAGAGTGTGTTATTCAGGAGGAGTGGGATTCACCGCCCCAGAGTGTGTTATTCAGGAGGAGTAAGATTCACTGCACTAGTGTGTGTTATTCAAGAGGAGTGAGATTCACTGCTCTAGAGTGTGTTATTCAGGAGGAGTGGGATTCACTGCACTAGATTGTGTTATTCAGGAGCAGTGCGATTCACTGCAATAGAGTATGTTATTCAGCAGGAGTGAGATTTACTGCACTAGAGTGTGTTATGCAGGAGGAGTGTGAGTCACTGCACTAGAGTATGATATTCAGGAGGAGTGGGATTCACAGCTCTAGAGTGTGTTATTCAGGACGAGTGAGATACACTGCATTAGACTGTTTGTTTCAGGAAGAGTGTGTTATTCAGGAGGAGTGGGATTCACTGCACTAGAGTGTGCCTTTCACGAGTACTGAAATACTCTGCACTGGAGTGTGTTATTCTGGAGTGGGATTTACTGCAATTGACTGCGTTATTTAGGAGGAGTGGGATTCACTGCACTAGAGTGTGTTTTTCAGGAGGAGTGGGATTCACTGCACTAGTCTGTATTATTCCAGAGGAGTGGGATTCACTGCTCTAGAGTGTGTTATTCAGGAGGTGAAGGATTCACTGCACTGGAATGTATTATTCAGGATGGGTGAGAATCACTGCACTAGAGTGTATTATTCAGCAGGAGTGAGATTCACTGCACTAGAGTGTGCTTTTCAGGAGGAGTGAGATTCATTGCACTAGAATGTGTTATTCACGAGGTGAAGGATTCACTGCACGGGAGTGTGTTATTCAGGAGGAGTGAGATTCACTGCACGGGACATTGTTATTCAGGAGGAGTGGCATTCACTGCACTAGAGTGTGTTATTCAGGAGGAGTGGGATTGACTGCACTAGAGTGTGTTATTCAGGAGGAGGGGGATTCACTGCACTAGAGTGTGTTATTCAGGAGGAGTGAGATACACTGCAATAGTGTGTGTTATTCAGGAGGAGTGAGATTCACTGCACTAGAGTGTGTTATACAGGAGCAGTGAGACATCCTGCAGAAGAGTGTGTTATTCAGGAGGAATGAGATTCACTGCCCCAGAGTGTGTTATTCAGGAGGAGTGCCATTCACTGCCCCAGAGTGTGTTATTCAGGAGGAGTGGGATTCACTGCACGAGTGTGTGTTATTCAAGAGGAGTGAGATTCACTGCACTAGAATGTGTTATTCAGGAACAGTGGAATTCAATGCACTAGATTGTGTTATTCAGCGGGAGTGAGATTCACTGCACTAGAGTGTGTTATGCAGGAGGAGTGTGATTCACTGCACGAGAGTGTGTTATTCAGGAGGAGTGGGATTCACTGCACTAGAGTGTGTTATTCAGGAGGAGTGGGATTCACTGCACTAGAGTGTGTTATTCAGGAGGAGTGGGATTCACCGCCCCAGAGTGTGTTATTCAGGAGGAGTGAGATTCACTGCACTAGTGTGTGTTATTCAAGAGGAGTGAGATTCACTGCTCTAGAGTGTGTTATTCAGGAGGAGTGAGATTCACTGCCCAAGAGTGCGTTATTCAGGAGGAGTGGAATTCACTGCTCTAGAGTGTGTTATTCAGGAGGAGTGATATTCACTGCCCAAGAGTGCATTATTCAGGAGGAGTGGGATTCACTGCTCTAGAGTGTGTTATTCAGGAGGAGTGAGATACACTGCACTAGTGTGTGTTATTCAAGAGGATTTGAGTTTCACTGCAATAGTGTGTGTTATTCAGGAGCAGTGAGACATCCTGCACTAGAGTGTGTTATTCAGGAGGAGTGGGATTCACCGCCCCAGAGTGTGTTATTCAGGAGGAGTGAGATTCACTGCACTAGTGTGTGTTATTCAAGAGGAGTGAGATTCACTGCTCTAGAGTGTGTTTTCAGGAGGAGTGAGATTCACTGCCCAAGAGTGCGTTATTCAGGAGGAGTGGGATTCACTGCACTGGAATGTGTTATTCAGGAACAGTGGAATTCAATGCACTAGATTGTGTTATTCAGCGGGAGTGAGATTCACTGCACTAGAGTGTGTTATGCAGGAGGAGTGTGATTCACTGCACGAGAGTGTGTTATTCAGGAGGAGTGGGATTCACTGCACTAGAGTGTGTTATTCAGGAGGAGTGGGATTCACTGCACTGGAGTGTGTTATTCAGGAGGAGTGGGATTCGCCGCCCCAGAGTGTGTTATTCAGGAGGAGTGAGATTCACTGCACTAGTGTGTGTTATTCAAGAGGAGTGAGATTCACTGCTCTAGAGTGTGTTATTCAGGAGGAGTGAGATTCACTGCCCAAGAGTGCGTTATTCAGGAGGAGTGGAATTCACTGCTCTAGAGTGTGTTATTCAGGAGGAGTGAGATTCACTGCCCAAGAGTGCATTATTCAGGAGGAGTGGGATTCACTGCTCTAGAGTGTGTTATTCAAGAGGAGTGAGATACACTGCTCTAGTGTGTGTTATTCAAGAGGAGTGAGTTTCACTGCAATAGTGTGTGTTATTCAGGAGCAGTGAGACATCCTGCACTAGAGTGTGTTATTCAGGAGGAGTGGGATTCACCGCCCCAGAGTGTGTTATTCAGGAGGAGTGAGATTCACTGCACTAGTGTGTGTTATTCAAGAGGAGTGAGATTCACTGCTCTAGAGTGTGTTATTCAGGAGGAGTGAGATTCACTGCCCAAGAGTGCGTTATTCAGGAGGAGTGGGATTCACTGCTCTAGAGTGTGTTATTCAGGAGGAGTGAGATACACTGCAACAGTGTGTGTTATTCAGGAGGAGTGAGATTCACTGCTCTAGAGTGTGTTATTCAGGAGGAGTGAGATTCACTGCCCAAGAGTGCGTTATTCAGGAGAATGGGATTCACTGCTCTAGAGTGTGTTATTCAGGAGGAGTGAGATACACTGCACTAGTGTGTGTTATTCAAGAGGAGTGAGATTCACTGCTCTAGAGTGTGTTATTCAGGAGGAGTGGGATTCAATGCACTAGATTGTGTTATTCAGGAGGAGTGGGATTCACTGCACTAGAGTATGTTATTCAGCAGGAGTGAGATTCACTGCACTAGAGTGTGTTAGCAGGAGGAGTGTGAGTCACTGCACTAGAGTATGATATTCAGGAGGAGTGGGATTCACAGCTCTAGACTGTGTTATTCAGGACGAGTGAGATACACTGCATTAGACTGTTTGTTTCAGGAAGAGTGTGTTATTCAGGAGGAGTGGGATTCACTGCACTAGAGTGTGCCATTCACGAGTACTGAAATACTCTACACTGGAGTGTGTTATTCTGGAGTGGGATTTACTGCACTTGACTGCGTTATTTAGGAGGAGTGGGATTCACTGCACTAGAGTGTGTTTTACAGGAGGAGTGGGATTCACTGCACTAGTCTGTATTATTCCAGAGGAGTGGGATTCACTGCTCTAGAGTGTGTTATTCAGGAGGTGAAGGATTCACTGCACTGGAATGTGTTATTCAGGATGGGTGAGAATCACTGCACTAGAGTGTATTATTCAGCAGGAGTGAGATTCACTGCACTAGAGTGTGCTTTTCAGGAGGAGTGAGATTTATTGCACTAGAATGTGTTATTCACGAGGAGAAGGATTCACTGCACTACAGTGTGTCATTCAGGAGGAGTGAGATTCACTGCACTAGAGTGCGCTATTCAGGAGGAGTGAGATTCACTGCACTAGAGTGTGTTATTCAGGAGGAGTGGGATTCACTGCACTAGAGTGTGTTATTCATTAGGAGTGGCATTCATTGCACTAGAGTGTGTTATTCAGGAGGAGTGGGTTTGACAGCACTAGAGTGTGTTATTCAGGAGGAGGGGGATTCACTGCACTGGAGTGTGTTATTCAGGAGGAGGGAGATTCACTGCACAAGAGTGCGTTATTCAGGAGGAGTGGGCTTCACTGCTCTAGAGTGTGTTATTCAGGAGGAGTGAGATACACTGCACTACACTGTGTTATTTAGGAGGAGTGGAATTCACTGCGCTAGAGTGTGTTATTCAGGAGCAGTTGGATTCACTGCAGCAGAGTGTGTTATTCAGGAGGAGTGGGTTTCACTGAACTAGAGTGTGTTATTCAGTATGAGAGAGAGGCACTGCACTAGAGTGTGTTATTCAGGAGCAGTGGGATTTACTGCACTAGATTATGTTATTCAGGAGGAGTGGGATTCACTGCAATAGTGTGTGTTATTCAGGAGAAATGAGATTCACTGCCCCAGAGTGTGTTATTCAGGAGGAGTGCCATTCACTGCCCCAGCGTGTGTTATTCAGGAGGAGTGGGATTCACTGCACGAGTGTGTGTTATTCAAGAGGAGTGAGATTCACTGCACTAGAGTGTGTTATTCAGGAACAGTGGGATTCAAAGCACTAGATTGTGTTATTCAGCAGGAGTGAGATTCACTGCACTAGAGTGTGTTATGCAGGAGCAGTGTGATTCACTGCACGCGAATGTGTTATTCAGGAGCAGTGGGATTCACTGCACTAGAGTGTGTTATTCAGGAGGAGTGGGATTCACTGCATTAGAGTGTGTTATTCAGGAGGAGTGAGATTCACTGCACTAGAGTGTGTTATACAGGAGCAGTGAGACATCCTGCACTAGAGTGTGTTATTCAGGAGGAGTGGGATTCACCGCCCCAGAGTGTGTTATTCAGGAGGAGTAAGATTCACTGCACTCGTGTGTGTTATTCAAGAGGAGTGAGATTCACTGCTCTAGAGTGTGTTATTCAGGAGGAGTGGGAATCAATGCACTAGATTGTGTTATTCAGGAGCAGTGCGATTCACTGCAATAGAGTATGTTATTCAGCAGGAGTGAGATTCACTGCACTAGAGTGTGTTATTCAGGAGGAGTGGGATTCACTGCACTAGAGTGTGTTATTCAGGAGGAGTGAGATTCACTGCCCAAGAGTGCGTTATTCAGGAGGAGTGGGATTCACTGCTGTAGAGTGTGTTATTCAGGAGGAGTGAGATACACTGCAATAGTGTGTGTTATTCAGGAGGAGTGAGATTCACTGCACTAGAGTGTGTTATACAGGAGCAGTGAGACATCCTGCAGAAGAGTGTGTTATTCAGGAGGAATGAGATTCACTGCCCCAGAGTGTGTTATTCAGGAGGAGTGCCATTCACTGCCCCAGAGTGTGTTATTCAGGAGGAGTGGGATTCACTGCACGAGTGTGTGTTATTCAAGAGGAGTGAGATTCACTGCACTAGAATGTGTTATTCAGGAACAGTGGAATTCAATGCATTAGATTGTGTTATTCAGCGGGAGTGAGATTCACTGCACTAGAGTGTGTTATGCAGGAGGAATGTGATTCACTGCAGGAGAGTGTGTTATTCAGGAGCAGTGGGATTCACTGCACTAGAGTGTGTTATTCAGGAGGAGTGGGATTCACTGCACTAGAGTGTGTTATTCAGGAGGAGTGGGATTCACCGCCCCAGAGTGTGTTATTCAGGAGGAGTGAGATTCACTGCTCTAGTGTGTGTTATTCAAGAGGAGTGAGATTCACTGCTCTAGAGTGTGTTATTCAGGAGGAGTGAGATTCACTGCCCAAGAGTGCGTTATTCAGGAGGAGTGGATTTCACTGCTCTAGAGTGTGTTATTCAGGAGGAGTGAGATACACTGCAATAGTGTGTGTTATTCAGGAGGAGTGAGATTCACTGCTCTAGAGTGTGTTATTCAGGAGGAGTGAGATTCACTGCCCAAGAGTGCGTTATTCAGGAGGAGTGGGATTCACTGCTCTAGAGTGTGTTATTCAGGAGGAGTGAGATACACTGCACTAGTGTGTGTTATTCAAGAGGAGTGAGTTTCACTGCTCTAGAGTGTGTTATTCAGGAGGAGTGAGATTCAATGCCCAAGAGTGCGTTATTCAGGAGGAGTGGGATTCACTGCTCTAGAGTGTGTTATTCAGGAGGAGTGAGATACACTGCAATAGTGTGTGTTATTCAGGAGCAGTGAGACATCCTGCACTAGAGTGTGTTATTCAGGAGGAGTGGGATTCACCGCCCCAGAGTGTGTTATTCAGGAGGAGTGACATTCACTGCTCTAGTGTGTGTTATTCAAGAGGAGTGAGATTCACTGCTCTAGAGTGTGTTATTCAGGAGGAGTGAGATTCACTGCCCAAGAGTGCGTTATTCAGGAGGAGTGGGATTCACTGCTCTAGAGTGTGTTATTCAGGACGAGTGAGATACACTGCAATAGTGTGTGTTATTCAGGAGGAGTGAGATTCACTGCTCTAGAGTGTGTTATTCAGGAGGAGTGAGATTCACTGCCCAAGAGTACGTTATTCAGGAGGAGTGGGATTCACTGCTCTAGAGTGTGTTATTCAGGAGGAGTGAGATACACTGCACTAGTGTGTGTTATTCAAGAGGAGTGAGTTTCACTGCTCTAGAGTGTGTTATTCAGGAGGAGTGAGATTCACTGCTCTAGAGTGTGTTATTCAGGAGGAGTGAGATACACTGCACTAGTGTGTGTTATTCAAGAGGAGTGAGATTCACTGCTCTAGAGTGTGTTATTCAGGAGGAGTGGGATTCAATGCACTAGACTGTGTTATTCAGGAGCTGTGGGATTCACTGCACTAGAGTATGTTATTCAACAGGAGTGAGATTCACTGCACTAGAGTGTGTTAGCAGGAGGAGTGTGAGTCACTGCACTAGAGTATGATATTCAGGAGGAGTGGGATTCACAGCTCTAGACTGTGTTATTCAGGACGAGTGAGAAACACTGCATTAGACTGTTTGTTTCAGGAAGAGTGTGTTATTCAGGAGGAGTGGGATTCACTGCACTAGAGTGTGCCATTCACGAGTACTGAAATACTCTCCACTGGAGTGTGTTATTCTGGAGTGGGATTTACTGCACTTGACTGCGTTATTTAGGAGGAGTGGGATTCACTGCACTAGAGTGTGTTTTACAGGAGGAGTGGGATTCACTGCATTAGTCTGTATTATTCCAGAGGAGTGGGATTCACTGCTCTAGAGTGTGTTATTCAGGAGGTGAAGGATTCACTGCACTGGAATGTGTTATTCAGGATGGGTGAGAATCACTGCACTAGAGTGTATTATTCAGCAGGAGTGAGATTCACTGCACTAGAGTGTGCTTTTCAGGAGGAATGAGATTCATTGCACTAGAATGTGTTATTCACGAGGAGAAGGATTCACTGCACGGGAGTGTGTTATTCAGGAGGAGTGGGATTCACTGCACTAGACTGTGTTATTCAGGAGGAGTGGGATTCACTGCACTAGGGTGTGTTAGTCAGGAGGAGTGAGATACAATGCACTAGAGTGTGTTATTCAAGAGGAGTGAGATAAACTTCACTAGAGTGTGTTATTCAGGAGGAGTGAGATTCACTGCACTACAGTGTGTCATTCAGGAGGAATGAGATTCACTGCACTAGTGTGCGCTATTCAGGAGGAGTGAGATTCACTGCACTAGAGTGTGTTATTCAGGAGGAGTGGGATTCACTGCACTAGAGTGTGTTATTCATTAGGAGTGACATTCATTGCACTAGAGTGTGTTATTCAGGAGGAGTGGGATTGACAGCACTAGAGTGTGTTATTCAGGAGGAGTGAGATTCACTGCACTGGAGTGTGTTATTCAGGAGGTGTGAGATTCACTGCACAAGAGTGCGTTATTCAGGAGGAGTGGGATTCACTGCTCTAGAGTGTGTTATTCAGGACGAGTGAGATACACTGCACTACACTGTGTTATTTAGGAGGAGTGGAATTCACTGCGCTAGAGTGTGTTATTCAGGAGCAGTTGAATTCACTGCACCAGAGTGTGTTATTCAGGAGGAGTGGGTTTCACTGAAGTAGAGTGTGTTCTTCAGTATGAGAGAGAGGCACTGCACTAGAGTGTGTTATTCAGGAGCAGTGGGATTTACTGCACTAGATTATGTTATTCAGGAGGAGTGGGATTCACTGCAATAGTGTGTGTTATTCAGGAGGAATGAGATTCACTGCCCCAGAGTGTGTTATTCAGGAGGAGTGACATTCACTGCCCCAGAGTGTGTTATTCAGGAGGAGTGGGATTCACTGCACGAGTGTGTGTTATTCAAGAGGCGTGAGATTCACTGCACTAGAGTGTGTTATTCAGGAACACTGGGATTCAAAGCACTAGATTGTGTTATTCAGCAGGAGTGAGATTCACTGCACTAGAGTGTGTTATGCAGGAGCAGTGTGATTCACTGCAGGAGAGTGTGTTATTCAGGAGCAGTGGGATTCACTGCACTAGAGTGTGTTATTCAGGAGGAGTGGGATTCACTGCACTAGAATGTGTTATTCAGGAGGAGTGAGATTCACTGCTCTAGAGTGTGTTATACAGAAGCAGTGAGACATCCTGCACTAGAGTGTGTTATTCAGGAGGAGTGGGATTCACCGCCCCAGAGTGTGTTATTCAGAAGGAGTGAGATTCACTGCACTAGTGTGTGTTATTCAAGAGCAGTGAGTTTCACTGCTCTAGAGTGTGTTATTCAGGAGCAGTGGGATTCACTGCACTAGAGTATGTTATTCAGCAGGATTGAGATTCACTGCACTAGTGTGTGTTATGCAGGAGGCGTGTGAGTCACTGCACTAGAGTATGATATTCAGGAGGAGTGGGATTCACAGCTCTAGAGTGTGTTATTCAGGACGAGTGAGATACACTGCATTAGACTGTTTGTTTCAGGAAGAGTGTGTTATTCAGGAGGAGTGGGATTCACTGCACTAGAGTGTGCCTTTCACGAGTACTGAAATACTCTGCACTGGAGTGTGTTATTCTGGAGTGGGATTTACTGCACTTGACTGCATTATTTAGGAGGAGTGGGATTCACTGCACTAGAGTGTGTTTTTGAGGAGGAGTGGGATTCACTGCACTAGTCTGTATTATTCCAGAGGAGTGGGATTCACTGCTCTAGAGTGTGTTATTCAGGAGGTGAAGGATTCACTGCACTGGAATGTATTATTCAGGATGGGTGAGAATCACTGCACTAGAGTGTATTATTCAGCAGGAGTGAGATTCACTGCACTAGAGTGTGCTTTTCAGGAGGAGTGAGATTCATTGCACTAGAATGTGTTATTCACGAGGAGAAGGATTCACTGCACGAGAGTGTGTTATTTAGGAAGAGTGAGATTCACTGCACTAGACTGTGTTATTCAGGAGGAGTGGGATTCACTGAACTAGGGTGTGTTAGTGAGGAGAAGTGAGATACAATGCACTACAGTGTGTTATTCAGGAGCAGTGAGATAAACTTCACTAGAGTGTGTTATTCAGGAGGTGTGAGATTCACTGCACTAAAGTGCGCTATTCAGGAGGAGTGAGATTCACTGCACTAGAGTGTGTTATTCATTAGGAGTGGCATTCACTGCAATAGAGTGTGTTCTTCGGGAGGAGTGGGATTGACTGCACTAGAGTGTGTTATTCAGGAGGAGGGGGATTCACTGCCCTGGAGTGTGTTATTCAGGGGAGTGAGATTCACTGCCCAACAATGCTTTATTCAGGAGGAGTGGCATTCACTGTTCTAGAGCGTGTTATTCAGGAGGAGTGAGATACACTGCAATAGTGTGTGTTATTCAGGAGGAGTGAGATTCACTGCACTAGAGTGTGTTATACCGGAGCAGTGAGACATCCTGCAGAAGAGTGTGTTATTCAGGAGGAATGAGATTCACTGCCCCAGAGTGTGTTATTCAGGAGGAGTGCCATTCACTGCCCCAGTGTGTGTTATTCAGGAGGAGTGGGATTTACTGCACGAGTGTGTGTTATTCAAGAGGAGTGAGATTCACTGCACTAGAATGTGTTATTCAGGAACAGTGGAATTCAAAGCAGTAGGGTGTGTTAGTCAGCAGAAGTGAGATACAATGCACTAGAGTGTGTTATTCAGGAGCAGTGAGATAAACTTCACTAGAGTGTGTTATTCAGCAGGAGTGAGATTCACTGCACTAGAGTGTGTTATGCAGGAGGAGTGTGATTCACTGCAGGAGAGTGTGTTATACAGGAGCAGTGGGATTCACTGCACTAGAGTGTGTTATTCAGGAGGAGTGGGATTCACTGCACTAGAGTGTGTTATTCAGGAGGAGTGAGATTCACTGCACTAGAGTGTGTTATACAGGATCAGTGAGACATCCTGCACTAGAGTGTGTTATTCAGGAGGAGTGGGATTCACTGCACTAGAGTATGTTATTCAGCAGGAGTGAGATTCACTGCACTAGAGTGTGTTAGCAGGAGGAGTGTGAGTCACTGCACTAGAGTATGATATTCAGGAGGAGTGGGATTCACAGCTCTAGAGTGTGTTATTCAGGACGAATGAGATACACTGCATTAGACTGTTTCAGGAAGAGTGTGTTATTCAGGAGGAGTGGGATTCACTGCACTAGAGTGTGCCTTTCACGAGTACTGAAATACTCTGCACTGGAGTGTGTTATTCTGGAGTGGGATTTACTGCACTTGCCTGCGTTATTTAGGAGGAGTGTGATTCACTGCACTAGAGTGTGTTATTCAGGAGGTGAAGGATTCACTGCACGAGAGTGTGTTATTCAGCAGGAGTGAGATTCACTGCACTGGACTGTGTTATTCAGGAGGAGTGAGATTCACTGCACTCAGGTGTGTTAGTCAGGAGGAGTGAGATACAATGCACTAGAGTGTGTTATTCAGGAGGAGTGAGATAAACTTCACTAGAGTGTGTTATTCAGGAGGAGTGAGATTCACTGCACTACAATGTGTCATTCAGGAGGAGTGAGATTCACTGCACTAGAATGCGCTATTCAGGAGGAGTGAGATTCACTGCACTAGAGTGTGTTATTCAGGAGGAGTGGGATTCACTGCACGAGTGTGTGTTATTCAAGAGGCGTGAGATTCACTGCACTAGAGTGTGTTATTCAGGAACACTGGGATTCAAAGCACTAGATTGTGTTATTCAGCAGGAGTGAGATTCACTGCACTAGAGTGTGTTATGCCGGAGCAGTGTGATTCACTGCAGGAGAGTGTGTTATTCAGGAGCAGTGGGATTCACTGCACTAGAGTGTGTTATTCAGGAGGAGTGGGATTCACTGCACTAGAGTGTGTTATTCAGGAGGAGTGAGATTCACTGCTCTAGAGTGTGTTATACAGGAGCAGTGAGACATCCTGCACTAGAGTGTGTTATTCAGGAGGAGTGGGATTCACCGCCCCAAAGTGTGTTATTCAGGAGGAGTGAGATTCACTGCACTAGTGTGTGTTATTCAAGAGCAGTGAGTTTCACTGCTCTAGAGTGTGTTATTCAGGAGGAGTGGGATTCAGTGTACTAGATTGTGTTATTCAGGAGCAGTGGGATTCACTGCACTAGAGTATGTTATTCAGCAGGATTGAGATTCACTGCACTAGTGTGTGTTATGCAGGAGGCGTGTGAGTCACTGCACTAGAGTATGATATTCAGGAGGAGTGGGATTCACAGCTCTAGAGTGTGTTATTCAGGACGAGTGAGATACACTGCATTAGACTGTTTGTTTCAGGAAGAGTGTGTTATTCAGGAGGAGTGGGATTCACTGCACTAGAGTGTGCCTTTCACGAGTACTGAAATAATCTGCACTGGAGTGTGTTATTCTGGAGTGGGATTTACTGCACTTGACTGCATTATTTAGGAGGAGTGGGATTCACTGCACTAGAGTGTGTTTTTCAGGAGGAGTGGGATTCACTGCACTAGTCTGTATTATTCCAGAGGAGTGGGATTCACTGCTCTAGAGTGTGTTATTCAGGAGGTGAAGGATTCACTGCACTGGAATGTATTATTCAGGATGGGTGAGAATCACTGCACTAGAGTGTATTATTCAGCAGGAGTGAAATTCACTGCACTAGAGTGTGCTTTTCAGGAGGAATGAGATTCATTGCACTAGAATGTGTTATTCACGAGGAGAAGGATTCACTGCACGAGAGTGTGTTATTTAGGAGGAGTGAGATTCACTGCACTAGACTGTGTTATTCAGGAGGAGTGGGTTTCACTGAACTAGGGTGTGTTAGTGAGGAGAAGTGAGATACAATCCACTAGAGTGTGTTATTCAGGAGCAGTGAGATAAACTTCACTAGAGTGTGTTATTCAGGAGGAGTGAGATTCACTGCACTAGAGTGCGCTATTCAGGAGGAGTGAGATTCACTGCACTAGAGTGTGTTATTCATTAGGAGTGGGATTCACTGCACTAGAGTGTGTTCTTCGGGAGGAGTGGGATTGACTGCACTAGAGTGTGTTATTCAGGAGGAGGGGGATTCACTGCACTGGAGTGTGTTATTCAGGGGAGTGAGATTCACTGCCCAACAATACTTTATTCAGGAGGAGTGGGATTCACTGTTCTAGAGCGTGTTATTCAGGAGGAGTGAGATACACTGCAATAGTGTGTGTTATTCAGGAGGAGTGAGATTCACTGCACTAGAGTGTGTTATACCGGAGCAGTGAGACATCCTGCAGAAGAGTGTGTTATTCAGGAGGAATGAGATTCACTGCCCCAGAGTGTGTTATTCAGGAGGAGTGCCATTCACTGCCCCAGTGTGTGTTATTCAGGAGGAGTGGGATTCACTGCACGAGTGTGTGTTATTCAAGAGGAGTGAGATTCACTGCACTAGAATGTGTTATTCAGGAACAGTGGAATTCAAAGCAGTAGGGTGTGTTAGTCAGCAGAAGTGAGATACAATGCACTAGAGTGTGTTATTCAGGAGCAGTGAGATAAACTTCACTAGAGTGTGTTATTCAGCAGGAGTGAGATTCACTGCACTAGAGTGTGTTATGCAGGAGGAGTGTGATTCACTGCAGGAGAGTGTGTTATTCAGGAGCAGTGGGATTCACTGCACTAGAGTGTGTTATTCAGGAGGAGTGGGATTCACTGCACTAGAGTGTGTTATTCAGGAGGAGTGAGATTCACTGCACTAGAGTGTGTTATACAGGAGCAGTGAGACATCCTGCACTAGAGTGTGTTATTCAGGAGGAGTGGGATTCACTGCACTAGAGTATGTTATTCAGCAGGAGTGAGATTCACTGCACTAGAGTGTGTTAGCAGGAGGAGTGTGAGTCACTGCACTAGAGTATGATATTCAGGAGGAGTGGGATTCACAGCTCTAGAGTGTGTTATTCAGGACGAATGAGATACACTGCATTAGACTGTTTCAGGAAGAGTGTGTTATTCAGGAGGAGTGGGATTCACTGCACTAGAGTGTGCCTTTCACGAGTACTGAAATACTCTGCACTGGAGTGTGTTATTCTGGAGTGGGATTTACTGCACTTGCCTGCGTTATTTAGGAGGAGTGTGATTCACTGCACTAGAGTGTGTTATTCAGGAGGTGAAGGATTCACTGCACGAGAGTGTGTTATTCAGCAGGAGTGAGATTCACTGCACTAGACTGTGTTATTCAGGAGGAGTGAGATTCACTGCACTCAGGTGTGTTAGTCAGGAGGAGTGAGATACAATGCACTAGAGTGTGTTATTCAGGAGGAGTGAGATAAACTTCACTAGAGTGTGTTATTCAGGAGGAGTGAGATTCACTGCACTACAATGTGTCATTCAGGAGGAGTGAGATTCACTGCACTAGAATGCGCTATTCAGGAGGAGTGAGATTCACTGCACTAGAGTGTGTTATTCAGGAGGAGTGGGATTCACTGCACGAGTGTGTGTTATTCAAGAGGCGTGAGATTCACTGCACTAGAGTGTGTTATTCAGGAACACTGGGATTCAAAGCACTAGATTGTGTTATTCAGCAGGAGTGAGATTCACTGCACTAGAGTGTGTTATGCCGGAGCAGTGTGATTCACTGCAGGAGAGTGTGTTATTCAGGAGCAGTGGGATTCACTGCACTAGAGTGTGTTATTCAGGAGGAGTGGGATTCACTGCACTAGAGTGTGTTATTCAGGAGGAGTGAGATTCACTGCTCTAGAGTGTGTTATACAGGAGCAGTGAGACATCCTGCACTAGAGTGTGTTATTCAGGAGGAGTGGGATTCACCGCCCCAAAGTGTGTTATTCAGGAGGAGTGAGATTCACTGCACTAGTGTGTGTTATTCAAGAGCAGTGAGTTTCACTGCTCTAGAGTGTGTTATTCAGGAGGAGTGGGATTCAGTGCACTAGATTGTGTTATTCAGGAGCAGTGGGATTCACTGCACTAGAGTATGTTATTCAGCAGGATTGAGATTCACTGCACTAGTGTGTGTTATGCAGGAGGCGTGTGAGTCACTGCACTAGAGTATGATATTCAGGAGGAGTGGGATTCACAGCTCTAGAGTGTGTTATTCAGGACGAGTGAGATACACTGCATTAGACTGTTTGTTTCAGGAAGAGTGTGTTATTCAGGAGGAGTGGGATTCACTGCACTAGAGTGTGCCTTTCACGAGTACTGAAATAATCTGCACTGGAGTGTGTTATTCTGGAGTGGGATTTACTGCACTTGACTGCATTATTTAGGAGGAGTGGGATTCACTGCACTAGAGTGTGTTTTTGAGGAGGAGTGGGATTCACTGCACTAGTCTGTATTATTCCAGAGGAGTGGGATTCACTGCTCTAGAGTGTGTTATTCAGGAGGTGAAGGATTCACTGCACTGGAATGTATTATTCAGGATGGGTGAGAATCACTGCACTAGAGTGTATTATTCAGCAGGAGTGAAATTCACTGCACTAGAGTGTGCTTTTCAGGAGGAGTGAGATTCATTGCACTAGAATGTGTTATTCACGAGGAGAAGGATTCACTGCACGAGAGTGTGTTATTTAGGAGGAGTGAGATTCACTGCACTAGACTGTGTTATTCAGGAGGAGTGGGTTTCACTGAACTAGGGTGTGTTAGTGAGGAGAAGTGAGATACAATCCACTAGAGTGTGTTATTCAGGAGCAGTGAGATAAACTTCACTAGAGTGTGTTATTCAGGAGGAGTGAGATTCACTGCACTAGAGTGTGTTATTCAGGAGGAGGGGGATTCACTGCACTGGAGTGTGTTATTCAGGAGGAGGGGGATTCACTGCACTGGAGTGTGTTATTCAGGAGGTGTGAGATTCACTGCACTAGAGTGTGTTATTCATTAGGAGTGGCATTCACTGCACTAGAGTGTGTTATTCAGGAGGAGTGGGATTGACTGCACTAGAGTGTGTTATTCAGGAGGAGGGGGATTCACTGCACTGGAGTGTGTTATTCAGGGGAGTGAGATTCACTGCCCAACAATGCTTTATTCAGGAGGAGTGGGATTCACTGTTCTAGAGTGTGTTATTCAGGAGGAGTGAGATACACTGCAATAGTGTGTGTTATTCAGGAGGAGTGAGATTCACTGCACTAGAGTGTGTTATACCGGAGCAGTGAGACATCCTGCAGAAGAGTGTGTTATTCAGGAGGAATGAGATTCACTGCCCCAGAGTGTGTTATTCAAGAGGAGTGGGATTCACTGCACGAGTGTGTGTTATTCAAGAGGAGTGAGATTCACTGCACTAGAATGTGTTATTCAGGAACAGTGGAATTCAAAGCACTAGGGTGTGTTAGTCAGCAGAAGTGAGATACAATGCACTAGAGTGTGTTATTCAGGAGCAGTGAGATAAACTTCACTAGAGTGTGTTATTCAGCAGGAGTGAGATTCACTGCACTAGAGTGTGTTATGCAGGAGGAGTGTGATTCACTGCAGGAGAGTGTGTTATTCAGGAGCAGTGGGATTCACTGCACTAGAGTGTGTTATTCAGGAGGAATGGGATTCACTGCACTAGAGTGTGTTATTCAGGAGGAGTGAGATTCACTGCACTAGAGTGTGTTATACAGGAGCAGTGAGACATCCTGCACTAGAGTGTGTTATTCAGGAGGAGTGGGATTCACTGCACTAGAGTATGTTATTCAGCAGGAGTGAGATTCACTGCACTAGAGTGTGTTAGCAGGAGGAGTGTGAGTCACTGCACTAGAGTATGATATTCAGGAGGAGTGGGATTCACAGCTCTAGAGTGTGTTATTCAGGACGAATGAGATACACTGCATTAGACTGTTTGTTTCAGGAAGAGTGTGTTATTCAGGAGGAGTGGGATTCACTGCACTAGAGTGTGCCTTTCACGAGTACTGAAATACTCTGCACTGGAGTGTGTTATTCTGGAGTGGGATTTACTGCACTTGCCTGCGTTATTTAGGAGGCGTGAGATTCACTGCACTAGAGTGTGTTATTCAGGAACACTGGGATTCAAAGCACTAGATTGTGTTATTCAGCAGGAGTGAGATTCACTGCACTAGAGTGTGTTATGCCGGAGCAGTGTGATTCACTGCAGGAGAGTGTGTTATTCAGGAGCAGTGGGATTCACTGCACTAGAGTGTGTTATTCAGGAGGAGTGGGATTCACTGCACTAGAGTGTGTTATTCAGGAGGAGTGAGATTCACTGCTCTAGAGTGTGTTATACAGGAGCAGTGAGACATCCTGCACTAGAGTGTGTTATTCAGGAGGAGTGGGATTCACCGCCCCAAAGTGTGTTATTCAGGAGGAGTGAGATTCACTGCACTAGTGTGTGTTATTCAAGAGCAGTGAGTTTCACTGCTCTAGAGTGTGTTATTCAGGAGGAGTGGGATTCAGTGCACTAGATTGTGTTATTCAGGAGCAGTGGGATTCACTGCACTAGAGTATGTTATTCAGCAGGATTGAGATTCACTGCACTAGTGTGTGTTATGCAGGAGGCGTGTGAGTCACTGCACTAGAGTATGATATTCAGGAGGAGTGGGATTCACAGCTCTAGAGTGTGTTATTCAGGACGAGTGAGATACACTGCATTAGACTGTTTGTTTCAGGAAGAGTGTGTTATTCAGGAGGAGTGGGATTCACTGCACTAGAGTGTGCCTTTCACGAGTACTGAAATAATCTGCACTGGAGTGTGTTATTCTGGAGTGGGATTTACTGCACTTGACTGCATTATTTAGGAGGAGTGGGATTCACTGCACTAGAGTGTGTTTTTGAGGAGGAGTGGGATTCACTGCACTAGTCTGTATTATTCCAGAGGAGTGGGATTCACTGCTCTAGAGTGTGTTATTCAGGAGGTGAAGGATTCACTGCACTGGAATGTATTATTCAGGATGGGTGAGAATCACTGCACTAGAGTGTATTATTCAGCAGGAGTGAAATTCACTGCACTAGAGTGTGCTTTTCAGGAGGAGTGAGATTCATTGCACTAGAATGTGTTATTCACGAGGAGAAGGATTCACTGCACGAGAGTGTGTTATTTAGGAGGAGTGAGATTCACTGCACTAGACTGTGTTATTCAGGAGGAGTGGGTTTCACTGAACTAGGGTGTGTTAGTGAGGAGAAGTGAGATACAATCCACTAGAGTGTGTTATTCAGGAGCAGTGAGATAAACTTCACTAGAGTGTGTTATTCAGGAGGAGTGAGATTCACTGCACTAGAGTGTGTTATTCAGGAGGAGGGGGATTCACTGCACTGGAGTGTGTTATTCAGGAGGAGGGGGATTCACTGCACTGGAGTGTGTTATTCAGGAGGTGTGAGATTCACTGCACTAGAGTGTGTTATTCATTAGGAGTGGCATTCACTGCACTAGAGTGTGTTATTCAGGAGGAGTGGGATTGACTGCACTAGAGTGTGTTATTCAGGAGGAGGGGGATTCACTGCACTGGAGTGTGTTATTCAGGGGAGTGAGATTCACTGCCCAACAATGCTTTATTCAGGAGGAGTGGGATTCACTGTTCTAGAGTGTGTTATTCAGGAGGAGTGAGATACACTGCAATAGTGTGTGTTATTCAGGAGGAGTGAGATTCACTGCACTAGAGTGTGTTATACCGGAGCAGTGAGACATCCTGCAGAAGAGTGTGTTATTCAGGAGGAATGAGATTCACTGCCCCAGAGTGTGTTATTCAAGAGGAGTGGGATTCACTGCACGAGTGTGTGTTATTCAAGAGGAGTGAGATTCACTGCACTAGAATGTGTTATTCAGGAACAGTGGAATTCAAAGCACTAGGGTGTGTTAGTCAGCAGAAGTGAGATACAATGCACTAGAGTGTGTTATTCAGGAGCAGTGAGATAAACTTCACTAGAGTGTGTTATTCAGCAGGAGTGAGATTCACTGCACTAGAGTGTGTTATGCAGGAGGAGTGTGATTCACTGCAGGAGAGTGTGTTATTCAGGAGCAGTGGGATTCACTGCACTAGAGTGTGTTATTCAGGAGGAATGGGATTCACTGCACTAGAGTGTGTTATTCAGGAGGAGTGAGATTCACTGCACTAGAGTGTGTTATACAGGAGCAGTGAGACATCCTGCACTAGAGTGTGTTATTCAGGAGGAGTGGGATTCACTGCACTAGAGTATGTTATTCAGCAGGAGTGAGATTCACTGCACTAGAGTGTGTTAGCAGGAGGAGTGTGAGTCACTGCACTAGAGTATGATATTCAGGAGGAGTGGGATTCACAGCTCTAGAGTGTGTTATTCAGGACGAATGAGATACACTGCATTAGACTGTTTGTTTCAGGAAGAGTGTGTTATTCAGGAGGAGTGGGATTCACTGCACTAGAGTGTGCCTTTCACGAGTACTGAAATACTCTGCACTGGAGTGTGTTATTCTGGAGTGGGATTTACTGCACTTGCCTGCGTTATTTAGGAGGAGTGTGATTCACTGCACTAGAGTGTGTTATTCAGGAGGTGAAGGATTCACTGCACGAGAGTGTGTTATTCAGCAGGAGTGAGATTCACTGCACTAGACTGTGTTATTCAGGAGGAGTGAGATTCACTGCACTCAGGTGTGTTAGTCAGGAGGAGTGAGATACAATGCACTAGAGTGTGTTATTCAGGAGGAGTGAGATAAACTTCACTAGAGGGTGTTATTCAGGAGGAGTGAGATTCACTGCACTACAATGTGTCATTCAGGAGGAGTGAGATTCACTGCACTAGAATGCGCTATTCAGGAGGAGTGAGATTCACTGCACTAGAGTGTGTTATTCAGGAGGAGTGGGATTCACTGCACTAGTCTGTATTATTCCAGAGGAGTGGGATTCACTGCTCTAGAGTGTGTTATTCAGGAGGTGAAGGATTCACTGCACTGGAATGTATTATTCAGGATGGTTGAGAATCACTGCACTAGAGTGTATTATTCAGCAGGAGTGAGATTCACTGCACTAGAGTGTGCTTTTCAGGAGGAGTGAGATTCATTGCACTAGAATGTGTTATTCACGAGGAGAAGGATTCACTGCATGGGAGTGTGTTATTCAGGAGGAGTGAGATTCACTGCACTAGACTGTGTTATTCAGGAGGTGTGGGATTCACTGCACTAGGGTGTGTTAGTCAGGAGAAGTGAGATACAATGCACTAGAGTGTGTTATTCAGGAGCAGTGAGATAAACTTCACTAGAGTGTGTTATTCAGGAGGAGTGAGATTCACTGCACTAGAGTGTTTTATTCAGGAACAGTGGGATTCAAAGCACTAGATTGTGTTATCCAGCAGGAGTGAGATTCACTGCACTGGAGTGTGTTATGCAGGAGGAGTGTGATTCACTGCACGAGAGTCTGTTATTCAGGAGCAGTGGGATTCACTGCACTAGAGTGTGTTATTCAGGAGGAGTGGGATTCACTGCACTAGAGTGTGTTATTCAGGAGGAGTGAGATTCACTGCACTAGAGTGTGTTATTCAGGAGGAGTGGGATTCAATGCACTAGATTGTGTTATTCAGGAGCAGTGGGATTCACTGCACTAGAGTATGTTATTCAGCAGGAGTGGGATTCACTGCACTAGAGTGTGTTAGCAGGAGGAGTGTGAGTCACTGCACTAGAGTATGATATTCAGGAGGAGTGGGATTCACAGCTCTAGAGTGTGTTATTCTGGACGAGTGAGATACACTGCATTAGACTTTTTGTTTCAGGAAGAGTGTGTTATTCAGGAGGAGTGGGACTCACTGCACTAGAGTGTGCCATTCACGAGTACTGAAATACTCTGCACTGGAGTGTGTTATTCTGGGGTGGGATTTACTGCACTTGACTGCGTTATTTAGGAGGAGTGGGATTCACTGCACTAGTCTGTATTATTCCAGAGGAGTGGGATTCACTGCTCTAGAGTGTGTTATTCAGGAGGTGTAGGATTCACTGCCCTGGAATGTATTATTCAGGATGGGTGAGAATCACTGCACTAGAGTGTATTATTCAGCAGGAGTGAGATTCACTGCACTAGAGTGTGCTTTTCAGGAGGAGTGAGATTCATTGCACTAGAATGTGTTATTCACGAGGAGAAGGATTCACTGCACGGGAGTGTGTTATTCAGGAGGAGTGAGATTCACTGCACTAGACTGTGTTATTCAGGAGGAGTGGGATTCACTGCACTAGGGTGTGTTATTCAGGAGAAGTGAGATTCAGTGCACTAGAGTGTGTTATTCAGGAGCAGTGAGATAAACTTCACTAGAGTGTGTTATTCAGGAGGAGTGAGATTCACTGCACTACAGTGTGTCATTCTGGAGGAGTGAGATTCACTGCACTAGAGTGCGCTATTCAGGAGGAGTGAGATTCACTGCACTAGAGTGTGTTATTCAGGAGGAGTGGGATTCACTGCACTAGAGTGTGTTATTCAAGAGGCGTGGGATTGACTGCACTAGTGTGTGTTATTCAGGAGGAGGGGGATTCACTGCACTGGAGTGTGTTATTCAGGAGGAGTGAGATTCACTGCCCAAGAGTGCGTTATTCCGGAGGAGTGGGATTCACTGCTCTAGAGTGTGTTATTCAGGAGGAGTGAGATACACTGCAATAGTGTGTGTTATTCAGGAGGAGTGAGATTCACTGCACTAGAGTGTGTTATACAGGAGCAGTGAGACATCCTGCAGAAGAGTGTGTTATTCAGGAGGAATGAGATTCACTGCCCCAGAGTGTGTTATTCAGGAGGAGTGCCATTCACTGCCCCAGAGTGTGTTATTCAGGAGGAGTGGGATTCACTGCACGAGTGTGTGTTATTCAAGAGGGGTGAGATTCACTGCACTAGAATGTGTTATTCAGGAACAGTGGAATTCAAAGCACTAGATTGTGTTATTCAGCAGGAGTGAGATTCACTGTACTAGAGTGTGTTATGCAGGAGGAGTGTGATTCACTGCAGGAGAGTGTGTTATTCAGGAGCAGTGGGATTCACTGCACTAGAGTGTGTTATTCAGGAGGAGTGGGATTCACTGCACTAGAGTGTGTTATTCAGGAGGAGTGAGATTCACTGCACTAGAGTGTGTTATACAGGAGCAGTGAGACATCCTGCACTAGAGTGTGTCATTCAGGAGGAGTGGGATTCACTGCACTAGAGTATGTTATTCAGCAGGAGTGAGATTCACTGCACTAGAGTGTGTTAGCAGGAGGAGTGTGAGTCACTGCACTAGAGTATGATATTCAGGAGGAGTGGGATTCACAGCTCTAGAGTGTGTTATTCAGGACAAGTGAGATACACTGCATTAGACTGTTTGTTTCAGGAAGAGTGTGTTATTCAGGAGGAGTGGGATTCACTGCACTAGAGTGTGCCTTTCACGAGTCCTGAAATATTCTGCACTGGAGTGTGTTATTCTGGAGTGGGATTTACTGCACTTGACTGCGTTATTTAGGAGGAGTGTGATTCACTGCACTAGAGTATTATTCAGCAGGAGTGAGATTCACTGCACTAGAGTGTGCTTTTCAGGAGGAGTGAGATTCATTCCTCCAGAATGTGTTATTCACGAGGAGAAGGATTCACTGCACGAGAGTGTGTTATTCAGGAGGAGTGAGATTCACTGCACTCTGGTGTGTTCGTCAGGAGGAGTGAGATACAATGCACTAGAGTGTGTTATTCAGGAGGAGTGAGATAAACTTCACTAGAGTGTGTTATTCAGGAGGAGTGAGATTCACTGCACTAGAATGCGCTATTCAGGAGGAGTGAGATTCACTGCACTAGAGTGTGTTATTCAGGAGGAGTGGGATTCACTGCATTGGAGTGTGTTATTCAGGAGGAGTGGGATTAACTGCACTAGAATGTGTTATTCAGGAGGAGTGAGATACACTGCACTAGAATGTATCATTCAGGAAGAGTGGTATTCACTGTATTGCAGTGTGATACTCAGGAGAAGTGTTATTCACTGCAATAGTGTATGTTTTTCAGGAGGAGTGAGATTCACTGCCCAAGAGTGTGTTATTCAGGAGGAGTGAGTTTCACTGCACTAGAGTGTGTGATACAGAAGCTGTGAGACATCCTGCACTAGAGTGGGTTATTCAGTAGGAGTGGGTTTCTCTGCCCCAGAGTGTGTTATTCAGGAGGAGTGCCATTCCTGCCCCAGAGTGTGTTCTTCAGGAGGAATGGGATTCACTGCACTAGTGTGTGTTATTCAAGAGGAGTGAGATTCACTGCACAGGGGTGTGTTATTCAGGAAGAGTGCGATTCACTGCACTAGATTGTGTTATTGAGGAACAGTGGGATTTACTGCACTAGAGTATGTTATTCAGCAGGAATGAGATTCACTGCACTAGAGGGTGTTATTCAGGAGGAGTGTGATTCACTGCACTTGAGTGTGTTATTCAGGAGGAATAAGATATCTTGCACTAGATTGTATTCAGGAAGAGTGGGATTCACTGTACTGGAGTGTGTTATTCAGGAGGAATGAGATTCACTGCACAAGAGGTTGTTATTCAGGTGCAGTGGGATTCACAGCACTAGAGTGTGTTATTGTGTAGGAGTGGGATTCACTGCACTAGAGTGTGTTATGCAGGAGGAGTGGAATTCACTGCACTGGAGTGTGTTATTCAGGAGGAGGGGGATTCACTGCACTAGAGTGTGTTATTCAGGAGGCGTGGGATTCACTGCACTAGACCGTTATTCGGGAGGAGTGGGATTCACTGCACTAGAGTGTGTTATTCAGGAGGAGTGGTATTTACTGCACTAGAGTGTGTTATTCAGGATGAGAGAGATGCACTGCACTAGAGTTTGTTATTCAGGAGCAGTGGAATTCACTGCACTAGATGTTATTCAGGAGGAGTGGGATTCACTGCAATAGTGTGTGTTAATCAGGATAAGTGAGATTCACTGCTCTAGTGTGTGTTATTCAGGAGGAGTTTGATTCACTGCACTAGAGTGTGTTATACAGGAGCCGTGAAACATCCTGCACTAGAGTGTGTTATTCAGGAGGAGGGGGATTCACAGCTCTAGACTATTATTCAGGAGGAGTGGTATTTACTGCAAAAGTGTGTGATATTCAGGAGGACTGGTATTTACTGCACTAGAGTGTGTTATTCAGGAGGAGTGTGATTCACTGCACTAGAGTGTGTTATTCAGGAGGAGTGAGATTCACTGCACTAGAATGTGTTATTCAGGATGAGTGGGATTCACTGCACTGGAGTGTGTTATTCGGGAGGAGTGGGATTAACTGCACTAGAATGTGATACTCAGGAAGATTGGTTTTCACTGTACTAGAGTGTGTTATACAGGAGAAGTGCGATTCACTGCACTAGAGTGTGTTATTCAGAAGGAGTGAGATTCACTGCACTGGAGTGTGTTATTGAGGAGGAGGGGTATTCACTGCACTAGACCGTGTTATTCTGCAGGAGTGGGATTCTCTGCATTAGAGTGGGTTATTCAAGAGGAGTGGGATTAACTGCACTAGTGTGTGTTATTCCGGAGGAGTGAGATTCACTGCACTACAGTGTGTTATGCAGGAGGAGTGAGATTCACTGCACTAGATTGTCTTATTCAGGGGGAGTGAGATTCACTGCCCCAGAGTGTGTTATTCAGGAGGAGTGAGATTCACTGCACTAGAGTGTGTTATGCAGGAGGAGTGAGATTCGTTGCAGTAGAGTGTAATATTCTAGAGGAGTAGGTTTCACTGCACTGCAGTGTGTTATTCAGGAGGAGGGGGATTCACAGCACTAGACTATTATTCAGGAGGAGTGGTATTTACTGCACTAGAGTGTGTTATTCAGGATGAGAGAGATGCACTGCACTAGAGCGTGTTGTTCAGGAGCAGTAGAATTCACTGCACTAGATTATGTTATTCAGGAGGTGTGGGATTCACTGCAATAGTGTGTGTTAATCAGGAGGAGTGAGATTCACTGCTCTAGAGTGTGTTATTCAGGAGGAGTGAGATTCACTGCACTAGAGTGTGTTATACAGGAGCAGTGAAACATCCTGCACTAGAGTGTGTTATTCAGGAGGAGTGGGATTCACCGCCCCAGTGTGTGTTATGCAGGAGGAGTGGGATTCATTGCCCTAGAGTGTATTATTCAGGAAGAGTGGGATTCACTGCACTAGAATGTGTTATTCAGGAGGAGTGAGATACACTGCACTGGAGTGTGTTATTTTGGAGGAATGGGATTCACTGCATTAGAGTGTGTTATTCAGGAGGAGTTGGATTCATTGCACTATAGTGTGTTATTCAGGAGGAATAAGATATCTTGCACTAGATTGTATTATGCAGGAAGAGTGGGATTCACTGTACTAGAGTGTGTTATTCAGGAGGAATGAGATTCACTGCACTAGAGTGTGTTACTCAGGAGAAGTGGGATTCGCTGCACTAGAGTGTGTTTTTCAGGAGCAGTGGGATTCACTCCACTAGAGTGTGTTATTCAGGAGGAGTGGGTTTTACTGCACTAGAGTGTGTTATTCAGGAGTAGTAGGATTCACTGCACTGGAGTGTGTTATTGAGGAGGAGGTGGATTCACTGCACCAGACTGTGCTATTCTGGAGGAGTGGGATTCTCTGCACTAGAGTGTTTTATTCAGGAGGAGTGGGATTAACTGCACTAGAGTGTGTTATTCCGGAGGAGTGAGATTCACTGCACTAGAGTGTGTTATGCAGGAGGAGTGGGATTCACTGCACCAGATTTTCGTATTCAGGGGGAGTGAGATTCACTGCACTGGAGTGTGTTATATAGGAGGAGGGGGATTCACAGCAAAAGACTGTGTTATTCAGGAGGAGTGAGATTTACTGCACTAGAGTGTGATATTCTGGAGGAGAAGGTTTCACTGCACTGGAGTGTGTTATTCAGGAGGAGGGGGATTCACAGCAAAAGACTGTGTTATTCAGGAGGAGTGAGATTTACTGCACTAGAGTGTGTTATTCATGAGCAGTGCAGTTCACTGCACTAGAATATGTTATTCAGGAGAAGTGGGATTCACTGCACTAGAGTGTGTTATTCAGGAAGAGTGGTTTTCACTGTACTAGAGTGTGTTATTCAGGAGAAGTGCGATTCACTGCACTAGAGTGTGTTATTCAGGAGGAGTGAGATTCACTGCACTGGAGTGTGTTATTGAGGAGGAGTGGTATTCACTGCACCAGACTGTGTTATTCAGCAGGAGTGGGATTCTCTGCATTAGAGCGGGTTATTCAAGAGGAGTGGGATTAACTGCACTAGTGTGTGTTATTCCGGAGGAGTGAGTTTCTCTGCACTAGAGTGTATTATGCAGGAGGAGTGGGATTCACTGCACTAGATTGTCTTATTCAGGAGGAGTGAGATTCACTGCACTAGAGTGTGATATTCTGGAGGAGTAGGTTTCACTGCACTGGAGTGTGTTATTCAGGAGGAGGGGGATTCACAGCTCTAGACTATTATTCAGGAGGAGTGGTATTTACTGCAAAAGTGTGTGATATTCAGGAGGACTGGTATTTACTGCACTAGAGTGTGTTATTCAGGAGGAGTGTGATTCACTGCACTAGAGTGTGTTATTCAGGAGGAGTGAGATTCACTGCACTAGAATGTGTTATTCAGGATGAGTGGGATTCACTGCACTGGAGTGTGTTATTCGGGAGGAGTGGGATTAACTGCACTAGAATGTGATACTCAGGAAGATTGGTTTTCACTGTACTAGAGTGTGTTATTCAGGAGAAGTGCGATTCACTGCACTAGAGTGTGTTATTCAGAAGGAGTGAGATTCACTGCACTAAAATGTGTTATTCAGGAGGAGTGGGATTCACTGCACTGGAGTGTGTTATTGAGGAGGAGGGGTATTCACTGCACTAGACCGTGTTATTCTGCAGGAGTGCGATTCTCTGCATTAGAGTGGGTTATTCAAGAGGAGTGGGATTAACTGCACTAGTGTGTGTTATTCCGGAGGAGTGAGATTCACTGCACTACAGTGTGTTATGCAGCAGGAGTGGGATTCACTGCACTAGATTGTCTTATTCAGGGGGAGTGAGATTCACTGCCCCAGAGTGTGTTATTCAGGAGGAGTGAGATTCACTGCACTAGAGTGTGTTATGCAGGAGGAGTGAGATTCGTTGCACTAGAGTGTAATATTCTGGAGGAGCAGGTTTCACTGCACTGCAGTGTGATATTCAGGAGGAGGGGGATTCACAGCACTAGACTATTATTCAGGAGGAGTGGTATTTACTGCACTAGAGTGTGTTATTCAGGATGAGAGAGATGCACTGCACTAGAGCGTGTTGTTCAGGAGCAGTGGAATTCACTGCACTAGATTATGTTATTCAGGAGGTGTGGGATTCACTGCAATAGTGTGTGTTAATCAGGAGGAGTGAGATTCACTGCTCTAGAGTGTGTTATTCAGGAGGAGTGAGATTCACTGCACTAGAGTGTGTTATACAGGAGCAGTGAAACATCCTGCACTAGAGTGTGTTATTCAGGAGGAGTGGGATTCACCGCCCCAGTGTGTGTTATTCAGGAGAAGTGAGATACACTGCACTGGAGTGTGTTATTTAGGAGGTGTGGGATTCACTGCATGAGAGTATGTTATTCAGGAGGAGTTGGATTCACTGCACTAGAGTGTGTTATTCAGGAGGAATAAGATATCCTGCACTAGATTGTATTATTCAGGAAGAGTGGGATTCACTGTTCTAGAGTGTGTTATTCAGGGGGAGTGAGATTCACCGCACTAGAGTGTGTTATTCAGGAGGAGTAGGTTTCACTGCACTGGAGTGTGTTATTCAGGAGGAGTGAGATTCACTGCACTAGTGTGTGATATTCTGGAGGAGTAAGTTTCACTGCACTGGAGTGTGATATTCTGTCGGAGGGGGATTCACAGCACTAGACTATTATTTAGGAGGAGTGAGATACACTGCACTAGCATGTGTTATTCAGGTGCAGGGAGATTCACTGCACTAGAGTGTGTTATTCAGGAGGAGTGGGATTCACTGCACTAGAGTGGGTTATTCAGGAGGTGTGGGATTCACTGCACTAGCGTGTGTTATTCAGGAGGAGTGAGGTACACTGCACTAGACTGTTTTATTTAGGAGGAGTGGGATTCCCTGCACTAGAGTGTGTTATTCAGGTCGAGTCAGTTTCACTGCACCAGAATGTGTTATTCAGGAGGAGTGGGATTCACTGCACTGGAATGTGTTATTCAGGAGGAGTGGGATTCACTGCGTTGGTGTGTGCTTTGAGGAGGAGGGGGATTCTCTGCACTGGAATGTGTTATTCAGGAGGAGCGAGATACACTGCACTAGAGTGTGTTATTTAGGAGCAGTGGGATTCACTGCACTAGAGTATGTTATTCAGGAGGAGTTGGATTCACTGCACTATAGTGTGTTATTCAGGAGGAGTAAGATATCTTGCACTTGATTGTATTATTTTGGAAGACTGGGATTCACTGTACTAGTGTGTGTTATTCAGGAGGAGTGAGATTCACTGCACTAGAGTGTGTTACTCTGGAGAAGTGGGATTCACTGCACTAGAGTGTGTTATTCAGGAGCAGTGGGATTCACTGCACTAGAGTGTGTTATTCAGGAGTAGTGACATTCACTGCACTGGTGTGTGTTATGCAGGAGGAGTGGGATTCACTGCACTAGATTGTCTCATTCAGGGTGAGTAAGATTCACTGCACTAGACTGTGTTATACAGGAGGAGTGAGCTTCTCTGCACTAGTGTGTGATATTCTGGACGAGAAGGTTTCACTGCACTGGAGTGTGTTATTCAGGAGGAGGGGGATTCACAGCACAAGACTGTGTTATTCTGGAGGAGTGAGATAGACTGCACTAGCGTGTGTTATTCAGGAGGTGTGGGATTCACTGCACTAGATTGTCTCATTCAGGGGGAGTAAGGTTCACTGCACTAGACTGTGTTATACAGGAGGAGTGAGCTTCTCTGCACTAGTGTGTGATATTCTGGACGAGAAGGTTTCACTGCACTGCAGTGTGTTATTCAGGAGGAGGGGGATTCACAGCAAAAGACTGTGTTATTCTGGAGGAGTGAGATTCACTGCACTAGCGTGTGTTATTCAGGATGAGTGCGATTCACTGCACTAGAGTGATTTCTTCGGGAGGTTTGGGATTCATTGCACTAGTGTGTGTTATTCAGGAGGAGTGGGATTCACTGCACTAGAGTGTGTTATTCAGGAGGAGTGGGATTCACTGCACTGGAATATGTTATTCAGGAGGCGTGGGATTCACTGCACTGGAGTGTGTTATTCAGGAGGTGTGAGATTCACTGCTCTAGAATGTGTTATTCAGGAGGAGTGAAATACCCTGCTCTAGACTGTAATATTTAGGAGGAGTGGGATTCACTGCACTAGAGTTTGTTATTCAGGTTGAGTGAGATACACTGCACTGGAGTGTGTTATTCAGGAGGAGTGAGATTCACTGCACTAGAGTGTGTTATTCAGGAGGTGTGCGATTCACTGCACTAGAGTGTGTTATTCAGGATGAGTGGTATTCACTGTACTAGTGTGTGTTATTTAGGAGGAATGATATTCACTGCACTAGAGTGTGATACTCAGGGGAAGTGTTATTCACTGCCCTAGAATGTGTTATTCAGGAGGAGTGAGATACAGTGCACTCGAGTGTGTTATTCAGGAGGAGTGAGATACACTGCATTAGAGTGTGATATTCTGGAGGAGAAGGTTTCACTGCACTGGAGTGTGTTATTCAGGAGGAGGGGGATTCACAGCACTCGACTATTATTCAGGAGGAGTACGAAACACTGCAAAAGCGTGTGTTATTTAGGAGTAGTGAGATTGACTGCACTAGAGTGGGTTATTCAGGAGGTGTTGGATTCACTGCACTAGTGTGTGTTGTTCAGGAGGAGTGAGATTTTTTGCACTGGAGTGTGTTATTCAGGAGGCATCCCTCACACATTCACACCGCTCCGTCCATCTCACATTCACTTCGTGCTGTCCCTCACACATTCACTCTGTGCTGTCCCTCACACATTCACCCTGTGCTGATCATCATACATTCACTCTGTGCTGTCCGTCACAATTCACTCTGTGCTGTCCATTACACATTCACTCCGCTCTCATCCTTCACACATTCACTCTGTGCTGTCCCTCTCACATTCACTCTGTGCTGTCCCTCACACATTCACCCTGTGCTGATCATCACACATTCACTCTGTGCTGTCCGTCACAATTCACTCTGTGCTGTCCATCACACATTCACTCTGTGCTGTCCGTCACACATTCACTCTGTGCTGTCCCTCACACATTCACTCTGTGCTGTCCATCACACATTCACTCTGTGCTGTCCCTCACACATTCACTCTGTGCTGTCCCTCACACATTCACTCTGTGCTGTCCCTCACACATTCACTCTGTGCTGTCCCTCACACATTCACTGTGTGCTGTCCGTCACACATTCACTCTGTGCTGTCCCTCACACATTCACTCTGTGCTGTCCATCACACATTCACTCTGTGCTGTCCCTCACACATTCACTCTGTGCTGTCCCTCACACATTCACTCTGTGCTGTCCCTCACACATTCACTCTGTGCTGTCCCTCACACATTCACTCTGTGCTGTCCATCACTCATTCACTTCGTGCTGTACCTCACACATTCACTCCACTCTGTCCCTCACACATTCACCCTGTGCTGTCCCTCACACATTCACTCTGTGCTGTCCGTTACACATTCACTCTGTGCTGTCCTTCACACATTCACTCTGTGCTGTCCCTCACACATTCACTCTGTGCTGTCCTTCACACATTCACTCTGTGCTGTCCCTCACACATTCACTCTGTGCTGTCCATCACACATTCACTCTGTGCTGTCCCTCACACATTCACTCTGTTCTGTCCATCACACATTCACTCTGTGCTGTCCATCACACATTCATTCTGTGCTGTCCCTCACACATTCACTCTGTGCTGTCTGTCACACATTCACTCTGTGCTGTCTGTCACACATTCACTCTGTGCTGTCCTTCACACATTCACTCTGTGCTGTCTGTCACACATTCACTCTGTGCTGTCTGTCACACATTCACTCTGTGCTATCTGTCACACATTCACTCTGTGCTGTCCATCACACATTCACTCTGTGCTGTCTGTCACACATTCACTCTGTGCTGTCCTTCACACATTCACTCTGTGCTGTCCGTCACTCATTCACTCTGTGCTGTCCGTCACACATTCACTCTGTGCTGTCCATCACACATTCACTTCGTGCTGTACCTCACACATTCACTCTGTGCTGTCCGTCACACATTCACCCTGTGCTGTCCCTCACACATTCACTCTGTGCTGTCCGTTACACATTCACTCTGTGCTGTCCCTCACACATTCACCCTGTGCTGTCCCTCACACATTCACTCTGTGCTGTCCCTCACACATTCACTCTGTGCTGTCCATCACACATTCACTCTGTGCTGTCCTTCACACATTCACCCTGTGCTGTCCCTCACACATTCACTCTGTGCTGTCCCTCACACTTTCACTCTGTGCTGTCCCTCACACATTCACTCTGTGCTGTCCGTTACACATTCACTCTGTGCTGTCCCTCACACATTCACTCTGTGCTGTCCATCACTCATTCACTTCGTGCTGTACCTCACACATTCACTCCACTCTGTCCCTCACACATTCACCCTGTGCTGTCCCTCACACATTCACTCTGTGCTGTCCGTTACACATTCACTCTGTGCTGTCCCTCACACATTCACTCTGTGCTGTCCATCACTCATTCACTTCGTGCTGTCCCTCACACATTCACCCTGTGCTGTCCCTCACACATTCACTCTGTGCTGTCCTTCACACATTCACTCTGTGCTGTCCATCACACATTCACTCTGTGCTGTCCGTTACACATTCACTCTGTGCTGTCCGTTACACATTCACTCTGTGCTGTCCCTCACACATTCACTCTGTGCTGTCCATCACTCATTCACTTCGTGCTGTACCTCACACATTCACTCCACTCTGTCCCTCACACATTCACCCTGTGCTGTCCCTCACACATTCACTCTGTGCTGTCCGTTACACATTCACTCTGTGCTGTCCCTCACACATTCACTCTGTGCTGTCCCTCACACATTCACTCCGCTCTGTCCATCACACATTCACTCTGTGCTGTCTGTCACACATTCACTCTGTGCTGTCCATCACACATTCACTCTGTGCTGTCTGTGACACATTCACTCTGTGCTGTCCCTCACACATTCACTCTGTGCTGTCCCTCACACATTCACTCTGTGCTGTCCCTCACACATTCCCTCTGTGCTGTCCCTCACACATTCACTCCGCTCTGTCCATCACACATTCACTCTGTGCTGTCCCTCACACATTCACTCTGTGCTGTCCATCACACATTCACTCTGTGCTGTCCGTTACACATTCACTCTGTGCTGTCCCTCACACATTCACTCTGTGCTGTCCCTCACACATTCACTCTGTGCTGTCCGTCACACATCCACTCTGTGCATCACACATTCACTCTGTGCTGTCCCTCACACATTCACTCTGTGCTGTCCATTACACATTCACTCTGTGCTGTCCGTTACACATTCACTCTGTGCTGTCCCTCACACATTCACTCTGTGCTGTCCCTCACACATTCACTCTGTGCTGTCCGTCACACATCCACTCTGTGCATCACACATTCACTCTGTGCTGTCCCTCACACATTCACTCTGTGCTGTCCGTTACACATTCACTCTGTGCTGTCCGTTACACATTCACTCTGTGCTGTCCCTCACACTTTCACTCTGTGCTGTCCATCACACATTCACTCTGTGCTGTCCCTCACACATTCACTCTGTGCTGTCCCTCACACATTCACTCTGTTCTGTCCATCACACATTCACTCTGTGCTGTCCCTCACACATTCACTCTGTGCTGTCCCTCACACATTCACTCTGTGCTGTCCATCACACATTCACTCCACTCTGTCCATCACACATTCACTCTGTGCTGTCCGTTACACATTCACTCTGTGCTGTCCCTCACACATTCACTCTGTGCTGTCCGTCACACATTCACTCCACTCTGTCCATCACACATTCACTCTGTGCTGTCCTTCACACATTCACTCTGTGCTGTCCGTTACACATTTACTCCACTCTGTCCATCACACATTCACTCTGTGCTGTCCCTTACACATTCACTCTGTGCTGTCCCTCACACATTCACTCTGTGCTGTCCCTCACACATTCACTCTGTGCTGTCCCTCACACATTCACTCTGTGCTGTCCCTCACACATTCACTCTGTGCTGTCCCTCACACATTCACTCTGTGCTGTCCCTCACACATTCACTCTGTGCTGTCCTTCACACATTCACTCTGTGCTGTCCCTCACACATTCACTCTGTGCTGTCCCTCACACATTCACTCTGTGCTGTCCCTCACACATTCACTCTGTGCTGTCCCTCACATATTCGCTCTGTGCTGTCCCTCACACATTCGCTCTGTGCTGTCCCTCACACATTCACTCTGTGCTGTCCCTCACACATTCACTCCACTCTGTCCCTCACACAGTCACTCCATTCTGTCCCTCACACATTCACTCCACTCTGTCCCTCATACATTCACTCTGTGCTGTCCTTCACACATTCACTCTGTGCTGTCCCTCACACATTCACTCTGTGCTGTCCCTCACACATTCACTCTGTGCTGTCCCTCACACATTCACTCTGTGCTGTCCCTCACACATTCACTCTGTGCTGTCCCTCACACATTCACTCTGTGCTGTCCATCACTCATTCACTTCATGCTGTACCTCACACATTCACTCCACTCTGTCCCTCACACATTCACCCTGTGCTGTCCCTCACACATTCACTCTGTGCTGTCCGTTACACATTCACTCTGTGCTGTCCCTCACACATTCACCCTGTGCTGTCCCTCACACATTCACTCTGTGCTGTCCCTCACACATTCACTCTGTGCTGTCCATCACACATTCACTCTGTGCTGTCCTTCACACATTCACTCTGTGCTGTCCCTCACACATTCACTCTGTGCTGTCCCTCACACTTTCACTCTGTGCTGTCCCTCACACATTCACTCTGTGCTGTCCGTTACACATTCACTCTGTGCTGTCCCTCACACATTCACTCTGTGCTGTCCATCACTCATTCACTTCGTGCTGTACCTCACACATTCACTCCACTCTGTCCCTCACACATTCACCCTGTGCTGTCCCTCACACATTCACTCTGTGCTGTCCGTTACACATTCACTCTGTGCTGTCCCTCACACATTCACTCTGTGCTGTCCATCACTCATTCACTTCGTGCTGTCCCTCACACATTCACCCTGTGCTGTCCCACACACATTCACTCTGTGCTGTCCTTCACACATTCACTCTGTGCTGTCCATCACACATTCACTCTGTGCTGTCCGTTACACATTCACTCTGTGCTGTCCGTTACACATTCACTCTGTGCTGTCCCTCACACATTCACTCTGTGCTGTCCATCACTCATTCACTTCGTGCTGTACCTCACACATTCACTCCACTCTGTCCCTCACACATTCACCCTGTGCTGTCCCTCACACATTCACTCTGTGCTGTCCGTTACACATTCACTCTGTGCTGTCCCTCACACATTCACTCTGTGCTGTCCCTCACACATTCACTCCGCTCTGTCCATCACACATTCACTCTGTGCTGTCTGTCACACATTCACTCTGTGCTGTCCATCACACATTCACTCTGTGCTGTCTGTGACACATTCACTCTGTGCTGTCCCTCACACATTCACTCTGTGCTGTCCCTCAGACATTCACTCTGTGCTGTACCTCACACATTCACTCCACTCTGTCCCTCACACATTCACTCTGTGCTGTCCCTCACACATTCACTCTGTGCTGTCCCTCACACATTCACTCCACTCTGTCCCTCACACATTCACTCCACTCTGTCCCTCACACATTCACTCTGTGCTGTCCCTCACACATTCACTCTGTGCTGTCCCTCACACATTCACTCTGTGCTGTCCATCACTCATTCACTTCATGCTGTACCTCACACATTCACTCCACTCTGTCCCTCACACATTCACCCTGTGCTGTCCCTCACACATTCACTCTGTGCTGTCCGTTACACATTCACTCTGTGCTGTCCCTCACACATTCACCCTGTGCTGTCCCTCACACATTCACTCTGTGCTGTCCCTCACACATTCACTCTGTGCTGTCCATCACACATTCACTCTGTGCTGTCCTTCACACATTCACTCTGTGCTGTCCCTCACACATTCACTCTGTGCTGTCCCTCACACTTTCACTCTGTGCTGTCCCTCACACATTCACTCTGTGCTGTCCGTTACACATTCACTCTGTGCTGTCCCTCACACATTCACTCTGTGCTGTCCATCACTCATTCACTTCGTGCTGTACCTCACACATTCACTCCACTCTGTCCCTCACACATTCACCCTGTGCTGTCCCTCACACATTCACTCTGTGCTGTCCGTTACACATTCACTCTGTGCTGTCCCTCACACATTCACTCTGTGCTGTCCATCACTCATTCACTTCGTGCTGTCCCTCACACATTCACCCTGTGCTGTCCCTCACACATTCACTCTGTGCTGTCCTTCACACATTCACTCTGTGCTGTCCATCACACATTCACTCTGTGCTGTCCGTTACACATTCACTCTGTGCTGTCCGTTACACATTCACTCTGTGCTGTCCCTCACACATTCACTCTGTGCTGTCCATCACTCATTCACTTCGTGCTGTACCTCACACATTCACTCCACTCTGTCCCTCACACATTCACCCTGTGCTGTCCCTCACACATTCACTCTGTGCTGTCCGTTACACATTCACTCTGTGCTGTCCCTCACACATTCACTCTGTGCTGTCCCTCACACATTCACTCCGCTCTGTCCATCACACATTCACTCTGTGCTGTCTGTCACACATTCACTCTGTGCTGTCCATCACACATTCACTCTGTGCTGTCTGTGACACATTCACTCTGTGCTGTCCCTCACACATTCACTCTGTGCTGTCCCTCACACATTCACTCTGTGCTGTCCCTCACACATTCCCTCTGTGCTGTCCCTCACACATTCACTCCGCTCTGTCCATCACACATTCACTCTGTGCTGTCCCTCACACATTCACTCTGTGCTGTCCATCACACATTCACTCTGTGCTGTCCGTTACACATTCACTCTGTGCTGTCCCTCACACATTCACTCTGTGCTGTCCCTCACACATTCACTCTGTGCTGTCCGTCACACATCCACTCTGTGCATCACACATTCACTCTGTGCTGTCCCTCACACATTCACTCTGTGCTGTCCATTACACATTCACTCTGTGCTGTCCGTTACACATTCACTCTGTGCTGTCCCTCACACATTCACTCTGTGCTGTCCCTCACACATTCACTCTGTGCTGTCCGTCACACATCCACTCTGTGCATCACACATTCACTCTGTGCTGTCCCTCACACATTCACTCTGTGCTGTCCGTTACACATTCACTCTGTGCTGTCCGTTACACATTCACTCTGTGCTGTCCCTCACACTTTCACTCTGTGCTGTCCATCACACATTCACTCTGTGCTGTCCCTCACACATTCACTCTGTGCTGTCCCTCACACATTCACTCTGTTCTGTCCATCACACATTCACTCTGTGCTGTCCGTCACACATTCACTCTGTGCTGTCCCTCACACATTCACTCTGTGCTGTCCATCACACATTCACTCCACTCTGTCCATCACACATTCACTCTGTGCTGTCCGTTACACATTCACTCTGTGCTGTCCCTCACACATTCACTCTGTGCTGTCCGTCACACATTCACTCCACTCTGTCCATCACACATTCACTCTGTGCTGTCCTTCACACATTCACTCTGTGCTGTCCGTTACACATTTACTCCACTCTGTCCATCACACATTCACTCTGTGCTGTCCCTTACACATTCACTCTGTGCTGTCCCTCACACATTCACTCTGTGCTGTCCCTCACACATTCACTCTGTGCTGTCCCTCACACATTCACTCTGTGCTGTCCCTCACACATTCACTCTGTGCTGTCCCTCACACATTCACTCTGTGCTGTCCCTCACACATTCACTCTGTGCTGTCCTTCACACATTCACTCTGTGCTGTCCCTCACACATTCACTCTGTGCTGTCCCTCACACATTCACTCTGTGCTGTCCCTCACACATTCACTCTGTGCTGTCCCTCACATATTCGCTCTGTGCTGTCCCTCACACATTCGCTCTGTGCTGTCCCTCACACATTCACTCTGTGCTGTCCCTCACACATTCACTCCACTCTGTCCCTCACACAGTCACTCCATTCTGTCCCTCACACATTCACTCCACTCTGTCCCTCATACATTCACTCTGTGCTGTCCTTCACACATTCACTCTGTGCTGTCCCTCACACATTCACTCTGTGCTGTCCCTCACACATTCACTCTGTGCTGTCCCTCACACATTCACTCTGTGCTGTCCCTCACACATTCACTCTGTGCTGTCCCTCACACATTCACTCTGTGCTGTCCATCACACATTCACTCTGTGCTGTCCCTCACACATTCACTCTGTGCTGTCCATCACACATTCACTCTGTGCTGTCCCTCACACATTCACTCTGTGCTGTCCCTCACACATTCACTGTGTGCTGTCCGTCACACATTCACTCTGTGCTGTCCCTCACACATTCACTGTGTGCTGTCCCTCACACATTCACTCTGTGCTGTCCTTCACACATTCACTCTGTGCTGTCCCTCACACATTCACTCTGTGCTGTCCCTCACACTTTCACTCTGTGCTGTCCCTCACACATTCACTCTGTGCTGTCCGTTACACATTCACTCTGTGCTGTCCCTCACACATTCACTCTGTGCTGTCCATCACTCATTCACTTCGTGCTGTACCTCACACATTCACTCCACTCTGTCCCTCACACATTCACCCTGTGCTGTCCCTCACACATTCACTCTGTGCTGTCCGTTACACATTCACTCTGTGCTGTCCCTCACACATTCACTCTGTGCTGTCCATCACTCATTCACTTCGTGCTGTCCCTCACACATTCACCCTGTGCTGTCCCTCACACATTCACTCTGTGCTGTCCTTCACACATTCACTCTGTGCTGTCCATCACACATTCACTCTGTGCTGTCCGTTACACATTCACTCTGTGCTGTCCGTTACACATTCACTCTGTGCTGTCCCTCACACATTCACTCTGTGCTGTCCATCACTCATTCACTTCGTGCTGTACCTCACACATTCACTCCACTCTGTCCCTCACACATTCACCCTGTGCTGTCCCTCACACATTCACTCTGTGCTGTCCGTTACACATTCACTCTGTGCTGTCCCTCACACATTCACTCTGTGCTGTCCCTCACACATTCACTCCGCTCTGTCCAGCACACATTCACTCTGTGCTGTCTGTCACACATTCACTCTGTGCTGTCCATCACACATTCACTCTGTGCTGTCTGTGACACATTCACTCTGTGCTGTCCCTCACACATTCACTCTGTGCTGTCCCTCACACATTCACTCTGTGCTGTCCCTCACACATTCCCTCTGTGCTGTCCCTCACACATTCACTCCGCTCTGTCCATCACACATTCACTCTGTGCTGTCCCTCACACATTCACTCTGTGCTGTCCATCACACATTCACTCTGTGCTGTCCGTTACACATTCACTCTGTGCTGTCCCTCACACATTCACTCTGTGCTGTCCCTCACACATTCACTCTGTGCTGTCCGTCACACATCCACTCTGTGCATCACACATTCACTCTGTGCTGTCCCTCACACATTCACTCTGTGCTGTCCATTACACATTCACTCTGTGCTGTCCGTTACACATTCACTCTGTGCTGTCCCTCACACATTCACTCTGTGCTGTCCCTCACACATTCACTCTGTGCTGTCCGTCACACATCCACTCTGTGCATCACACATTCACTCTGTGCTGTCCCTCACACATTCACTCTGTGCTGTCCGTTACACATTCACTCTGTGCTGTCCGTTACACATTCACTCTGTGCTGTCCCTCACACTTTCACTCTGTGCTGTCCATCACACATTCACTCTGTGCTGTCCCTCACACATTCACTCTGTGCTGTCCCTCACACATTCACTCTGTTCTGTCCATCACACATTCACTCTGTGCTGTCCCTCACACATTCACTCTGTGCTGTCCCTCACACATTCACTCTGTGCTGTCCATCACACATTCACTCCACTCTGTCCCTCACACATTCACTCTGTGCTGTCCCTCACACATTCACTCTGTGCTGTCCCTCACACATTCACTCTGTGCTGTCCCTCACACATTCACTCTGTGCTGTCCATCACACATTCACTCCACTCTGTCCCTCACACATTCACTCCACTCTGTCCCTCACACATTCACTCCACTCTGTCCCTCACACATTCACTCTGTGCTGTCCCTTACACATTCACTCTGTGCTGTCCCTCACACATTCACTCTGTGCTGTCCCTCACACATTCACTCTGTGCTGTCCCTCACACATTCACTCTGTGCTGTCCCTCACACATTCACTCTGTGCTGTCCCTCACACATTCACTCTGTGCTGTCCCTCACACATTCACTCTGTGCTGTCCTTCACACATTCACTCTGTGCTGTCCCTCACACATTCACTCTGTGCTGTCCCTCACACATTCACTCTGTGCTGTCCCTCACACATTCACTCTGTGCTGTCCCTCACATATTCGCTCTGTGCTGTCCCTCACACATTCGCTCTGTGCTGTCCCTCACACATTCACTCTGTGCTGTCCCTCACACATTCACTCTGTTCTGTCCATCACTCATTCACTCTGTGCTGTCTGTCACACATTCGCTCTGTGCTGTCCCTCACACATTCACTCTGTGCTGTCCCTCACACATTCACTCCACTCTGTCCCTCACACAGTCACTCCATTCTGTCCCTCACACATTCACTCCACTCTGTCCCTCATACATTCACTCTGTGCTGTCCTTCACACATTCACTCTGTGCTGTCCCTCACACATTCACTCTGTGCTGTCCCTCACACATTCACTCTGTGCTGTCCCTCACACATTCACTCTGTGCTGTCCCTCACACATTCACTCTGTGCTGTCCCTCACACATTCACTCTGTGCTGTCCATCACACATTCACTCTGTGCTGTCCCTCACACATTCACTCTGTGCTGTCCATCACACATTCACTCTGTGCTGTCCCTCACACATTCACTCTGTGCTGTCCCTCACACATTCACTGTGTGCTGTCCGTCACACATTCACTCTGTGCTGTCCCTCACACATTCACTCTGTGCTGTCCATCACACATTCACTCCACTCTGTCCCTCACACATTCACTCCACTCTGTCCCTCACACATTCACTCCACTCTGTCCCTCACACATTCACTCTGTGCTGTCCCTCACACATTCACTCTGTGCTGTCCCTCACACATTCACTGTGTGCTGTCCCTCACACATTCACTCTGTGCTGTCCCTCACACATTCACTCTGTGCTGTCCCTCACACATTCACTCTGTGCTGTCCCTCACACATTCACTCTGTGCTGTCCATCACACATTCACTCCACTCTGTCCCTCACACATTCACTCCACTCTGTCCCTCACACATTCACTCCACTCTGTCCCTCACACATTCACTCTGTGCTGTCCCTCACACATTCACTCTGTGCTGTCCCTCACACATTCACTGTGTGCTGTCCCTCACACATTCACTCTGTGCTGTCCCTCACACATTCACTCTGTGCTGTCTGTCACACTTGCTGTCTGCTCTGTTCTTCTGACCTTTTGCCTATATTTTGCTCCCAGTCTGACTTCAGATCAGTCGCACATGCCTGATCCAAACAATAGGCTACAATTTTAGAGTTTGTGAGGGACTGATGCCTTCAAGTTTCACCTTTAATTCATGCTTTTTTGAGAAAGATACCTTTCTTCGTTTAATATAATGATTACATTGTGAAATATATCATTTTTTTGGCAAACGTCATCCTTTTGATGTTTGCAGCTGTCACTGAGGCATTTTGCATTAATAGTTGTGAAGGCCAGATGATATAATCAGCATTAATTCTATGTTTCTCTTTATCAGTGTGAACTTTGGAAGTTATCAGTTATGAATCTGGTACAACATATTTTGATTGGCGAGCCTGAGGGTGATCTCAGGCTGGCAAATGGCAGAGATAGTTTGAGCATGCATCAATAGGGTTTTTCACATCAGTTTGATAGATCTTGGGTCTGATTGTTGGATGTGGTATGCAGTGTTGTGGCAGAATGTTTCCGTTTCTCAATTTTCATTTCATCCTGCTAATGGGTTAAGATACTAACTTTTTGAGGAAGTGAGTCTTGGTAGGAACCTGGTGACAGAATGTTGTGTTAAAGGCTTTAACAGCAACAAGTCAGACTTTTATTCATGAGTCTATTTTTTCTCACAGAATTTTTGTCCACACCCCTGATTGTTCAAGATCCAGCCTACATCACCAGCCACGTTCAGCTCAGCTGCATTGTGAGGAACGGAAAACCCCTTCAACTCCTGTGGCATAAAGAGAACAAGCCAATTACTAACAGTTCACTGTACACCCTGGCATCTGACAACAGCACACTATCCATTAACAACGTAGCAAAAGTACACTGTGGCTTTTATTCATGTACAGTCATGAACAACATCAGCCAGCGGAACATTTCGCACTTTCTCTATGTCCATGGTAGGTTTTAAAACAACCTGGTAGTGCTGATGGATTATAGAATGGAGGGTTTTGGTAACTGCATGGCTGAATATTCATTTTGTAGCAATAATGAGAGAGTTTCCATGTGCCATTCAATTTGCCTGTGACTTGCTGATATGTTAAACATGTTCTGCATGTCACACTTGAGCCACATTTGCTGTACTAATGGCCTGAGTTGTCAAGGGACTGAGTACGTTTGTGAGCCTCAGTGAAAGGACTGTAGTTGGAATTTGATTTGCTGAGGTTGCTGTCTCCCTGCCAGAACTGGGGAACTAGACAATGAGCATCCTCCATACACGCCTGGGCCACAGCTAGGTTTATGCTTCATTGTTATGACTATTGTCCGGATTCAATTGGTGGGCCATTTCAATATTTTCAATAATAAGTACTGTGACTGCTGAGATTTGGATACATGGTCATTCCATTTTGAGGCACTGTTTGTCCAAAGTGAACCAGTCACTAGTACTGCTTATTCCCCTTTTAAACTATTAAAACTTGCAACCCTTCACTGAGGTAACCAGGAATAAGAAGTTGAGCTGCAGTTTTCCATTCAAACTGCTCTATAATGTGACTGAAGTTAAAAGCACAGGTCATCAGTTCAGAATGAGACACAGATACTTTATTTTGGACACACCAGCATCCTCCATCCTTGACCTATGGCAACCTCAGTATGTAGACATGTGAACAATAAGCCTCGTCGGATACCCCAGTCTCATTCAGCTGCCCCCTTGGAAAGCTCTGTCCCACTCATTGCAGTAAAGGTGCTTTCAGCCTGTTTTGGTTTCACATTCCCTCTCTCTCTCTTGGAATTCTCTAATATCAGGTGGCTCCTGGGTATTACCAGAAGCATTTCTCATACCCTCCCCAGCTGGCTAGACTCGGGGCCAAAATAAAAACCTTAGTCCCTGCCTCCCCTCTCGGGGACCTTTCCCATGGCCCACTTGATCTTGTTCCATTGCCCTCCCTGGTTTCTAATCACAGTCTGCCATAAAACCCAAACCCTGAGTTTCTCCTGAGGATATTCTCCTGCCTTTCCATCCTCTGCATTGATCTTCTCATCCTCAGCCATTTCAATCTCTTTCTCAGCTCTTACTGGAAACAGGAGCAGGGGTAGACTACACGGCCCATTGATCCTGCTGCTATTTCAATACCATCATGGCTGAGGCTTCAACTCCAGTTTCCTCCCACTCCCCATATCTCTTCATTCCCTTAGAGACCAAAAGCCTCTCCATCCCAGCCTGAAATGTCTTTAACAACAGAGCATCCACAACCCTGCGAGGTGGAGAATTTCAAAGATTCATGGATTGAATGAAGGAATTTCTCATCACCTGAGTCCTAAATGATAAGCCCATTATCCTGAGACTGAGCCCCCGTGTTTTAGATTCTCCGACCAGGGGAAACAATCTCTCAGCGTCCACCCCGTCAAACCCCTTCAGAATTTTGTTTCAATGAGATCGCCTCTCATTCTTCTAAACTCCAGGCATTATAAGCCCAATTTACTCAACCTCTCATTATAGGACAGGCCAAGGACCAATCTAGTGAACCTTTGCTGTACCACCTGCAGTGCATGCATATCTTTTCTTAAATGTGGAGACCAAATTTGCACCCCAGGTGTGCTCCCATCAAAGCCCTGCACAATTTTAGCCTGACATCTTTATCATGTATTTTCACTGCAATGAAGGCCAATATGCTAGTTGCCTTCCTCATTTCTTTCTGTGTCTGCATGCTAACTTGTGGCATTCCTTGTATGAGCGCAGTCAAGTCCCTCTGAACATCAGCATTTACAAGTTTCACGCCTTTTAGAAATATTCTTTTTTATTCTTTTTTGAAAAAATGTTATTCTTTTATTTTTATTCTTACAACCAGAATGAATAACCTCACACTCCCCCACATTATATTCCACCTGCCAGCTCACTTACTCTGTCTATGCCTCTTGCAGCCTCCTGCATTTTAACCCCATTCTCACTAAACTGTTGACCTGCCTTTCCTGGACCCCATGCTGGCTTATATTATAAATGGTTCTCTCCCTTTTAAAACCATTAGCCATTTCTTGAATAAACTTGATTTCAATCCCTCGGTCTTTGCAAACTACCACCCATCTGCAATCCCCCTTCGGTTAACTGGCCTACATTTTTTCTTTTGCAGAGAAGAGAGCCACTTTGCTGAAGCTTTCATCTTGTACTTGTCAGGACAAATGCAAGAATGCCAAATTCCAATTAATACTACGGGAGAAAAGGGTGCTGACTGGTTGGCAAGTCTAACACCCACCCCCTCAACACCCATGCCACTTCATACTCTCATGCTACCTCCATGTCACCTCATACCCCATGCCTCCTTCATGCCACCCCATATTTTCCATGCTACTTCCATAGCTATTCACCAAGTATCCATTATGGGCAGATCACCTCAGAAGACATGCAGAGATGAAAAAAAAGTTTCTAACAATTTAAGAGAGTTCTCACTCATACACACTTGAGCCAGAAAAAAAACTCTCAATGATGAAACCCTTTCAAAGATTTTAAATCCCCTTAAGTGGTCAGTCTGTTATAAAAACAAATACTTCAATTGAACAATCACATCAAAGACAGCCTATCCTTTAATTGCCTCTTAAAACTGTCAATCAAAATGTGAACTCAGCCTTTGACCCAGCTGAGATAAGTGCTTTTTGAACTTTTGAAACTCAGCCAAACACTCATGATGAGTGCAGCTCTAGTAACAGCCCTTGGAAGGTGTCAACAATGAACTCTGTTGTTTGGGATTATAGCCTGCATGGTTCATGCCCCCTTCCACCTGCTGATAAAAATGGGATTCCGGGAAATGGGGGCAGGACTTGCACATCTGGGTCCCACCCACCATTTTTAAAGGCCTCCAGAACTAGCTTGATTCCATGAAATACCAACCCTATGTGTCTATTTAAAAAGCCCTGGAAAGCCCAGGCCTGATTAACCACTTTCTCAACCTGCCCTGGATCGTTAATGACTTATCCACATAAACCCCCAAGTCTCTCTGCTTCTACTTTAGAATTTTACCCGTCACTTTATATTGCCTTTCCTCCATATTCTTTGTGAAATGTATCACTTCACATTTCTCAGTGTTTATTATATTTAATCATGGAATGTGGGTGTCACTGGCAAGGCTAATAAACTGTACTCTTCTCCGCCGATGCTGCCAGACCTGCTGAGTTTTTCCAGGTATTTCTGTTTCTGTTTTTATTAATGCTAATTTATTGTCCATCTCCGATTGTCCTTGAGAAGGTGATGGTGAGCCACCTTCTTGAACAAGAGCAGAAGTAGCAGTTTGGTCCAACTAAATGATTCCTAGGCCATTTCAGAGAGCGGTTAAGAGTCAATCACATTGCCATGGATCTGAAATCACAGGTTAGGAAGACCACATAAGGACAGATTTCCTTCCCTAATAGATATTAATGAATCAGATGAGTTATTATGACAATCCAGTAGTTTCATCATTAACATCAGTGATGCTATTTTTGTTCCCTATATAATTAATTATTTAATTAATTAAAACTCCCCCAGCTTCCAATGCAAGTATATCCCTACTTTTCTATTTCATCTCCTTTGCAATTAAGGCCAATATTTCATTTGCCTTCTGAATTACTTGCTGCACCTTATTGTGATTCATGTAGCAGAACATCAGATCCCTCTGTACTGCAGCATTTATCCTTCCAAGTTTTGTGCAATCTACAAATTTTTAAATTATGACTTGCACACCAAAATCTAGATCATTAATATGTTTCAAGAAAAGCAGTGTTCCTGGTCCCACTGGCTGTGGGTCCTGTTAGATCCCTTGCTTCAGCCTGAAAACAACCATTCATCTCTACTCTGGTTCTTGTCATTCAGCCAATTTCATATCCATATGTTACCACTGTCCCTTTTAGCTATGGGCCCTGACAATATTCCAGCAATAGTACTGAGGACTTACGCTCCAGAACTCATCGCGTCCCTAGCCAAGCTGTTCCAGTACAGCTACAACACTGGCAACTACCTGGCTATGTGGAAAATTGCTCAGGTATGTCCTGTACACAAAAAGTAGGACAAATCCAACCCGGCCAATTACCTCCCCATCAGTTTACTCTCCATCTTCAGTAAAGTAAAGGAAAGGTCATCAACAGTGCTATCAAGCAGCACTTGCTTAACAATAACCTCATTGACACCCAGTTTGGGATCCGCTAGGGTCACTCAGCTCCTGACCTCATTACAGCCTTAGTTCAAACATGGACAAAAGAGCTGAACTCCCGAGGTGAGGAGAGAGTGACTGCCCTTGACATCAAGGCAGCATTTGACCTAGTGTGGCATGACTGGAGTCAATGGGAATCGGGGAAAACTCTCCGCTGGTTGGAGTCACACCCAGCACAAAAAAAGATCGTTGTGGTTGTTGGAGATCAGTCATCTCAGCTCCAAGACATCACTGCAGGAGTTCCTCAGGGTAGTGTCCTCAACCCAACCATCGTCAGCTGCTTCATCAATGACCTTCCTTCCATCATAAGGTCAGAAGTGGGGATGTTTGCTGATGATTGCACAATGTTCAGCACCATTCGCGACTCCTCCGTTATTGAAGCAGTCCGTGTCCAAATGCAGCAAGACCTGGACAATATCCAGGCTCGGGGCTGACAAGTGGCAGGTAACATTCACACCACACAAGTATCAGGCAATGGCCATTTCTAACAAGAGAGAATCCAAACATCGCCTCTTGACATTCAATGGCATCATCATCGCTGAATCCCCCACTATCAACATCCTGGGGTTTGCCATTGACCAGAAACTGAACTGGACTAGCCATGTAAATACCGTGGCTACAAGAGCAGGTCAGAGGCTAGGAATTGTGCAATGAGTCACTCACCCCCTCACTCCTCAGAGCCTGTCCACCATCTACAAGGCACAAGTCAGGAGTGTGATGGAATACTCCCCACTTGCCTGGATGAGTGCAGCTCCCACAACACTCAAGAAGCTGGACAAAGCAGTCCTGCTTGATTGACACCAAATCCACAAACATTCACTCCCTCCACTACCGACACATAGTAGTGCAGTGTGTGTACCATCTACAAGATGCGCTGCAGGAATTCACCAAGGTTCCTTAGACACCTCCTTCCAAAGCCATGACCACTACCATCTAGAAGGACAAGGGCAGCAGATAGATGGGAACACCACCAGCTGGAAGTTCCCCTCCAAGTCACTCACCATCCTGACTTGGAAATATATCACCGTTCCTTCACTGTCGCTGGGTCAAAATCCTGGAACTCCCTCCCTAACAGCACTGTGGGTGTACCTACACCACATGGACAAAATCCTGGAACTCCCTCCCTAACAGCACTGTGGGTGTACCTACACCACATGGACAAAATCCTGGAACTCCCTCCCTAACAGCACTGTGGGTGTACCTACACCACATGGACAAAATCCTGGAACTCCCTCCCTAACAGCACTGTGGGTGTACCTACACCACAGGGGACAAAATCCTGGAACACCCTCCCTAACAGCACTGTGGGTGTACCTACACCACATGGACAAAATCCTGGAACTCCCTCCCTAACAGCACTGTGGGTGTACCTACACCACAGGGGACAAAATCCTGGAACACCCTCCCTAACAGCACTGTGGGTGTACCTACACCACACGGACAAAATCCTGGAACTCCCTCCCTAACAGCACTGTGGGTGTACCTACACCACATGGACTGCAGCAGTTCAAGAAGGCAGCTCATCACCACTTTCTAAAGGGCAACTAGGGATGGGAAATAAATGCTGGGCCCAGCCAGTGACGCCCACATCCCATAAATGAATTTAATAAAAAGCTCCACAATCTATAACTTTGCTGACAACCCTGTTGTTTGGCACTTTGCCAAACGCCTCACTGACCCTCCTTGTTACTTCATCAAAAGAACCAATAAATAAATACAATTTGCCCTTAACAAGTCTATGCTGGCTTTCCTTAATCAATCCACAGTTGTCCGAGTGACTGTTAATTTTGTACCAAATTATCATCTGTGAAAGCTTTCCCACTACCACCCATTTTTGAACAAGGATGTAACATTTGCAATTCTCCAGTCCTCTGGCAGCAACCCTGTATCGAAGAAAGATTGGAAAATTATGGCTAGCCAGTGCTTCTACAATTTCCGCCCATAATTCCCTCAGTATTCTGCAATGTATCCCATCCATTTCTGGCACGTGTCTTGCTCGCTGGCTGAAGAAGTGGCAAGACATCTGCGCTGACTCTGAGGAGGAAGGCCCACCATATCTTCTGCCCATCAGGCAGTTACGTGGACAGTGGGGGGCCTTTGTCCAGACTGAGGACCCTGGAGGACAACTTCCTGCCTGCCAAGTGCTGCCAGCCAGTGAGAGGCATTGGTCCCAACGCCAACCTGCCAAATTCTCATGCCTGCCCATCTCTTTCCTTGTTCCTGTGGGGCAGAAGATTCAAGCCCTGGTGACTTATCAACCTTAAGCAAAGCCAGCCTATCCTCCTCTTTATCAACTGTTAAGCCATCCAATGTCTCAACTCCCTCCCCTTTCACTAGACTTTGGCAGCATTCTCTTCCTTAGTAAAAACAAATGCAAAGTATTCATTTAGTACCGCAGACATGCTCCCCACCTCCATGCGTAGGTCTCATTTTTGGTCCCTAATTAGCCCCATCCATCCATTTACATATACCCTTTACAAATGCCTAAAGATAATTTTTGAATTTGGTTTTATGTCAGCTGCCAGTTTCATTTCATACTCTCCCTTTGCCTGTTTTATCTGGTTATTGACCTCACTCTGAATTTTCTACATTCAGCCCGGTTCTCATTTGTATGATCAACCCATCATCTGTAAGGTGTGTCCTTTCTCTGCACCATCTTACTCTCTATCTCTTATCATCCAGAAAGCTCTGAATTTGTTTGCCCCACCTTTCCCCTCCCGCCATGGGAATGCACCTGAACTGTACCCGGTGCTGCCTCCTCTTTAAGAACAGCCCATTGCTGCATTGGTATTTTGACTGCCATACTATGATTCCAATTTATCTGGAACAAATCCGTTCTCACCTCAATAAAACAGCCCCTGCCCCAATTTATTATTTTCACCCTGGCTGGTATTTTGTCCTTTTCCACAGCCAACCTAAACATACCATAACGTACCATGAGTTCAGTTTAAAAAGGACACAGAGAGCGGCAGAGACTTAAGGTTAAAAAGACGTGGAAAAAAGCAGAGACTTCAGTTTGAAAAGGACACGGAGAGCGGGGGAGACTTCAGTTTAAAGACACGAGTGACATCCCCAAAGTTCAAGAGAGTCGGGGGACAGAGGTGAATATGGTGGCCATTACCAAGGAGAAGGTGCTAGGAAAACTGAAAGGTCTGAAGGTGGATAAATGACCTGGACCAGATGGATTACACCCCAGAGTTCTGAAGGAGATAGCTGAAGAGATAGTGGAGTCATTAGTGGTGATCTTTGAGGAAGCACTGGAGTCAGGGAGGGTCCCAGAGGACTGGAAAATTGCTAATGTAATCCCCCTGTTTAAGAAGGGAGTGAGGCAAAAGACGGGAAATTACAGGCCGATTAACCTGACCTCGGTCATTGGTAAGATTTTAGAGTCCGTTATTAAGGATGAGATTTCAGAATACTTGGAAGTGCATGGTAAAATCAGACAAAGTCAGCATGGTTTCATCAAGGGGAGGTAATGCTTGACAAATCTGTTAGAATTCTTTGAGGAGGTAACGAGTAGGTTAGACAAAGGAGAGCCAATGGATGTTATCTACTTGGACTTCCAGAAGGTCTTTGACAAGGTGCCGCACAGGAGGCTGCTCAGTAAGATAAGAGCCCATGGTGTTGGAGGCAAGGTACTAGCATGGATAGAAGATTGGCTGTCTGGCAGGAGGCAGAGAGTGGGGATAAGGGGGTCCTTCTCAGGATGGCGGCCGGTGTCTAGTGGAGTTCCACAGGGGTCAGTGTTGGGACCACAACTTTTCACTTTATTCATTAATGATCTAGATGAAGGAACTGAGGGCATTCTGGCTAAGTTTGCAGATGATACAAAGATAGGTGGAGGGACAGGTAGTATTGAGGAGGCGGGGAGGCTGCAGACGGATGTGGACAGGTTAGGAGAATGGGCAAAGAAGTGGCAGATGGAATACAACGTGGGGAAGTGTGAGGTCATGCACTTTGGTATGAAGAATAGAGGCATAGACTATTTTCTAAATGGGGAGAGAATTCAGAAATCTGGAGTGCAAAAGGACTTGGGAGTCTTAGTCCAGGATTCTCTTAAGGTTAACTTGCAGGTTGAGTCAGTAGTTAGGAAGGCAAATGCAATGTTGACATTTATTTCAAGAGGACTAGAATATAAAAGCAGGGATGTGCTGCTGAGGCTTTATAAGGCTCTGGTCAGACCACATTTAAAATATTATGAACAATTTTGGGCCCCGTATCTCAGGAAGGATGTGCTGGCCCTGGAGAGGGTCCAGAGGAGGTTCACAAAAATGATCCCAGGAATGAAAGACTTAAAATATGAGGAATGTTTGAGGACTCTGGGTCTATACTTGATGGAGTTTAGAAGGATGAGGGGGGATCTGATTGAAACTTACAGAATACTGAAAGGCCTGGATAGAGTGGACGTGGGGAAGATGTTTCCATGAGTAGGAGAGACTAGGACCCGAGGGCACAGCCTCAGAGTAAAGGGAAGACCTTTTAGAACAGAGATGAGGAGAAACGTCTTTAGCCAGAGAGTGGTGAATCTATGGAATTCATTGCCACAGAAGGCTGTGGAGGCCAGGTCATTGAGTGTATTTAAGACTGAGATAGACAGGTTCTTGATTGGTAAGGGGGTCAAAGGTTACGGGGAGAGGGTGGGAGAATGGGGTTGTGAAACTTATCAGCCTTGATTGAATAGCGGAACACACACGATGGGCCGAATGGCCTAATTTCTGCTCCTATGTCTTACGCTCTTTAAAAAGGACACAGAGAGTGGGAGAGACTTCAGTTTAAAAAGGAAACAGAGCGGTGAATACTTCAGTTTAAAAAGGACACGGAGAGCGGGAGACACTTCAGTTTAGAAAGAACGCAGAGAGCAGCGGGGACTTCAGATTAAATAGGGCACGGAGAGCGGCGGGGACTTCAGATTAAATAGGGCACGGAGAGCGGAGGGGACTTCAGATTAAATAGGGCACGGAGAGCGGAGGGGACTTCAGGTTAAAAAGCTCACAGAGAGCGGCGGGGACTTCAGATTAAATAGGGCACGGAGAGCAGAGGGGACTTCAGGTTAAAAAGCTCACAGAGAGCGGCGGGGACTTCAGATTAAATAGGGCACGGAGAGCAGAGGGGACTTCAGATTAAAAAGGGTATGGAGTGCAGAGGAGACTTTAGTTTGAAAAGGGCGCAAGAGACTGTATGGATTGCTATGTTTATCTGCAGTACAGAGATTGGTGACTGAAGGAGTTTAAGGGTTAAATTCTATCTAAAGTTGCGTCATTCTTTAAATTAGCAATTAACTGAAAGTTGCAGTTAGGGTTGGAAGAAAGTGGATTTTCATCCAGCCTTGAAACAGGGCTCATGTAGGCTCAGCTTAATTAGATAACTGGCTTAACCAGGTTTTCAGGGGCTAGGTTCAGAGAGTATAAAGATAGGCGCCCTTATAGTGCTGACTTTGCACTGGAGTGCTGTCTTTGGCTGCAGTAGAGAGGTTCAGTTGGAGATTGGTGACTGAGGGAGGAGGTGCTCCTTTCCTTTTCTACCTTCCCTCAGTAAGGAGAGCGGTGACCTTGGAAAGTAGGAACTGGTGAGTAAGTTAGAAAAGTGTAATTTTTTTAAAGTTGGATTTAACTGAGAAGTGCCAGGAATAAGGGAAATTTAGGGCCAATAGAATAAAGTAATATAAATAATCCAAAATAGAATTAAGTTAATGTAAGGGAAGTAGAGTTAAGACATGGCAGGTCAGCTCAGTCGTGTGGAATGCGTGTCCTGTAATATGTGTGAAGTCATGGACTCTACGGTGTCCTAGCTGACCATGTGTGCAGGAAGTGCTGTCAGCTGCAGAAACCTGAGCTCCGGGTTTCAGAGCTCGAGCCGTGGCTGGAGTCACTGTGGCACATCCAAGAGGCTGAGAGCTACGTGGATAGCACGTTCAGAGAGGTGGTCACACTGCAGCTTAAGGGCCTGGAGACAGAGAGGGAATGGATGACCACCAGGCAGCCCAAGAGAAGTACACAGGTGGTGCAGGAGTCCCCTGGGGTCCTGCTCACAAATCGCTTTTCCGTTTCGGAAGCTGGTGAAGGTGCTGGTTCCTCGGAGGAGTGCAGTTAGAGCCAAGTTTGTGGCACCACGAGCGGCTGGACTGTACAGGAGGGGAGGAAGAAGAAAGGAAGAGCTATAGTGATAGGGGATTCATTGGTTAGGGGAACAGACAGGCGTTTCTGTGGCTGTAGATGTGACTCCAGGATGGTTAGGGGAACAGACAGGTGTTTCTGTGGCTGTAGATGTGACTCCAGGATGGTTAGGGGAGCAGACAGGTGTTTCTGTGGCTGTATATGTGACTCCAGGATGGTTAGGGGAACAGACAGGTTTTCTGTGGCTGTAGATGTGACTCCAGGATGGTTAGGGGAACAGACAGGTGTTTCTGTGGCTGTAGATGTGACTCCAGGATGGTGTGCTGCCTCCCTGGTGCCAGGGTCCAGGATGTCACTGAGCGGCTGCAGGATATTCTTCTGGGGGAGGGTGATCAGACAGAGGCTGTGGTCCACATTGGTACCAGTGACTTAGGTAGGAAGGGGGATGTGGTTCTGCAATCAGAATTTAGAGAGCTAGGTAAAAAATTAGCAAGCAGGAGATGGAATGTAGTAATGTCCGGATTCCTCCTAGCGCCACGTGCCAGTCAGTACTGAAATCGGACAGTAAGGCAGATGAATGTGTGGCTGGAAAGATGATGCAGGAGGGAGGGCTTTAGGTTCCTGGGACATTGGGTCTGGCTCGGGGGTAGATGGCACCTGTACAAGCCAGACGGGTTGCTTCTGAACAGAGCTGGGACTGTGTTCCTTGCAGAGTGTTTTGCTACTGCTGTTGGGAGGGCTTTAAACTAACTTGGCAGAGGTGTGGGAACCAAGAGAAAATATTAGAGAGGAATACCAGGGGGCACAAAAACCTGGGAGGGACAGACAGCATGAGTATAGAGAATAGGAAGTTAATAGGTAAAGTCGGGGTAAGTAACAATATCTAAATCAGGGTTACTATGCACATATCTGAATGCACGGAGTATAGTAACTAAGATTGGGGAGTTACAGGTGCAGATTGCCATGAGGAAATATGTTGTTGTGGTGATAACAGAGACCTGGCTCAAGGAAGGACAGAACTGGGTGTTAAATATTCCCGGATACAAGGTGTTCAGAAGAGATAAGAAAGGGAGGAAAGGAGGAGGGGTGGAGGTACTGGTTAAGGAGGGCATTGCAGTGTTGGAGGAAGAGGGTGTCCCAGAGGGGTCAAGGGCAGAATCAGTTTGGCTCAAGCTAAGGAACAAAAAGGGAGCAATTACATTGTTCAGTGTAGTCTACAGACCGGCAAATAGTGAGAAGGACGTAGAAGAACAAATCTGCAGGGAAATTACAGAGAGATGCAGGCATTATAGAGTAGTTACAATGGGGGACTTTAATGTAGACTGGGACAGTGGTAGTGTAAAGGGCAGAGAGGGGCAAGAGTTCCTAGACTGTGTTCAGGAGAATTTTCTACAGCAGTATGTGTCCAATCCAACAAGAAAAACGCACTGTTGGACCTGGATCTTGGGAATGAGGTGGACCAAGTGGATCAAGTGTCAGTTGGGGAGCATTTAGGAGACAGTGATCATTGTATTGTACGGTTTAGGATGATGATAGAAAAGGATGATGGGCAAACCAGAGTAAAAATAATTAACTGGACAAGAGCTGACTTCAATGTGGCAAGAACGGAGCTGGGCCGGAGAGACTGGAACGAAAGATTGGCAGGAAAAACTGTAGCTGAACAATGGGCTACCTTCAAAAAAGAATTGGTTTGGGCACAGTCAAGGTATATCCCATCGAAAGGGAAAGGTAGGGCAAACACATCCTGAGCTCCCTGGATGAAAAAGGAGATTGAAATTAAGATAAAGGAGAAAAAGTGGGCTTATGACAGGTGTCAGGCAGAAAATACAATTGAGAACCAAGAGGAATACAGAAGGTTCAGAGGGGAGGTGAACAAACATATTAGAGAAGTGAAGAGGGATTATGAGAAAAGACTGGCAGCCAAACATAAAGGGGAATCCCAAAGTCTTCTATAGGCATATAAATAGTAAAAGGGTGGGAAAAGGAGGAGTGGGGCCGATTAGGGACCTAAAAGGGAATTTATACATGGACAAAGGGGCCACGGCTGAGGTATTAAATGAATACTTTGCATCCGTCTTTACCAAGGAGGTAGATGCTACCCAGGCCATGGTGACAGACAAGGAAACTGTCACTAGAAGGGTTCAAAATTGACAAGGAGGAAGTGTTGAATGGACTGTCGGTCCACGGGTATTAAAGGAAGTGAGAGAAATTGCAGGGGCACTGGCCATAATCTTTCAGACTTCCCTAGACTCAGGGGAGATGCCAGAGGACTGGAGAATTGCAAACATTACGCCCTTGTTCAAAAAAGGTTGTAAGGATAAGCTCAGCAATTACACCAGTCAATTTAACTTCAGTGTGGGGAAGATTCAAGAAACAATTATTCAGGATAGAATTCGTCGTCACATGGAAAAAATATGGGTTGATAAGGAAGAGCCAGTGTGGATTTCTAAAGGGGAAATTGTGTTTAACTAACTTTCTGGAGTATTTTGTAGAGGTAGTAGGAAATGTCGATGAGAGTAACGCTGTTGATGTGGTGTACATGGACTTTCAAAAGGCATTTGACACCGTGCCACACAATAGACTTGTGAGAAAAGTTATTGCTTATGGAATAAAAGGGGCAGTAGCAACGTGGATTCAAAATTGGTTGAAAATTAGGAAGCAGAGAATAATGGTCAATAATTATTTGTCGGACTGGAGGAAGGTTTGTAGTGGAGTTCCCCAAGGGTCAGTATTGGGACCCTTGCTTTTCCTGATATATATTAATGATCTAGATCTTGGTGTTCAGGGGACGATTTCAAAGTTTGTGGATGATACAAAGCTTGGGAGTGTTGTGAACTACGGGGAGGACGGTGTGGGACTTCAAGAAGACATGGACAAGTTGGTGGAGTGGGCAGATCAGTGGCAGATGAAGTTCAATGTGGAGAAGTGTGAGGTGAGACACTTTGGTGGGGGGAACATAGACAGACAATGTAAACTAAGGGGTGAAATTTTGAAGGGGATGCAGGAGCAGAAAGACCTGGGTGTATATGAACATAGATCATTGAAGGTGGCAGGACAGGTGGAGAGAGCAGTTCATAAAGCATATAGTATCCTGGGCTTTATTAATAGGGACATGGAGTACAAGAGCAGGGAAGTTATGCTGAATTTATATAAGACACTAATTAGACCTCAGCTGGAGCGTTGTGTACAGTTCTGGGCACCACGCTGTAGGAAGGATGTGAACACATTGGAGAGAGTGCAGAAGACGTTTACAAGAATGGTTCCAGGGATGAGAAACTTCAGCTATGAAGATAGATTGGGGAGGTTGGGACTGTTCTCCTTGGAGGGAAGAAAGCTAAGAGGAGATTTGATAGAGATGTTCAAACTCATGAGGGGATTGGACAGAGAAGATAGGGGGAAGCTGTTCTCACTGGTAAAAAGGATAAGAACAAGAGGGCACTGATTTAGTGATTTGCAAAAGGAGCAAATGTGAGATGAGTAAAAACTTTTTCACACAGAGAGTGGTTCGGGTCTGGAAAGCACTGCCTGGAAGTGTGGTGGAGGCAGGTTCAATCGAGGAATTCAAGAAGACATTAGACGATTATTTGAATAGAAACAATAAGTAGGAGTACGGGGAAAAGGCAGGGCAATGGCACTAGGTGATAATGCTCGTTTGGAGAGCTGGTGCAGACATGATGGACTGAATAGCCTCCTTCTGTGCTGTTAAAATTCGGTGATTCGGTGAAATCTTCACTGCTGTATTGGTAAGAGGCTGTCCCATCTGTCCTATCCAGGTACTGCGCCACATTTTTCTGGAGGATCAAGTACTACCCTCACATGGCTCGAACAGAACTAATTGAATCCCATTCAGAAACATGCTCCCCCTTCCTGATTTTGTTATTTGTGAGATATCGTGGGAATGTAACCCCCGCGAGTGGCGGGACTTTACTGTGTGTTAGAGTCCCAACAAAGATTAACTGTAAACAGTCTTCTGATGTTGTGGGAGGAAGTGACATACACTCATGTGACCTGAGACTAGAGGAGAATAAACATGGAGAATGTACTGAGTTTTTATACATCACACCCATGAAAAATCAGTGAGTGGCCGTAGGCTGCTCAGTGCAGTGTGGGAGCTGGGATTGTACTGGTGATTTGACACTGGTGTCCAGCTTGGCCAACTTTGTCTCAAGAGAAGAGATTGAACTGCTGCGAGATGAGCAGTCGATGGGGACATTCTAAGTTTGAGTCCTGTTGCCCGACAACTATTTGCAGGCAAAAGAAGTAGGAGGACCTCTAGGCTAAATTGGAATTACTGTTGAAAGGAGATCAGAGCCTAATCACTCGAAAGAGAGGAGTTTAAATCCCTCGTGAAGAAGGCAAGAGTTTGAAGGGTTTTTGTGATTCACAGTGATCACTGACATCTGGGTGGGTTGCTGAGAAATTTGTGGGATCTGTCCTGGCTGTGTCTGCCATCTGGTGCAGTTTGTTGTTTGGTTTCAACCACATTTTGCCTGTTAATTCATGTTTACATCATCTTAATTCTGGATGTTAGAGCGCAAGATAGATGGTATTGACTGTTTGCTCTGTTGACTCTTGTATAGTAAAAATTCTTGTTTGTTTAAAACTATGGAATCTTGTGGCTTTATTCTCTTAGTAAATACCTGGGATTTCAAATTTAACCTACGTTACAGTAAAAGTTATTGGTCCCTAAAGGATTGTAACAAAATAAATTTACTGCAGATCTTTGTTTCAGGAGTACAGTTTGTCTATAAACGCATCCTTGTTGCCTCTGCCATTGCTTTGGCCAGTACAGTGATGTCCTTTGCTGCAATTTTCTACATCATCATCTTTAGCTTAGTAAAATACCGAGGTACTGAACCAATTTTCTGTTCCTGATGTTCATCACATATTTACGCACTTTCATACATCTCGGTTTGAGTCTGATAAATTTTGCTGCTTTAGAGATGCTGCCTGGTTTAATTTCCATTTCATTTGTTTGTATCCATAGCGCAGAAATACCAAATGCGGCTTACTGTTGCTTTTCTATTCATTGAAATGAAGTGCTACGTATGTTTGCTGATCTCTTGTATACTGTGTGTCTTGGATCCAGGTAGGTGCACATCATATCTACTCTGATGCCCATATCTCCTCAACTGCCAAGCTCCTGCCCCTGCTCCACTCCAGATACCTGTCAAGCTTGCTGCTTTCACCTTGGTGCACAGTGGAGCATTAGTAGTGAGAATGCAGCCCAAGTTCAGATGTCCATTGAGGGGAGGGGGCTGGAGCTGGAGGGTAGGGTGGTGCTTATGATGGCACATGTGTTCGGGAATCCAGAACAGGGGTCAGAAATACAGCCCAGCCCAGGGTCAGATGTCAGGAGTAGAGTTCTGGTAAGTGGTCAGGAGTAGAACTGTGGACAGGGGTCATTTGATGAGCCCCTTCTCGAACTGCTACAGTCTGTGCGGTATAGGTATACCCACAGTGCTGTTGGGGAGAGAGGTTTGGGACTTTGAAGGAACAATATAGTTATAAGTCAGAATGGTGAGTAGCATGGAGAGGACCTTGCAGGTGTGCTGGTGTTCCCATGCGTCTATCCCCTTGTCCTTCTAGGTGATAGAGGGCGCAGATTTGGAAGATGCTGTTGATGAGTCTTGGTGAGCTGTTGCAGTGTGTCTTGGGGTTGGTACACAGTGCTGCCATACTGCGCTATTGGTGGAGGGAATATTTAAGATAGAGGTAATGTTTAAGATGGTGGTTGGGGTGATTAAATAGACTGCATTGTTCGGGACTATATACTTGCATCAACTCCCCAACTCCATATTCATCTGCTCTATCTAGAAACAGAGTTTAAGGCCCTGCATCTGAATGTACATAGTATTTGTAACAAAAGAGATGAATTGTTAGCATAGATAGAGGTGAATATATCTGACCTGATAGGCATTACAGAGACATAGAAACTAGGAGCAGGAGTAGGCCATTCGGCCCTTCGAGCCTGCTCTGCCATTCATTATGATCATGGCTGATCATCCAACTCAATAACCTGCTCCTGCTTTCTCCCCATAACCTTTGATCCCTTTTGCCCCAAGAGCTATATCTAACTCCTTCTGGAAAACATACAATGTTTTGGCCTCAACTACTTTCTGTGATAGCGAATTCCACAAGCTCACCACTCTCTGGGTGAAGATATTTCTCCTCATCTCAGTCCTAAATGGTCTACCCATATCCTCAGACTGTGACCCCTGGTTCTGGACTCCCCCACCATCGGGAACATCCTTCCTGCATCTACCCTGTCTAGTCCTGTTAGAATTTTATAGATTTATATGAGATTCCCCCTCATTCTTCTGACCTTCCGCAAATATAATCCTAACCGACTCAATCTCTCCTCATATGTCAGTCGTGACGTCCCAGGAATCAGTCTGGTAAACCTTCGTTGCCCTCCCTCTATAACAAGAACATCCTTCCTCAGATAAGGAGACCAAAACTACACAATATTCTAGGTGTGGTCTCACCAAGGCCCCATAGAATTGCAGCAAGACATTTCTGTTCCTATAAAGATCTTCTTCCTATAAAGGCCAACATACTGCCTGCTGCAGCTGGATGCTTACCTTCAGTGACTGGTGTACGAGGACATCCAGGCCTCATTGCACATTCCAGTCTCTCAATAGCCATTTGGATAATAATCTGCATTCCTGTTTTTGCTACCAAAGTGGATTACCTCACATTTATCCACATTATACTGCATCTGCCATGCATGTGCCCACTCACTCAGCTTGTCCAAATCACCCTGAAGCATCTCTGCATCCTCCTCACAGCTCACCCTCCCACCCAGCTTTGTATCATCTACAAATTTGGAGATGTTACATTTAGTTTCCTCAGTTAAATCATTAATATATATTGTGAATAGCTGGGGTCGCAGCACCGATCCCTGCGGTACCCCACTAGTCACTGCCTGCCATTCGGAAAAAGACCCGTTTATTCCTACTCTTTGTTTCCTGTCTGCCAGCCAGTTTTCTATCCATCTCAATACACTACCCCCAATCCCATGTGTTTTAATTTTACACGCTAATCTCTCATGTGGGACTTTGTCGAAAGCTTTCTGAAAGCCCAAATAAACCACATCCACTAGGGCTCCCCCTCATCAACTCTGCTAGTTACATCCTCAAAATATTCCAGTAGATTTGTCAAGCATGATTTCCCTTTCATAAATCCATGCTGACTCTGTCTGATTCTGCCACTGTTCTCCATGTGCTTTGCTATTATTTTATAATGGAATCTAGAATTTTCCCCACTACCGACATCAGGCTGACTGGTCTATAATTCCCTGTTTTCTCTCTGCCTCCCTTTTTAAATAGTGGGGTTACATTAGCTACCCTCTAGCCTGTAGGAACTGTTCCAGAGTCTATCGAATCTCGGAAGATGACCAGCAATGCATCCACTCTTTCTAGAGCCACTTCATTAAATACTCTGGGATGTGGATTACCAGGCCCTGGGGATTTATTGGCCTTTAATCCCATCAATTTCACCAGCACCATTTCCATACGATTACTGATTTCATTCAGTTCCTCCCTCTCACTAAACCCTGTGTTCCCCAACATTTCTGGTATGTTATTTGTGTCCTCCTTTGTGAAGATTTAGTTTGCATGTATTTAGTTGGTCAGCCATTTCTTTGTTCCCCATTATACATTCCCCTGTTTCTGACTGTAAGGGACCTACATTTGTCTTCACCAATCTTTTTCTCTTCACATACCTATAGAAACTTTTACAGTCAGTTTTTATATTCCCCACAAGCTTGGTCTCGTACTCTATTTTCCCCTTCTTAATCAATCCCTCGGTCCCCCTTTGCTGAATTCTAAACTGCTCCCAATCCTCAGGTCTGTTGTTTTTTCTGGCCAATTTGTATGCCTCTTCCTTGGATCTAATACTATCTCTAATTTCCCTTGTAAGCCATGGTTTGGCCACCTTTCCTGTTTTACTTTTGCGCCAGACAGGAATAAACAACTGTTACAGTTCACCCATGCGCTCTTTGAATGTTTGCCATTGCCTATCCACCATCATCCCTTTAAGTAACATTTCCTGATCCATCATAGCCAACTCGCGCCTCATACCATCGTAGTTTCCTTTATTAAGATTCAGGACCCTAGTCTCAGAATCAACTACGTCACTCTCCATCCTGATGAAGAATTCTATAATATTATGGTCACTCATCCCCAAGGGGCCTCACACAACTAGATTGCCAATTATTCCTTTCTCATTACACAATATCCAATCTAGGATGGCCTGTTCTCTTGTTGGTTCCTCAACATATTGGTCCAGAAAACCATCCCGTATACACTCCAGGAATACCTCCTGTAGGGTATTGTTACTAATTTGATTTGCCCAATCTATATGCAGATTAAAGTCACCTATAATTACAGATGTTCCTTTATTACATGCGTCTCTAAGTTCCTGTTTAATGCCATTCCCAACATCACCACTACAGTTTGGGGGTCTATATACAACCCCCACTAATGTTTTTTGCCCCTTAATGTTTCTCAGCTCTACCCATACAGATTCTACATCGTCGGAGCTAATATCTTTCCTCACTATTGCGTTAATTTTCTCTTTAACCAGCAATGCAACTCCACTGCCTTTTCCTATTTGTCTGTCCTTCCTAAATACTGAATAGCCCTGGATGTTCAGTTCCCATCCCTGGTCACCCTACAGCTTGTCTCCGTAATCCTGACTATTTCATACCTGTTCACATCTATTTGTGTGGTTAATTCATCCACTTTATTGTGAATGCTCCTTGCGTTAAGGCACAAAGCCTTAAGGCTTGTCTTTTTAACATTACTTGTCCCGTTCCCACTATTTTTCACTGAGGCCGTTTGATTCTTGCCCTTGATTTCTTTGCCTATCACTTTTCTTATTCCCCTTTCTGTCTTTTGTCCTTGTCTTTGATTCCCTTTCCTCTGACTCCTTGAATAGCTTCCCATTCCCCTCCTATTTTAGTTTAAACCCTCCCCAACCACTTTCGCAAATATTCCCCCCAGGACATCAGTTCCGGTCCTGCCCAGGTGTAACCTGTCCAGTTTGTACTGGGAGGGAAATGTATCTCCATCATTTTCACGTGGTCCATCTCTGACACTTCCCTTCCCTTCCTTGACCTCTCTGTCTCAATCTCTGGTGATGGACTGTCCACCAATATCCATTACAAACCCACCGACTCCCACAGCTACCTCGACTACAGCTCCTCACACCCCGCTTCCTGGAAGGACTCCATCCCATTCTCCCAGTTCCTTCGCCTTCGTTGCATCTGTTCCGATGATGCTACCTTCAAAAACGGTTCCTCTGACATGTCCTCCTTCTTCCTTAACCGAGGTTTTCCACCGACGGTCGTTGACAGGGCCCTCAACCGTGTCGGGCCCATCTCCCGCGCATCCGCCCTCACGCCTTCTCCTCCCTCCCAGAAACATGATAGGGTCCCCCTTGTCCTCACTTATCACCCCACCAGCCTCCGCATTCAAAGGATCATCCTCCGCCATTTCCGCCAACTCCAGCATGATGCCACCACCAAACACATCTTCCCTTCACCCCCCTTATTGGCATTCCATAGGGATCGCTCCCTCCGGGACACCCTGGTCCACTCCTCCATCACCCCCTACTCCTCAACCCCCTCCTATGGCACCACCCCATGCCCACGCAAAAGATGTAACACCTGCCCCTTCACTTCCTCTCTCCTCACCGTCCAAGGGCCCAAACACTCCTTTCAAGTGAAGCAGCATTTCACTTGCATTTCCCCCAACTTAGTCTACTGCATTCGTTGCTCCCAATGTGGTCTCCTCTACATTGGAGAGACCAAACGTAAACTGGGCGACCGCTTTGCAGAACACCTGCGGTCTGTCCGCAAGAATGACCCAAACCTCCCTGTCGCTTGCCATTTTAACACTCCACCCTGCTCTCTTGCCCACATGTCTGTCCTTGGCTTACTGCATTGTTCCAGTGAAGCCCAATGCAAATTGGAGGAACAACACCTCATCTTCCGACTAGGCACCTTACAGCCTTCCGGACTGAATATTGAATTCAATAACTTTAGGTCGTGAGCTCCCTCCCCCATCCCCACCCCCTTTCTGTTTCCCCCTCTTTTCCCCTTTTTTTTCCCTATAAATTTTATAGATTTTTCTTTTCCCACCTATTTCCATTATTTTTAAATATTTTAAAATCTTTTATGCTCCCCCCACCCCCACTAGAGCTATACCTTGAGTGCCCTACCATCCATTCTTAATTAGCACATTCGTTTAGATAATATCACCAACTTTAACTTTAACACCTATGTGTTCTTTTGTACCATTGTCGCTGACATCTTTTGATGATCTGCTTCTATCACTGCTTGTTTGTCTACACAAGCACCTCTGTCTCTCTCTCTCTCTCCGCCCCCCACACACACACACCTTAAACCAGCTTATATTTCAACTCTTTCTTGGACTCGAAATCAAGTTCTGTCGAAGGGTCATGAGGACTCGAAACGTCAACTCTTTTCTTCTCCGCCGATGCTGCCAGACCTGCTGAGTTTTTCCAGGTAATTTTGTTTCAGTTTGTACTGGTCCCACCTTCCCCAGAACCAGTCCCAATGCCCCAGGAATCTGAAACCCTCCCCCTCACACCATCTCTTCATCCGATATATCCTGCTAGTTCTACTCTGACCAGCACGTGGCACTGGTAGTAATCCTGAGATCACTACCTTTGAGGTCCTAATTTTCAACTTACTTCCTAACTCCCTACATTCTGCCTTTAGGACCTCATCCCTTTTTTTACCTATGTCGTTTGTACCAATGTGTACCACCACCACTGGCTGTTCACCCTCCCCCTTCAGAATGTCCTCTAGCCGCTCTGAGACATCCTTGACCCTAGCGCCAGGGAGGCAACATACCAATCTGGAGTCTCGTTTACAGCCATAGAAATGTCCATCTATTCCCCTTACAATTGAATCCCCTATAACTATTGCGTTCCCACACTTTTTACTCCTCCTCTGTGCAGCAGAGCCAACTGTGGTGCCATGAATTTGGCTGTTGCTGCTTTCCCCTCTGAGGCCATTCCCCTCAACTGTACCCAAAGCGGTATATCTGTTTTGCAGGGGAATAGCCACAGGAGATTCCTACACTGCCTGCCTAGTCCTCTTGCTCTGCCTGGTGGTCACCTATTCCCTTCCTGCCTGTGGACTCTTAGCCCACGGTATGACCGCCTCTCTATACGTGCTATCCACGATACTCTTCACCTCACAGATGCTCCACTGTTTCCCCAGCCGCCGCTGCAGCTCAGAAACTTGGACTTCCAGAAGCTGCAGCTGGAGATACTTCCCACACACATTCTGGCTCCGGGCCCTGGAAATGTTCCTGGCTTCCCACATAGAACAGGAGGAGCACACCACAGCTTTGAACCCTCGTACCATGACTTACCCCTTTAAATTAAATTAAACCTTTTGGAAGATACTTAACATCAAATAATATCAATTACTCTCGGGCCCTTCTTCCCTGCTCCTCGTTGTTACAGAATATAGCCCTTATAAACGATGAACCACAAAATAAGACTTTAAAAACTATAAGCGATAAAAGTAATAAATACTTACCCGACCGTACTCACGGTACTCAAAGGATCACCTCGTTGCCTCCTCACCGAACTCCCTCAGTCACCAAACTCCAACTTAAGCACTGTACTGCAGCCCAAAGCAGCACTCCAGTGAGACATGATAGAATGGTGACCAAGGCTGAGACCTGAATGTTGAATGGTGTTTGACATATTGAGACGACAGGAAGCTAAGGAAAAGGTGGTGGGGTAGCTCTGTTAATTAAGGATGGCATTAGTTCATTACTAAGAGAAGACCTTAGCTTGAAAGAGCAAGATGTTGAATCATTTTAGATGGAGATTAGAAATAGTAAAAGTAAGATGTCACTTGTGGGAGTAGTTTATAGGCCCCCTAGCTGTAGTTACACTGTTAGGCAGAGCATACAGGGAGAAATAAATTGGAATGGAAGAAAGGTACCGCGATAGTCACAGGTGATGACTTTGATCTACATGTAGATTGGGAAAGTCAGATTGGTGAGAGTAGCCTGTAAAATGAGTTCATACAGTGTTTCACAGAATCACAGAATTGTTATAGAAGGAAGCCATTCAGCCCAACTGCATTTGAGCATAAAATGCTTTGAGCATTTTAACTTAGTGCCCATCCCCTGCCTTTTCCCCGCAACCCTGCACATTGATTCTATTTAAATAACCATCTAATGCCCTCTTGAATGCCTCAATTGAACCTGCCTCGACCACACTTCCAGTCCGTGCATTCCAAACCCTAACTACTCGCTGTGTGGAAAAGCTTTTTCTCACCTCGCATTTGCTTCTTTTGCAGAACACTTTAAAACTCTGGTTCTCGATCGGTTTGAGCGGGAACAGTTTCTCCCATTCTACTCTGTCCAGACCCCTCATGTTTTAAAATCTTCTATCAAATCTTCTCTTAGCCTTCTCTTCTCTAAGGAAAACAGTCCCAACTTCTCCAATCTTTCCTCATAACTGAAGTGTCTCATCCCTGGAACCATTATCGTAAATCTCTCCTGCACTCTTTCCAATGTGTTCACATTCTTCCTATAGTGTGGCGCCCAGAACTGTACACAATATTCCAGCTGAGGTCTAACTGGTGTCTTATATAAGTTCATCACAACCTCCCTGCTCTTGTACTCTAAGCTCCTATTAATGAAGCCTAGAATACTGTATGCTTTAGAAACAGCTCTCTCTACCTGTCCTGCCACCTTTAGTGACCTATGTGGATATACACCCAGGTCTCTCTGCTGCTGCACACCCTTTAGAATAGTACCTTTATTTTACACTGTCTCTCCATGTTCTAGGTACCAAAGTGTCTCACCTCACACTTCTCCACATTGAACCCCATCTGCCACCCATCAGCCCTCACCACCAATGTGTCAATGTCCTTTTGAAGCTCTACACTGTCCTCTTCACAGTTTACAATTCTTACAGATTGTGTTGTTTGCAAAGTTTGAAATTGCTCCCTGCGTACCAAGACCTAGATCATTAATATATATCAGGAAAAGCAAGGGGCCCAATACTGACCCCTAGGGAACTACAAACCTTCCTCCAGCCTGAAAAATACCCATTAACCATTACTCTCTGTTTCTTATCCTCAGCCAATTTTGTATCCACTTTCCTACTGTGCCCTTTATTCCATGACCTATAACTTTCCTCACAAGTCTGATGTGTGGCACTGTATCGCACACCTTTTGGAAGTCTATGTACACCACATCAATGGCCTTGCCCTCATCACCCATCTCTGTTACCTCTTCAAAAAATTCCAGCAAGTTAGTTAGATACGATTTTCCTTTAACAAATCCATGCTGACTCTTCCAAATCAATCCACATTTTTCCATATGATTATTAATTCTATCCCAAATAATTGTTTCTAGAAGTTTCCCCACTACCGACGTTAAACTAACCAGTCGGTAATTGCAGGGCAGATCTTTACAATCTTTTTTGAATAAGGGCGTAATGTTTGCAATTCTCCAGTCCTCCAGCACCTCCCCCGAATCCAGGGAACATTGGAAGGTTATGGCCAGTGCCTCTCAGGACAATTTCTTAGAGCCAACCAGGGAGCAGGTTATTCTAGACCTGGTGATGTGCAATGAGACAGGATTACTCAGAAGCTCGTGGTAAAGGAGCCTGTAGGTCAAAGTGATTACTATCTGATAGAATTTCATGTTCAGTTTGAAAGTGAGAAGTGTGGGTCCAAGACTAGTGTTTTAAACCTAAATAAAAGTAACTATGATGGTATGAGAGCAGAGCTGGCTAAGGTGAGCTTGGAAACCTGATTAAAAGGTAGCACAGTAGAGATGCAGTGACCTTTAAGGAGATATTTATTAACACTCAGAAAAGATTTATCCCAGTGTGAAAGAACAACTCTTTGAGAAGATGCATCATCCATTTGGCCCATCATGCTCTCCAAGTGATCACTGTGAACTAGTGTCTGCCTTTTCCCTATGCCCCTGCACATTGTTTCGATTTAAATCATCAATCTTAATATTCTTTTGAAAGCCTTGATTGAACCTGCCTCCACCACACATTATTAAGGTTATAGCAGGATACTTAGAAAATTACAACTTAATCAGGCAGAGCCAGTATGGCTTTGTGAAAGGGAAATCATGTTTAATTAATTTGTTAGGGCTTTTGACGTGGTAACATTCAAGGTAGATAAAGGTGAACCAGTAGATGTGGTGTACTTGGATTTCCAAAAGGCATTTTATAAGATGCCACACGAAAGGTTACTACACAAGGTAAGAGCTCATGGTGTCGGAGGTAGCATATTAGCATGGATAAAGGTTTCGTTGGCTAACAGGATGCAGAGTAGGGATAAATGGGTCTTTTTCAGGTTGGCAAGATGTAACTAGTGAAATGCCACAGGGATCAGTGCTGGGTCCTCAACAATTGACAATTTATATAAATGTCTTGGATGAAGAGAGTGAATGTATGGTAGCTCAATTTGCTGATGACACCAAGGCAGGTAGGAAAGTTAAGAAGAGGTAGAGGGTCTGCAAAGGGATATAGACAGGTTAAGTGCGTGGGCAAAAATTTGGCAGATTGTTTTCTTTTATTCATTCATATGATGTGGATGTTGCTGGCTAGACCAACACCTATTGCCCATTCCTAATTGCCCTTGAGAAGATGGTGGTGAGCTGCCTCCTTGAACCGCTGCAGTCCATGTGGTGTAGGTACACCCACAGTGCTGTTAGGGAGGGAGTTCCAGGATGTTGTCCATGTGGTGTAGGTACACCCACAGTGCTGTTAGGGAGGGAGCACCAGGATTTTGTCCATGTGGTGTAGGTACACCCACAGTGCTGTTAGGGAGAGAGTTCCATGATTTTGTCCATGTGGTGTAGGTACACCCACAGTGCTGTTAGGGAGGGAGTTCCAGGATTTTGTCCATGTGGTGTAGGTACACCCACAGCGCTGTAAGGGATGGAGTTCCAGGATTTTGTCCGTGTGCTGTAGGTACACCCACAGTGCTGTTAGGGAGCAAGTTCCAGGATTTTGTCCATGTGGTGTAGGTACACCCACAGTGCTGTTAGGGAGGGAGTTCCAGGATTTTGACCCAGCGACAGTGAAGGAACGGTGATATATTTCCAAGTCAGGATGGTGAGTGACTTGGAGGGGAACTTCCAGGTGGTGGTGTTCCCATCTATCTGCTGCCCTTATCCTTCTAGATGGTAGTGGTTGTGGGTTTGGAAGGTTCTGTGTAAGGAGCCTTGGTGAGTTCCTGCAGTGCATCTTGTAGATGGTACACACACTGCTGCTACTGTGTGTCGGTGGTGGAGGGAGTGAATGTTTGTGGATGTGGTGCCAATCAAGCGGGGCTGCTTTGTCCTGGATGGTGTCGAGCTTCTTGAGTGTTGTGGGAGCTGCACTCATCCAGGCAAGTGGGGAGTATTCCATCTCACTCCTGACTTGTGCCTTGTAGATGGTGGACAGGCTTTGGGGAGTCAGGAGGTGAGTTACTCACTGCAGGATTCCCAGCCCTTGACCTGCTCTTGTAGCCACAGTCTTTATATGGCTGGTCCAATTCAGTTTCTGGTCAATGGAAGTAAACATGGGGCAGAATTTGAAGTTCCCTGCGGCGTGTTTGTAGGTGGTGTTGAGGGTAAAATTTCTCAATTGCTCTTCCCCCCGGGTTCCCACCTGCCCCGAACTCTCCACAATTTTATGCTAGGATGGGCGAGGCCAACCTGCCCTTACCCCAACTGAGGCCCTTAAATGGCCAATTATTGACCACTTAAGGGCCACTTTCCACCCAGCCTCAATTTTGAGGCTGACGGTTGGATTTCTGGGCCGGGGGAAGACCTGAAATAAACTGGAATAAAGCCTTGAGCAGGATGTTGATTGGTGGGGACATATATTACTTGCCACTTTTAACATCGGGTGACCCCCCCCAGTAATATATGGTCTCTAAAGGTCCTCCTTCCCCACCCAGCCTCTGTAACGACACCCCAACCCCCACTCTGTTCATCCGCCTCAGCCTTAACTACCCTCCCCAACCTGAGACCCCCCCAAAACCTACCTGATCCTGGACCCCTGGGACTTTGGCTCAGGGAACTAGCCCCAACCCCTGTCTCCTGCAGCTTCTGGCACTGCAGGGACAATCAGATTGGCTGACAGCTCTCTGAGGCGGGACTTCCTCCCCAGTGAGGGGCACAAGTCCTGCCTCCAGACAATTAATGCTCGTTGGAGCGTTATTATCACTGTGAGGCAGGGAGAATGAGCGGGATGTGTTCCCCATCAACTCTTCAGATGGTGGGATGGGAAACCCCACCATCCTAAAAATCCGGGCCCTGAACTTGTTCATTTGGGCAGGAAGAATGAACAAGCAGTGTACTATTTAAATGGAGTGAGATTACAGAACTCAGCAGTACAGAGGGATCTGGGTGTCCCGGTACATGAATCCCATAAAGTTAGTCTGCAGGTGCAGCAAGTGAATCGGAAGGTGAAAGGAAGAGGAATGGGATATATAAGTGGAGATGTTTCACTGGAGCTGCACAGAGCCTTGGGGAGACCACATCTACTATGTGCAGTTTTAGTCTCCTTATTTATAAAAAAATTATAACTGCTTTCAAAGCAGTTCAGAGAAGACTCATTCATGGGACAAGGGGCTTATCTTAAGAAGAAAGGTTGAGCAGGTTGGGCCTGTGTCCATTGGAGTTTAGAAGAACGAGAGGTGATTCTGAGGGGGACTGAACAGGGTGGTTACCGAGTGATGTATCCACTTATGGGGGAGACTAGAACCCGGGGACACAGTTTAGGAATAAGAGGGCTTCCATCTAAGATGGAGATGAGGAGTTTTTTTTTTTGTCCCAAACAGTTGTTGGTGTGTGGACTTCTCTTCCCCAGAGAGCACTGGAGGCTGGTTTCTTTGAATTTATTCAAGGCAGTTCAGCAGATTTTTATTAAGCAAGAGGGTTAAGGGTTATGGGGGACTGACAGGAAAGTGCAGCTGAAACCATAACTTGATCAGCCCTGAACTGAACAACCCCAGCTGCACAATATGTATCAATGATTTGGATATGGGGACCCGCTCCAAAAGGTGCTGTCCATATCGCTCTCAGCCTCAGAATGCACTGAAACCCAGAGTCGAATCTCTGCAGCTCACACTGCCTCCTGCACATGCCTAGCGCAGAAAAAGTGTCCTGGAGTTTCCACACTGCATCCCATTCATCAGGTTGAAAGAGAAATTGGAAGCCAAGGGTCAGGGGTTATTGCACAGAGTCCAGGCAGGTCCTACATTGCCTGCCCATGGAGGGAGGTGGAGAGGGAGCGGGAGGCGGGGAGAGGGGAGAGGGAGAGGGAGGGGGAGAGGGAGCGGGAGCGGGGAGGAGGGAGAGGGAGGAGGGAGAGGGAGAGGGGGAGGGAGTTGGGGAGAGGGAGCGGGAGAGGGAGAGGGGGAGGGAGAGGGAGAGGGAGAGCGGGAGGGAGATGGGGAGAGGGAGCGGGAGAGGGGGAGGGAGATGGGGAGAGGGAGCGGGAGAGGGGGGAGGGAGAGGGAGAGGGAGAGGGAGAGGGGGAGGGGGGAGGGGGAGGGAGAGGGAGAGGGGAAGGGGAGAGGGAGAGGGAGAGGGAGAGGGGGAGGGAGATGGGGAGACGGAGAGGGAGAGGGAGAGGGAGGGGGAGAGGCCATCGAGAGATCGACAACAACCTAACCTAGAAAGGCTAGAACAATCTAAACTGAACTGACCCCACCCACTGACCTCCGCAGTGACCCCAGCATTCTCCCCCCGGCTCGGACTCTCCCTCCGCCACTCACCCCCACCCCTGCACTCTCCCCCCCCCCCCCCCCCCCCCCCCCCCCCACACTCTCCTCCCCCACACACTCTCCTCCCCCTCCCACACTTTCCTCCCCCGCACACTCTCCTCCCCCCTCCCACAATCTCCCCCCTCCCGCACTCTCCCCCCCGCATTCTCCCTCCGCCACACTCTCCTCCCTCGCACACTCTCCTCCCCCTCCCACAATCCCCCCCCGCCCGCACTCTCCCCCCTGCACTCTCCCTCCGCCACACTCTCCTCCCCCGCACACTCTCCTCCCCCCTCCCACAATTCCCCCCCCCCTGCCCGCACTCTCCCCACCTCCCGCACTCTCCTCCCCCGC